>CM073775.1:61683842-62068298 GCA_037158775.1 Hetaerina titia | reverse complement strand
ACACACTTGTATTTTTCCTAACATTACTGACAGATATTCTGACAAGTATACTTTTCTGGCTATCTAACTGTCCTTACTTCCATTCAGATCCAGGACGGCGTAAAATAAACAATATAGACGTTCCGACTTATCTGCTGAATGTCTCCACTAAGGGGTTTATCACCTATTTCTTTTTATACTGATTCAAAACGATTCCAAACAACAGAGCGAACTCAACAAAAAACAAAGAATATTCATTGCGTATTTCCATCAAAGCACGAGTTTTGAGATGATTTTTTTTATCAGGAGCCTACATTGTTAATAAAATAGTTAATTAAAATTGTTTCAACACTGAATCTTACGTTATGATAGTAAATTTATACCGTTGGTTAACTTCAACTGTTTTGCTCCTTGTATAGTGAATACGGTTTGATGTTTACCTTTCTGCATACCCTGTTATTCCTGGAACCTTACGATATCCTTTTCTTGTAAAGTTTCCCAGGGAGCAGGACTAACAAAGTTTACAGTACACCCATGCCAGAGGGAATGCACGAATCAGCAATGTATCGGCCATCAGACACGCTCTATTCTAAAAACTACTAGCCCGACAATATTGGTGGACTTAATTTAGTTAAACTAATTTTAAATAGATGCTATCATGGTTCCAAATCGAATGCTACGTTTGAATTATGGAACTCCGGTCAGTGGCGTTTTCCTTAAAAAAAATGGAAAATCGCCTAAAGCATTTCTCAAACTAAATTATAGATGAAATGGATAACATGCATGGAATTGTACTGCAAAATCTCGCTTTCAACAGGAATACGGTTACAAAAAACATGGGTACAATCCTCCACCTTCCCATAAAAGTAATGAAGAAATAATTACCTTTTAAACGGCCGTATTTGAATAAAAACAAACAAAGAAATTCACTAGCGCACTTTTGAGAGAGACGAGAGTTTCCACGATTCGGAATAATTGGCGTTGTAAACCTAAGAGGAGCTAAAACTCATTTAAATGGGGGGTCGACGCTTCCCCGAGATAAGCACCATATAACAAAAAATAAATGAGGATAAAAAAGGCCCTTCTGCCATAACTCTTCCCTGATTAACGGCTTACCAATTTCAATGTGTTTCTCAGATATTCACATTAAATTACTCTGATGACTCGTACAGTGGCAGGCGTTACTTGGAGAAAATTGTCAATAATGGAAAACGTACAGAAAGAACGCCTTTTCTTTCTGGTAAGGAACAGAAATTATAAGAGCGTTTTCTGTTCATTTCCAACTCTTTTCGATTTTTTCCCGAAAGGCAAAATGGTTGTCAATTTAATTTTAAATTAGTTGGTAGGAACAGTTCATAAAAAAATAAGCGTGAGGTGAAAGAGACAAAGGAGTTTGACATAATCGCTATTGCACCACTAGTGAGAACGTTAAATTGGGTTATGCTTTTCTGAACCCTAACCAAAATCCATAAATTATGCTCCCGGAATGAAAAATATACTGGGTCGCATATTAAATAGAAGTATATGTAGCCGTTTATTATGGGCAGAAGTGAACCCAAATAGAAAACACACATGCGATAGATGTGATATTTTGAAAAACAAACCACCGAAATGAGTTAGGCATGCAAAATAATAAAATTTTAATTTTCAATTTTCCGCAGATTTTTACTTCTTTACTTACTTTTTAGAATTTACTTCTTACAACGTGTTACAATACTTCATCATCCACTTCTTCTTCTTCACATACTTCTGCATCATCCACAGATACAGAGGATGACGTTGAAGCGTTGTACGATATAAATAGCCAAAGGGATTCACAATTATATAATTCGGCATGACTACTTCCATATTTTAGGGGCTCCTATTTCACACACACACATACATATATCCCTATATGTGGACTACAACCTTGACGTGGTGGAAGGGCTTGTACGTTCCGATGACCCCTAGAGCTGTGCTTACGGGAGAAATGATAATTGTTCCTGGCAGGATCACCCCTGCTAGACACGTCAAAGGGTAGGAGCCAGACGAATGGTAGACCACGAAACGTCTGTTCTTTGGGGAGGCGTCTGACCACAGTGGGGCGGCCATTGTGTGTTGGTGTCACGTAAAAAACACCATTGAGGTAGGCAACGTGAAACAACCTCAATTATTTATTCCAAGACTTTTAGGATGGACACCAAAATGAAAATGACTACTGGCAACTGGGTCTCGGCCCAATCGGCAATGTGTCGAGCCTGACAGAGGCAAAAAAAATATATTTTTTCTACAAATGTCTCACTATGAATGATAATTCAAGCAAGAGAATGAGGTGGAATTAGCCAACACAAATATAGTATACACAGACATAAAAATGGTCCCTCATAGGTATTCAGAAATTTTCGGTGGCCTACCACATTTTTCTCCGAACAGAAGTAAGCGAGTTCGAGTTCTTTCTGCTCGCAGAAGAAGGTAGCTGGGCCACCGAAATTTTCGGAATGAGAGCGAGGGTCGTGTGCGCCTTTCATCCATTTCTCCTGCCTCTTTAGGATTTCTCCCAACAAATCCCTCTCCTCGTCCACCATACCTAGCACTTCCTCATTTGTTTTCCTTTCGGTCCATTTCACCTTTTCCATTCTTCTCCACACCCACATTTCAAAAGTCTCAAATCCTCCTGCTTCAGTGACCACGTTTCCGCGCCGTACGCTCCATATAAAAGTTTTTCATTGGCTCAGTAACCTGTTCGTCATTTTTTTCAAGGCTCAGAACCATGATCGTCAATTTTTTAAGGCTCAGAAACCAGGTCGTCATTTTTTCATGGTTTACAAAACCTGGTCATTTTTTCATGGCTCAAAAACCTGGTCGTCATTTTTATGGATCTCAAACCTGATCATCTTTTTTTAATGGTCCAGAAACCTGGTCATTAGAGTACCATGTCATAAAACCTTACTGAGGGCTATCCATTGATGAGTCTTTTCTTAATGTCCTTACTAAATGTTCCTGCCATCAACACCCTCCTTGTGAAAGCCTCTTTGCCTAGCGAAATTCTTCTCCTTTGACCTACCTTGACCGTGTTGGTCCAAAACACTTCCAAGATACGTAAACTGTTCTACCTGCTCTAGTTTTTGCCCTCATATTTTAATGTTTAGCTTAGCATTTTCCTTTCTGGAAAATCGCAATGCCTTTGTTTTATTAATGCTGATTATATACATATATATATAGCTTTCGCTATATACATATATACACACACACACACACAAACGTTATCTGAATATTTATTATGCAATTTTGATATCTCCTTGTCGGAAAAATGTTTAAAAAAGGTATTTACATCGCATTGAATGTGTGAGAAAATGTATTCTCTCCTCCAACAGCAAAACACTTGAGTTCGATTATCCCCACCGACGAAAAATCTCGCATCTACGCCAATATGTCTACCACCTACGCAGAGATTCTCACATCTCGCGTGGCTTCGTATCAGGGGAGCAGGCCAACGGAGGGAAGGGGGGCATAAGAAGAGCGGCAACACGTGCTGGAAACTGAATGAGAAAGGACCCGAGGGGAGTGGGAGCGGAGCGAGGGAGAGATGGAGCTCGTGGTCGATTGTGACGGGCGGGTACGGGGGATGGATGGGGTCGAAGGAACGGGAGGGATCGAAGGGGACGGAATGGACGCGAGGGTAAGAAAGGGTTATACGGAGAGAGGAGTGAGAGAGAGTAAAGCGGAGAAGGAAACTTGGAGGGCTGCTAAAGAGGGAGCGGGTAAAGAGGTGGAAATTATTCCCGTTTGATTGTCACCACTACACCACCCCCTCTCTCTCTCTCTCATTCCCCGTGGGTGGTGAAGGGGGTGTGAGGGGTTGGGGAAGGGGAGACGAGGACGGAGGGGAAACGAAAGAGGGAGAGGACAGGACAAATGGGACAGGGTCTTTGAAGGGCCTCGTTTTAATTCTCGACCCCGCGGCGGTTCGCAGCTGTCTCTTAACGTCCCGATTCACACAATACAGTCACAGGAAGGGAAAGAGGGAGAGAGATGGGGGGGGAATGGATGCCACTCACGTTTTATGTCATTCTACTGAAAGGAGGGTCGCGGCTTCGTGCCCCTCAAAAGACACAAAAGCGGAACGTGGGTTTGGGGGAGGGAGATGGGGGGAAATGACATCGCCGTTTCGCCTAAACGCGGACAGCCCGCGAAATACGGGTCCGGCGGCCCTTTCGGAATTGCATAACGAGATAAAATTCGGGGATTTTATTTCCAGCATAAAAGGAGGGCATTTTCTTCCGACATTAAAGGACAGAGGGCATTTTCACCGAAGCTTCGGACGCATTTTTCTTCACCTACTATCTCAGCGGTCAGTTCTCAGCAGTTTTTATTTTACGGCTTTCAACCCAACAAAAAATCTTCTATTCACCACCATTATTGGCGCAGGATCTAGTTAAATTGACAAAAAAACATAATCATACTTATTCTGATTTTCCCCACGATAGCAGCCTGGTGATTGAACATTCTTGCATCCAAATCAGTTTCAAATTACCAACTTATAATCAGAATACGCGCTTTCAAAGAGAGTGAGTCACCATCCTTTGTTCCTCTTAAAGAAGGACCGACTTACACCCAACGAAAATGTTTTGAATATTCGAAAACGAAAAATATTTTCAGAATGTACACACACTCATGCGAAACGCTACAAAAAAACACGAGAACAACCGTCAGAACCAAACCAAAACAAGGAAAAAAATCTTTTAGAAATGCCTATACTCCTGAATGGCATACCAATTACTCGTATTAACTTCGGCACCTTGCATAGTAACCAGAAAAACAGATATAATACGCAATTCACTTGCCTCCTAATTCACAGCGAACTGATATGCAATGCCCTTATTTTGGAAAATCCTAGCCAAGAGAATAACTCGTATTGGTCCAGAGAGGCAAAACGAAGAAACTCCCGCGGCCTTTATACGCCAGTAAATGTAGTTTCAGGCCATGCATTTCACCCAAATCAACTTAAATAACTTGAGCATCAAGGATACTATTACACACTTAGCAAATGTTGCAACTTAATTTTGTTTAATGAATTATGGCAAATTTGACTGCAATCCCACATAGATGCTTCCACTAAGGAAGCAATGTGTGAGCTTTAACCAAATTTTGGAAAAAATATAGAAATCAAAAACTGAATTAAACACACCTTCCGTCATCTAATATCCGTTTAACATGATCGAACATCCCCTATTTTTGGGGTACTTGAAGAAATCACTATCACGAACATCACGATCCAAATTTGACCATAATTATTTCCAAACACTCTTCAACTCTAGCCTCTTTTTCTTTCCAAAAGTCATCTAGAATTCGCGCAGATTTGAGAAATATGGGTATGTTATCGAATTTTCACTAATTTTCCACATTAAAAAACACCTTTTAATAATAACTAGACACACACCTCGTAACAATAAACGAAAAACATACAAGTGCAACAAAAATTTTTAAAAATCAACTGAGCAATGTTCTTGGCCTCCTGGAGTATAGGAGTGTCTTTAGGAGTGGTCTTTATTTTTCACCCCGTGCAATAACACAAAAACACGACCCAATGACCTTAGTGACCTTCAATACCACCTCAAGTAGCAAACGTACATGATGATTACTGCTACGTAACAATATCACACGCGTGAAACAGGAGGTCTTTTTAGGAGTGGTCTTTATTTTTCACCCCGTGCAATAACACAAAAACACGACCCAATGACCTTAGTGACCTTCAATACCACCTCAAGTAGCAAACGTACATGATGATTACTGCTACGTAACAATATCACACGCGTGAAACATTAAGTCTTTCACTTAAAATATTTTCCATGAACACATGTAGATTAACGATTCACTTCGTATCTACAAATTTCCAACTAATCAGTTAATTTGAGATTTTCTTAGATCCAGGTTCAAAAGAAGTATATTTTTGTGCCCTATCCTGGGATGAGAAGACCCGCATGACTGACGTGCTGGCAGACTTACTAAACGAGCCAACCAGGTGAGATCAGTCGTCTGCTGCCAATACGGAAAGCCACTTGCCCATATCCAAGTTCGTCGCCTTATCCTAAACACGACAGAAATACATCTAACGCTCACTCATGAAGATTGAGTGGTAAAGTCATGATAAAAGACTGGCATAAGGGAGAATTGTTGGCTGAGCCAGGTATGGAGAAGAAAAGAATGGTCATTTTCGAAAGAATGAAGGGGAGCAGGATTTATGTGAAGTCGAACGATTATTTAGCGCAGTACAACTGGTTTTTAAGTCGAGCGGTACTTAAGAATGGCTAATTTTCTTAGGAGAGAACAACCCTGAACTTCCAGGGTCTATAGAAAAAATTGCCGATTATCGGAAGAACATTGAATAGAGAGAATCATGAAGAACGGATTCATTTCATACCCCGACTTCATCTTATTACTTGGTTAGCACCGACCCCAAAACAAATTTGACCGATTGTTACCGCGGATTTTAAAGCGCAAAAGAACTCGACAAACAGAGAGAGAAAAGGGGGGCAGGACTTCATCGCTACACTCTGGACGTGTGTGATACATTGGGACATCAAAAGGATTGCATTTTTTTACTGATTAACCCTATTCACCCGTCCACCAACATCACCCATTCTTTTTAATTTTCAAAAACTGCACATCCAAGTGGAAGCACTCATTTCTAAAACTACCGTTTTCCGCGAGCGAAAAACCTTAATGCAGAGGCGAAACGATTCAACGCGGAGCGCACAAACGACATATTTCTGCTTAAGACCAGAGTTATGAGGATTACCTCCAAATTCATGCAGGACATACCGTTAAGATAGATACTCCAACGGTGCAAAACTACTGGCAACATTTCTCTTACACCGATTAAATATTAAAATTTCCGTCGTAAAATTTTAAAGGAATAAAATATGAATTTATACGCTAGGAAAAACTCGAGCTTATAAGAACAAAACTCATTCGCAGCCTGGATATACATATTTATCCCGGATAATAAAAAGAGGAATGGCGATAAAAAATAATGAACTTCCTTATGCTAACTACGCCTACCTTGGATTCTTCTAGGAGAAAGCTCGGTAAACACAAGAAATACACGACGAAATATGCGAATCGTCTTTCTGGCCAACCTTTCTGGGGAAACTCGCGCACGACGGCTATTTACGAAAAGTTATAGAGAAACCCGTCTTTCACCCGTTACTCCGACCGTCTTGCTACGAAGGCAGGCTTACTCGAAGCGCGGAAAGCGTTAATGCCGGGGAGAAGGATATACACTCGGACGCTATCTATAAATATCCGATAAGAATCAAGGGGCTCGCAACGAAGTTTACTCTATAAAAATAAAAAGAAAAATGACGGCCCAGATACGCTCGCCGTCTGCCATCTTGCTCGCAGAACGAGGGGATAAAAGGATTTTCTTCAGGCTTATGCCTAGGTATGACATGGCTGAGAACGGGAGTTAACACTACCTTAAAAGAGACCTAGAAATTACTCGATACCCAGTGTTACTTTCTTGACCTCGGAGGAAGAATAAATAATACTCAAGAATCTTGGCACTGGCAGAGAGTATCAAACGTGCGAGTGCGTTAAAAATGGGAGTAGGGAGAAAGGCCATGCATACGCCGGCTGCCCGTATGGGACCCCTTCCCGGATTGGGTAAAAGCTGGAATTAGCGACTGCATTTCAAGTTCGGCACATCTTCATTAAATGTACAAGGGCCATTCGGATGACACCTTAATCATACTTGTCATAAATATACTTAAATTATTATTTTACTGACGGAAATCTAACGGTTAAGGTAGGTAGGTTTTGGATGGACGCAAGCTATCAAACTGTACAGCGACGATTACCGCCTGTCTCAACGAAACACAACCCGACACCCAACCTTACACCAGGCCCCTCTTGAATTCTGCATACCTCCTTCCTCCCTACATTTCGTCCAACACTCCTAAAATTTAAAAAATGTGGAGTGACTCTGGGCTAATCCTAAAGAGCCCAAGTAACTTACCCCAAACATAGAGAAAGAATTCATCATTGGCTCTCAATTTGATTTTCAGGTATTTTTAAGGATGTATAACTGTGGAACGAACATCAAATTATCCAAAAAAATAATCCTGCGATCTTCCCAGGAAAATATATATCTCAATGTTTATGCATATACTCGTACTTTGCCATGCATACATTAATCTAGGAAGCTTTTCGTTGGAAATGACGACTGCTTAACTTTGACCTGAAGCAAGTATGACGAGTATAAGACCACGTTTTTTTCCCATGGGGCAAAATTTCTACATTTTCTTCAAGATGGCAACAATCCTACCTTTCCGATTATTTGGTGAACCCGACTTAAACCCGAATTCAGTTTTCTTGGGGAAAAACATTGAATGAACTACCTTCCTCCGTGCCAAATAAAATAAATCCATGCCTGTACGCCTCCCATTTCTTAATTTCCTAAGTAATTGCAACATAAAATTGACTAACTTAATAACAGCTGCGTAATATTTATTTCCCACATTCATCTCAACGCGCCGAAAACTGAACTCAAAACATGTGCAACGACACAGCCCGAGGAGGTATATCACGAACCACGATAATTTCGTGACCTTCCCACACGTGTTAATCAGGTGAAGAAAAAAATTATAATGCACTTTATAAAAATATCGGTACTAGTTCAAGTATGAGAACTACTTTTCTATTAATGCACTATTCGCGTTCATAGCATAGCCAGCGTAAACAAGTGCTTTTCTGTACAATGCTGGTAAAATAGTTTTCAGGTGGGATTGGTCGAAATTTACTTGCCAATATTAAATCAAATAGGAATTATTGGCCATTATATGATATTTCATCTTGCAAAACCTGAGTGATATTTTCAGGTACCACCTACAAATACTGGAAACAATTAATAATCAATAGTCCGATTTGGATTGCACTAACAACATTTCACCTGAAACATAAAAAAAATAATGTTCGCTCTTCCTTGCAAATAACCAATTAATTTCAGATCCATTTACACAAATCGCACTCGCATCATACGACAGAATTTTCCGGTACATTACAAGACCTTCACCATGTCACCTTGTGTATCCCATTAACCTTTCCATTTTTACACCGGTATTATCCTAAGATTTTTTAAAGAGTTTCCAGGATTGACCCACACAAGGAAAAAAGAATTTTGGGGAGAAACATATGGAAGGGAATGACGAAAACGAAATGAAAGAAGGGAGCATTAAAGTACCCAATCTTACGCCTGACAATGCACCAATACAGAACATACTCCACGACCGAAAGAAAAGAAAACCTTTTTGATTTACAAAACCGTTCAACGGGCCCAACCCGAGGCGAGCAGCCGGAATAACCCCCCGTGGAACTCGGAGGGAGGTGAAAAATCGGGGGAGAGCGAACCCCAGAGGAGAAATTCTTTCCGGCACTTCCATTCACGCGATTCAACCGAGCGGAGCTAAGCTCTGACTTGGGAGCCGTACTCCTCCTCATCCGAACACACAACACAAACACCAAATGCAGGGAACACCTACGGAGCCACCCAAAAAGGTCCCCCACCACCACCAACACTGCCCCAACTGCACCCGAAACCCTCCCACTCCCGGCAATGGAACGAAGCGACCAAGGTTCTCTTGCTTTTGGACATAGGAATTTACAAAACGGGAAGAAGATGAAACAATCGGAACCAGAATGGACCATACAGACATTAAATATTAATTTCGCCTGGCTACTTGCTATAAACTAGCTGGCACGTTCGTGATAGGTTTCTTGCTGCATCCTAGGGTGGAATTATTTGTTGTAGGTAAGCGTATGTACTTGCATGCTTTTGGAGTGAGGATAGGTAGATGTGTGGTTGCATGCGCGTCGAATGTATGGGTGTTGCAATGAATGTGTGCACTGTTGTGGATTGGGGTTTGCATGTGTGTGTTGGTTTTGAATGCGGTGTTTCTTTTTTTCCTTTTTCTTTTTTCTTTTTTTTTGGGTGGTGGCCTAACACCCCCCGCCACACGCCCTTGCGGCGGCTTGCGGGGTATTATGTAGATGTAGATGTAAATACAGTACATATTTTCAACGGTGCAACTTCAGTATAACGGCGGTAGAAAAAAAAAAACATTTTATCCAGGCGAGTATATCAGTTTAAACATTACTCGTAAGAAAGTAGGCAGTGCGCTATTTATAACACTAAAACACTGAACGATGAATTTAAAAGCAACAACAGCAGGTACCCGGAAGCGACGTAGAACTAACACCGGTATTTAGACTTTTGAAGCTTGATCATCTGCACTCGTTTAATATATAGGAACATAATTAATGACAGATATTTATCATAGATGATGAGCACTTGCGAATATTTGCACCCTATGCAACGGCCCCAACTAACTATACTTATTTCGAATATTACTAGAATTTGAAACATTTGGATGGGATATTCTTTATGAAAAATTAAATTTTAAAATTTTTAATCAATAACTGTTGAATAACTAATGCTTCCAAGGCACTGGTCCTCAAAGAAGTTTTCAATCTTAATAAATAATTAATTTATAAAATAAAAATAATTACCAAATACCCATAAAAAAATAAGTTATATATATATATATATATATATATATATATATATATATATATATATATATATATATATATATATATATATATGTATACATTCATTCACAAGGAAATAGATATAAGGAAAAGGGATATGAACATAAATGAAGGACGAACAAAGGAGAGGTGGGGAAGGCGGAATCAGATAAAATCACGAGCATTAAAATATTTCCTTGACCGGGATTTGAACACCAGATCTCCCATTTGCTCGGCGGATACTCGTACCGCTTGAGCTATGATTCAATTTAATTTTTATTCAGTCTAGGACATACATTACACAGCAAGTATTTACATTAGGCATAATGTCAGCTTATAGATTTTGATTACAGCATATTTTTTTCTTGTATAAATTATTATTAGGTATTCTACCGGTTAAGGTAGGTTTTTTGATGGACGCAACTATCAAATAAATATTTTGTAACTCCAAACAAAACCCAATCCAGCAACCTACTCTACATCAGGCCCTTATATAAATAAACCATAAACACAGTAATCAACCCGAAGGTCGGTTTGGTAGGTGATGATAGAGTTCACCCAGTACTAAGCCCGACGACGTGTGAATATTCACACATCAGGGTAGGAGGGCCAGTTCCTTTCTCTGTGCCGGTTATGGTTTCCCAGGATGATCTGGTACCCGAAAAATCACATGGCTTGGGTGGAGCTGCAGGCGCCCAGAGTGCCTTGCCCGGGACTCGAACCCGGGACCCTCTGGTCAGCAGTCCAACGATCTACCCCTGGACTACCACGACCCACCTTGCATAAATTGCACAAATTCATACACATAAACATCTATATGCATAGACACACATACATACATACATGTACATAGACATATAGTACATTCATATACCCGCATATACAATTGAGACCTAATGCAATACTGTGGAAGGAAATAATGAGGCAGGGTTCACACGATATACATTATATATGGTGGGGGTTACCGATTAGTTTGAATCACATTCTGTAAAGCAACTTTTCGACCACTGGCGAAGTGGGTCCGGCATCGGGGGCAGGCACATCCGTTCCACCAATGCTTGCATACCTTTTCCGAATTTTTATACGCTGAGATTTGCTAATGTTATAGCATTAAGTGCCCCGATTCTTTGGCCAAGAGATGGCGCCAGGGAGCCCTTTCACCCACCAAAGGAGAAATATATGACACACAAGAGAAAGGATAGCAGCAATCATACAGTATAATAAAGGACAGGAACAATGCGTTTCGGGGCACGCATAGCCGGAAGAAAGAATCGAGCCACATTGGCCACACATTCAAAGACGAAATCCCGACATATGGCGAACAAATATTCATTCATAAGGAAATGGTTATAAGGAAAAGGGATAGGAAAATATATAAAGGACGAACACAGGAGAGTTGGGGAAGGCAGAATCAGGCAAAATCACGAGCGTAGAAATATTTCCTTGACCGGGATTTGAACACCGGATCTTCCACTTGCCGGGCGGATGCTCTTACCACTTGACCTATCAAGGAAATTAAATTTCATTTTACAATGTCTAATGTGAAGGCCAAAAAATGCTGTTTTCAGATCAATGCCAACCAAACAAATAAACCTATCGTGCCTACTAATCGAGTTGCGCAGTGTTTTCGTACTGTTCCGCGTGTAACCAGGATTGAACACTTAATTATCCGTAACCGCGGAGCATATCATTTAAATAGCGACTAGTAGTACCTAAAGCACTGGTGTCTTTACTGCCCGATCCCAGTCCTCCTTTCCCTTCCCGAAACGAGCGAGGGGAAACGGCCATTTTTTTCCAGGACGAAACCCACAATTCTCTCCGCTCCTCCCCCTCGCACAATAGGGAAACCCTCACTCGCTCGCCCTCTCCGCACCCCCTCAAAACTTTCCCGAAGTGTGGGGGAGCTCTCGTCCCCAACACGACCCTCCCCTCATCCGCACATAAGAATGCCCAAACGTAGGCCTGCCCAAGCCGAAGGCAGAGGCAACAGGTGAGAAAGAGAGAGAGTCCGAGGCGATTTCGGATTTCCCTCCGGCCACTCCCGTGTTTGCACAAGGGGCTGAGACCTTCCTTCCTTCGATTCCGAAGGAGAGAAGATCCCTTGACTCTCTCTCCCTAGGGCGTCCCCTCCCAGTCCAGAGGACTGATGGCACCCACTGCATCCCTCCCTCCCACCCTTGACAACCACTTTGCGACCCAACACACCGCCCACGGCTCTCCCGCCCAAATAAGTCCCCCGCCGCTACTTCTGGGCCCGCCACAGAGTTTGGGAACGCCTGGGGGAGTCGTGCTAAGCAGTCTTCCTTCCCTCCTTACACCCGATGCTGCCCGCCGCCCCAGCCGTCTTCCTCATTCCGACCACTCGGACGATGCAAATTGAAGATGAAGTTTTCACACACAGGCGTGAAGGCGATAGAATGGAGAAGACGGCCTCCGTAATGAGACGATAATCCCCCTGGCATTCGCCACGACTGCGCGTGAAAATAACTTTGAGCAGATTGGTAACTACAAATTAAAAATCGTTTCGCATGAATGACCACATTGCTACTGATCTTACTCCTAATGCCCTTCATCATATTTCATTACTAATTACTGATCAGCAGTGTGCAAAGCAGATTGTGCATTCCGGATGTGACGAAACCCCATATTAAAAAGTGGCTTGCACTGTACCATGTGGCTGTAGACGAGATAATTCACGAATGATTTCAATTGTACCTCACATATAACATGGCCCACAAAGCCACGCAAAGATATGCCGCAGGGGATCAACCGAAAGGGTGCTAAAAAATTTCATGGGAATGGAGGTATTTTTGGTTGGTTGGTTCAAGGGGTCCGCAGTTTAACGTCCCATTCGACGGACGTCGTACTCACTCAAAGTGCTCTCCACAAAGCATCTCAAGCAGGGATCGGGATACCACTGAAAAATATTTGTTGTCTCCAAGATTTGAACCAGGGCCTTCGCGGTGGGGAGCCTGTACGTTAGCATCCAACCATCCCGATCATGGGAATGGAGCAATAGGCGAGACGTTCAAGCAATTTTGATGCATACGGAAAAGGAATATAACATTTATCCATTATATCTATTAGTTCAAACATTCATTTCTATAACTGTGTACAAGCGATCAAATCGGCCAATCCATGCTGATATATGCGTAATAAATTATATGTTAAGAATGAACACATCAGCTTCCTATATTTCCAACACCTTCAATCCAAATAATGTAAATGTTCCTCACTGTGATGATTTACAACGTAATTCCATTACCCTCGTAGCGATACAATTTTTTCCATCGTAATGTTTTAAGACTCTGACTAGAATTTGTCACTTTCTCTCAATGTAATAAAAGAAACTTTTCACCGAGGACAAAACTGATTGGATTTCTACTCTATGCGAATGGGGTGTTGCAAAAAGAGCGCAGCAACTTTCCCCCGAATTTGAAAATATTCCAACAATAATAAGCTAAAACCTAAATTATAAACAATAATAAGCTAAAAATTGTTAAATTAGTTTGGCAAAAATTTCATAATATGAGAATCGAAAGGATGGGGAAAGGGGAGGACCGAAACAATTTCAGCATTAATGGACAAATAATACAAAGCCGCTGTCAATGCATTAACAAATATTTCAACGAAGAATTATTCACTAATTATTACAAAAAGGTTATTCACCAACTATGTAAGAAATATTACTGTACAACTCATTATAATTAATTTTTTAAATTACATTTTGATTGTCACTCCACTCATCACGCGATTTTAAGATATTTTCTAAAGCCTTCTTGAATCAACGATTTTCTACGCAATGTACGATACGCAAAACAATAAAAAAGTGAGAGAATTACCGATTGGTTTTTAATAATGTTAATTTTTGAAAATGGTATCAATCAAAAGAAAAAAC
This sequence comes from Hetaerina titia, assembly GCA_037158775.1. NCBI lineage: Eukaryota > Metazoa > Arthropoda > Insecta > Odonata > Calopterygidae > Hetaerina > Hetaerina titia. The sequence continues at coordinate 62,053,855 of CM073775.1, read as the reverse complement.
TTTTTGAAACATGGCGAAACCGTGACCGGTGTATAATCAACATTATGAAAAATACCTCCTGTTCTCCTTTTAATAACTTGAAGACCAGCCTCGGTCCTTAACTGTAAGATCAATTTGCTGCAAAATAAACTTCACAAATCGGAGTCAACCTCAACAGCAGTAAGCTCAACGTAAATTGAAGTCATAAAATGCTGACCAATGTGTCCTGTTCAAGTTAAACAACCCAACAAGCTAACTGGAACGCTTCTTCGAGAAGTTATCACTGCAACGTTCCGCATGGAGGAGGATTCAACGAGATAATGTTATCTCTGGTTTTATATCTACCGTCCCATCGATATATCAATTGAGTCCAACAAAAGAGATAAAAAGAATTTCGTTGAATAAGGCCATTTGGGCTTACTAGTCTCTGCCGAAGAAAGTGACCCCGACGAAGTCGCAAAAACAAAAACCAATTTAATTCAATGTTCGGTGGAATTTAATTACATTTTCAATCGGCCTCTTGCCAGTGACGAGGCATAATATCAAAATTATAATAACATTCCGGATGACAGCATTAGGAGTCGAAGAACCAATTACACCAAATTGAACCAATTATCCCCATTTTAGGAGCTGATTATTCAGCTTTCAACATCCAGCACACAACTTCAATCCTCATTGTTTGATATCCGAGAGTTCTTCACCAACAAAAATCAAAACATTTCCCCAGTCGGCACTTCTATTTGAACACTTAATTGTTTTTACAAGGGACTGACTTTATTTGTACAGGGCTTATGCAGAAGTAATCATTATAAGATTTAAAAATAACAGCCATCGACGACCTTCTGCTGAAAATCATAAAATTTACGCTCAAGACCGACCGACTAAAATAGAGCCAGGCAAGCGAATATGGTGCACACAGATACCCGCAAATTCCTCTACATCCTTCCCCAGGCCGACGACACGGGGAAGTTTTCCGCGAAGAAACTCGCAGCGCACGGTCTATTAAAGGTAGAACACTCACAGACCTGCATCAAGAATTTCACAGAAAAAAAGAACCCGACTCCTGGAAATTGCAAACTGATATACAAGCGGCACGCTTGGGATCGATCCTAATAAACAAACCACCGGGGCGATAAACAAAAGAAAAACGAGACTCATTAACCGCCGACGCCTAAAGTACAGCGAACGAGCCACTCTAGCGAGAGCACGCGAGACTCGTTCAACTTCGACACGGATTAACGGATCGCGATAATAATTCAAGTCAGACGGTTCAATTTAATGAGGCAAAACCCGCGACGCGAAAACAACGCGAGCGCACAGAGGGTGCTGGTGGGAAACGGGGAGAATGCAGAGGCTGCCTGCCGAACGGGAGCAAGAAATACAGGCGCCGGGTGTTATAAACTATGGGATAGTAAGGGCCGCCGAACGCAAAGGTGAGCGCGGAGTGTGGAATGCGAGAACGGAGCCTGAGGCCGACGCGTAGGCGAGCACTCCCTAGCATTCACGTCGAAGAAGTAATTTTCGCATGGATGACCGACGTTCTGTCTCGACTCAGGAGACCTACGTCTGATATGTGCAAGCAGCTATTTCATTGCATTTTGCTGTAAATTTAATAAATACTTCAAGATGCGACTGCTTAATCAGTGCAATCTGAGGGGATGAATTCTTCATTATGTCCCATTCCTTTGCAATTCAGTACGAAAATAGAACCTAAACAAAGCCCTAAGGTGCAGCCTAAAATAAGACGTCAAACCATCGATGCTGAGATAAAACGTGGTTCAGCTAGCAACATAGTGATGCATGGAAATAGCGATGTTTAAGCTAGTATTCAAATGATGGCCGGGGAACTAGCGAACAGTAACCGACACACTGCTCATTATATATCCTTGAATTTAAATCATATTAAGGGCCTATTGTAGCATGTGGTGTCACAACGTGCCATGTTAGGCGAGGCTTACAATTAGACATTGTAGAACGGTGGTCGAAGTGTGTGCCCATCCACAACCATTAGTAATAATACCGATTATATACAGTCCAATTGGGAGAGATCGAGAGCGCAAAATAGAAACAGAAAATACCACAGGCGTAAAAAAAATATTCCTTGGTTATTGTCAAGAACACCACCCGCTTAATCTTGGCTCCATGGAATCGGAGCACATTCAACTGACATCGAAATTCCTCTCGGATGACAATTATGAAAATCAAGCTCCATTGCGATCCAAGAAAACAAGGCGTCATTCTCCACCGAATTATACGGAAGGGTTGACGTACAAGTGAACCTTCCACATCAAACCATACATCAGAGCGCGTATGGTTGCACTCGAACACCTGGTTCCATTAAAAGAGCATTGTACCTGATATGAGGAAGAGGTATTAGAGAGATGATATTTTATAAAAGTTCACAATTTAGGGAACGAAAATAATATTTTATGTTGGATGACTGGCAAAGCTGAAGCACTGGATCTGCCAAATGACGTTTCAATCAGTAAGTGTTACCAGGCAGGCTATGAGAGAAACTAAAACGAAAAACTTTCCATGAAAGAGCGAGAACATTTTGGAGAGGATGAGGGCAATACAGTTTGGTTGCAAGACTTAACGAATTATCGTTACTCACGGCGCTGGTAAATTAGTCCATGAGGATACAACAAGGGAAACAATAGACTCGATCAATTTTCCTTGGTGCTCTTTGCTAAAAAACGAGACAAAATTCAACATTTTTATACAGCGTAGATGATTTTAAAAGGAATTACAGTTAACCTGGAACCGTCTATTAAACAATTTAAAAACTTAAATGTATTCCTTCCGCCAAAACACAGTTTGAATAGAACCCTACTGCGATTAGACAAAACCCTTACCTGATACTTCCTGCCATACATCCCAAACTTATAAACTATGCATGAATAATTCCCACTAAGTTTTCGGTATTCCACCATTTCTGAATAGGACGATCTCTTTCCCAAAATTGATTTGAAATTCAATAGAAGCGATTGCAAAATTCATGACAGCTTTCTCGTCCTTTAAAGGCGTAAAAACATTTGGGTACAAAGAAAATGGAAACATTCTTACGTCCAGTGCGCAAAAGCAAATCACTGAGAGTAATAAAAATGCAGTTCAGAAAAACGATTTAAAATGAAAGGCGAGAGGTTTTGAGGAAACACTACTTACGCCAGCACGTTTCTTTCGGCTCGTCGATCCCACTGTTGATGCATTCTCTCTCTATATTCTTTTGATCGTAAGAAATGATAAAAATTGAGACTAACGAACAGATTCATTCAAAGAAAATCGGCCAATGGAAGAACTGAAATTGAAATGCTGCGCACACTGTATGCACGGTGCCTACCAAAAGGACCTACCTGTGTCCTGGAATACACTCATGAAAACGGACTTCTTTAAACGAATAAGGCAAGACAGGCACGAGGACCGGGGCGAACGACAAATGCAAAGCACGAACGAAATCATCACACAACTTTGGAATCGACAATGAGACCGCCTGAAATATCTGGCTATTATACAGGGTATTGGGTAACTGTAAGTATTAGGAACGACTACAGAAATTCTCGCCGGGATTGCCATACGAAATATCCTACATATACAATATCCAGCAAGACGCCGCAAGGCCACGCGGCAGGGGTTGTCAGAGCAACATCATCTTGGCACAAATATTCACTTATCCATTAATTTTTGACAAGTATTTCGGTTTTTCAACGGCATAATTCATTGCATTTACAAGGAAGGAATTTGATCATAAAATTTCGTTAGAACATTGTTAGTTCCCGAACGAGAGTCAGCAATGCGGGAGGCAAAGTGTTTGCAAGGAGGGATGAGTTGATTACGAGGTGGCTGCATAAGCAAGTTGAGAAAAAATATGTGAAAACATTGATGTATATAGTCTGGTTTTGAACGCGTGGAAACTTGTTCTTTGAAGTCAACTGATAGGCGTGCATTGGAGACTTTTGATAATTGGGAGTGGAGAAGGATGGAAAAGGTTAAATCGACGGTAAGGAAAATAAACGACGAAGTAATACGCACGGTCTGGGAAGAGAAGGGACTGTTGAGTGAAATCCAAAGGAGAGAGGAAAGGTGAATATAGAGCATTTCGTTTGGCGATGGAACGTTGAATATTGTGATAGATGAGAAATCATTAGGCAGGGAGGAAGAGGATAGGCATGCTGGATGGAATGAAGGGAGGTAGAATCTATGCAGGATTGAAAAATGGTTAAGTACAAGCACAGTGCGGAGGTTCATGTTGTCTTGCTAGGTGGGGCAGAGAAACAGAGGGGTGTAAGTTCGGGTCCATCCAAAAACTACCACGACGGAAGCCTACCAAGCAATGACACAAATTATAAATTTGCACGTACATAGTCAAATGTGCACTTGCACATATTTGTGCCATATAACATAATAATGTGAAACTAATTCTCGGCGGAAACGTATTCCGAAATGGCTGGACAGGAGGGGAGCAATGGAATACCGTTAAAGAACTAGAACGGACCCGGGCCCTGCCAAGTACTCAACGTGAGTTCAAGCCAATCTTTTCGGTCCAGGCCGGGCGTCCTGGAGACCGCGACGAGACAAGGGATGGCTGCTGTGAGACCGAACAGAAAACAGGTGGACGAAAAAAGGTGCTGGAGGGGCACCGGAATCTTTTATTTTTTATTTTTCCGTAAGAGGAGATTTCCCTCGTACAAAGGGGTCCAGAGGGGAGCGAGGTGTCCGCTTCCAAAGGCATTGTCGAGTGGGCGGACAGAACGCTAACGCAGACCGGGGGAAGGGAGAAGAGAGTCGGCGGATGAGTGGAGGTAGGGAAGTGGAGGGGTAAAACTAGAAAAATGAGGCAATAGATGAATGGGGAAAGAGATGAGCGGTACAGATATGGAACCAAAATCAGATATTAAACCATAGTATTTTTTTTTATCTATGAGATTATCAAAACAAATTACACATGACCGTGAGTAAAAATAATTTGTTATAAATAATCTAGCAGATCGTCATATTTTATCTAACCATAATTCCATCCTTCTTTTGGTTCTATGAGCTCATTTCTCAAGCGTAAAGAAATATTTTAAACTAAAGACAACCTAGTAATGTGGCTTCAGTATGAATGTAGCTTCGGTATGATGTTATTTGTATTATTTAATATATTTTAGCAACTTGTAAGGCATTCACTGAGAATTTATTTTATATCTGTTAAGGAGCGGGGAACGGTAATCTGGAAATGATTATGAAGAATAAGTTCATGTTGACTACTGGTTGTACTACAACATATGCCAACAATGATTCCCTCCATCGATTAAAGATAGGCGTTGAAAGATTCTTTCACATAAATTTATTGCCCAGAAAAGGCTGTTCTTTACTACAGAACTCACTCCCAATTACGGTAATAACCAATTTCACACATGCATAATTCTGTCTCACATTCACGTCACTCCCCCATTTGATTTGAATATTGTTGCCTTTCCGTGTATACCTCAACCAAAGTTAATTCAGTTGAACCAAGGCCCTTAAGAGTCTAATAAAAGTTAGAGACAATTTTTACAGATTACCCAGATGATTTTTTGATGATGATGATTGATTTTTACCCAGATGAATTTTACAGAACTCAAAAATATATGGAGAGCGAGAGAGAGAGATCAAATTATTGTCCCACCGAAAGCCAGATCGGTATAACTGCATATATTTGAATTATGCATTTAGTTACTGTTTCCGTAACGGCTTTCCCATTCATAGCTTATTATTATCGTTCCTTAAGTCGTTTGATTTACATAAAACACTTAAGCAATAAGGTACGCGTGGCCGCGGGGGATGAGTTAGGTTATGAGGTATGGATGAGTTAGGACAGAAAACTCGAGTATGACGTAAGCTGAAGCATGAGTTAAGAAATCACTTTTATATCCGTGCCTTGTTTAGAACATGCGGGTTTTCCTTCGTCCGACGGCTGTGTACATCTCATAACACCTCACCTATTCAGTGCATACCGTAATTATGTAACAATAAACATATCACGACTCCAACAAAGCCATATAAACTTTAACTTTCATTAGGGCGGAGTGAGAGCCGAAGTACGTTTAGAGCCGTAGGTCAAAAGTCGTGGTCGTCCTAGAATTAGATCCGCACCAAACCTCGGCGCTGAATGACAGATTTTTTTTTATGTCCCGCAATACGCCTTTTTTTGCACATCTAAGAGCGGACAGTTCTCGTCTTTCTTCTCACTTAGACATCACCTGTATTTTTACGGCACGTTCGACGAGGCGGGGAGGGAGAACTGGGCACCAGCATTAACCCGATCCCGAAGCTACCCTCCCCGTGACATCAGGGAGCGAGAAATTCTGGAGGACATTCTTGCATGGGGCGAGGGATGTGACATAGAGGGTGTGACATATAAACCACGAGGGTGGCACGAAAATGCGGTCCAAAGGTTCCGCAGAGGAGGGAATGAGTGCTGGATTAGACGTGGCGAGATAACTCGAGTGTAGGGGTTATCCGATATTTACGTGGCCGTCACCAACGATAAAAATGAAGGACTGTTCTTGGACCTGATTAACCGAGGTAGAGAAGGAGAAACCTTTTACGTCGAAGGGACAGGGACTCGGCCACGGACGGCGACCATTCCCATAGTAAAAATAGTGTAAGGGTTGTAAGTTTGTGTAACGAGATTGAATTAGGATGATTTTATACTAAGTTCCTTTCCTACACCCGCACAATACCCCGCGACCCTCTGCAAAGGCGTTTGGTGGGAAAGGCTAGGTCACCAGCCCTGCATAGACAGTTATGGGTTCATTCACACCAGACATGCTTCACATGATTAGGGGACATTGATAAAAACCGTCGTCCGTAATAATTGTAACTTTTAATCGTGTACGCAGTAAATTTTGCATGAAAAATATTTCTAATCTAACTGCCACTGACTTAGCTTATTTGCACAAAAAACTCCGATGTGTAATCGCTATATATATGGCGATTTACCCTAGCAAATGTTTCAATCTCGCCAGGAGATCGATTATTGCTCTTGTAAGTGCCTACTTAAAGACGTCCCGGCAGCCGGTGCCATTCTTTACATCAGAAACAGGTCTGACAAATATTTAGCATTATACTTCAATGTTCAAACCTGAAGCGGGATTCGAACCAGCGACACAAGGGAAATAAAAACCTAATTTATAATTACTAGGCACTGCTATAAATATTTGCGAAAGTTCGAGGAGGCATAAAATAAAAATTTGCCATGAAGGCAAAATAATTTTCCGTTATTAACCGACCAAATTCCGCGCAATGGTCATCCGGCTAATCTAAATTATGGTGCTGCAATCTTGCCACTTACTAGGTCCGATATCTCATCAGGTGTACCCGAAAACAAAACTGGTAAGATTGAATAAAAGATGTTTGTTGAAAAACTCGGAAAAATTTATTGCCAAACTCGCCTACCTACCGATTTCACTTCTATAAGGATAGAAGAAAATAAGAAAATGTATCCGAATATATAAGGATAGAGAATGTTAACAATGAATTACCAAATTATTTAGTTTTCACTTCAATGAAAATACATCGATATTATGCACCAAGAAATTAAGGGAATTATATATTTTTCCGGACCAAAATGTTGACTAAACGCATGTATCCCGATGGGAACAAAATACTGGTGCTATTTTATTAAGATGTTTTTGTCGCATAATCTCTTATCGCTATGCAGACAAAGATGTGTGTGAAATGAAATCGCCACGTCCCACCCTCTCGATTCACGACCAGTTAAAACCGTTCCTAAGTTCCACATACGGCTTAGACTGCTTCGATGGCGTGCCAGAAAATGGACGGATGGCCAGAAAATCCCCCAAACCCCTCCAACGCTATCGGATTTCACCCCGAAACGCCGGACATACGTGCGACGAAGGATTTGGTGGACCTGTCTCAGAGGAGGCGGCGAAAATAAAATTCGTAGAGTATAAAAAGAATAAAAGAGCGCCGTTCGTACGGAGGCTGATTGCTTCTAAGGAGATATGACGCATGTCATAAGGCCTACATCAAATTCCGTGCTTTGGATTTCCCATAGAGCAGCCTTATTGGGGAAGGCCTCCTCTGTTATGTCTCGCGCTTCAATTAAGATAATAGGCAAAGGAGTTCAAAGAGAAAAGGGGATGAAAGCCGCCCCTGTGCTCGATATGAAAGTAAACAAGCACGTTTGAAATCACCAGTTATGATTTCAAAGCACAATACAGATTAAACATCAATGCGCAGCTGTGCACTATGATGGATGAGGATGAATTCGCGGGGATTCAAACGAAGAGGCACTCTTTCCCCAACCCCTGTAGAGGAGTAACTCGGAATAAAAGTTTGGATTCAAAAGAATGAGAGTAAGTCGATTGAAAACACTAAGGATGGAACCTGTTCACAATTAATTAATAGGTGTGAGAATGTTAATTTTCATCATCAACCTTAAATTAAACATTGCTACAAAGTTTGACAACTGTAAGGCGTTATGAAATAATGATACAGCTACGGGAAGGGTAAGTCATCTTGAAATATGAACTAAAGTACCTAGAAAAACAACGTACTCCAACATGAAATAATCCTCGACGCACCACTTTCAAAAAAACTCGTATTTTCAATGCAATAACTAAACAAAAATATAAAAGTGACTGAAATATCTCCGAGTGTTACATGTAAGTGTGTAGAACCAAGACTGATCGATTGGGGTGTGAACGTGAACTCGTAGATCATCGGTTTCTCGATTCGCAAATTAAAACTCAAGGGATCAATGAAACAAACAACTGCGCTGAGATACCCATGAAAGCAACGGCGGTGAGATCTACTGAATGTAGATTGAATAGTGGCCGATACTGCGTGCGGTTGGCCGGCAGTTGAAAACTCATCGCTCTTTACGAAATGTCGAAGACGAGGCAATTTGAAGACAGTTACAGAACCCAGTCCGGGATAACAAATCGCAAAAAATGAAATTGGCGACAGGAATTATGGCAAGAAAAATGTCAAAAAGCTTTCCGACCGAGTTGAGCGGACTTATGAGCAGTAAACAGGCGTTCGAATTACTAAATCACGACTCAATTTCCTTAAAAATTATAAGGTCGTTCAACAGTCGCCGCCTTGGAAAACGAGATTCTGGATAGCCCCCATGGCGCCGTCAAAACTGGGCTTCATTCCAGACTTTCGTGAAGATGTAGAAGAAAGCTCGGCGGGTCATTGTAAACCGATGATTTTTTCAGACAAATTGAACAGCACATATTTCGCCGTTTGGAACGAAGCTCCTACCATTCCAGAAGCAGAGAACGGACCAAGATGTCCAACGAGGCCGACTTCAACCGTATAATTATAAACGAACGAGGGCACCCGACCCATCTACGCTCTTGGGTCAGAACTGGAAAGCTGAAACCGCCCCGAGTGTTCCTTCCCTTTCATAAATATCATCCCAGAGACCTTGCCTTCTCTCACATGCTACAGCGTTATAAACTTCCCTCGAGGTAACATACAAGGGGGGCTAGCCATTATCTCCCTCCCTAGTCAAAGTCGACCACGTCCCTTCACCCACCGAAAAAATACTACCCTAAACTTAGACACAATGAGGAAGTCATAAAAGACCTTATTCCCCCAGCTGAAATGGCAATGCAGCAGGTGAGAAGCAAGGCACAGGTATTTTTAAGAGTGCAACAAGATTTATGATGGAATGATCAGAAAATCCCCAAGAGTTGAATATGAGAAATACTTGGGACCAAATTAAGAAATATTTAATTAAGGCATTAAATGAACATTAAAGAAAACCCGCGAGTAATCCAAAACTGGTAATAGATAAATTGCCATGACACCGCTCGAGGAACTAGGAAGGCCTCCTAACGACCACGATCATATCAAATCAAGCCAAAGTTTTTAGAAAGGTAAAACACTCAAGTTTACTTTTGATACAGGGGGAATTATAAGGAGTCGACAAAATAATACCACATTAAATCACTTGGAAAATAGTAGAGAGAAAAAAATTCCTCCGGAAGAAACGTAATAAAAACCATTTTTGCCCTCTCAAAGCCCACGATCACAAAAAGCCATTTTAACACCGAACATTTTTTTATAGAAAAACCTCGTTTATCGCACCTGGGGTATTCTCGAGTACTTCTTCCCTTATACTTTGCCATCTACAGAAGTCTTCAACTGGTAACTGTGTCAAAAACCGCGCCCGATAAGTTGACGCATTCGCCGTCGCGATTGTTTTCTCGTGCTTCTATCTTTGTCTAACATTAGTGGAACACTTTGTTAATCACAATATCCATTCATCTACGAAACCATGCTTCAATTTCTTCTCATCTTCTTCCATTCTTCGGCCAACGTATTCGGGAATACGATATTTCACACCTCGATGGAGAATTTTCTAGTTATCAGACTTTGCTTTTGCGGTGAGTAAACATTTCTCGCGAGAGAAAATGTTCGTCGTCTTCTATTGTTATTCGGCTAATTAAGCGCTTCATTTTTACACAGCTAGCTTTCCCGCTTTCCAAAATACCGAACCCACACCATTTCTTCAAGCGTCCAGTTTACATAACCCAAAAAAGCCCTTTCCTACACGTCCACGTGGTAGCTAGTAAGATTAGACGCAGACTCCAATGAAGAAATTGAAAAACAGATTTGTGATTCCGAAGGGGGCGAGGTTAGTTAAATTAATGGCAAAAGATTCAGATATTACTTGCAGAAAGTATATACCATTCCAAAGAAATCCTTTTCAGAGGGAGAAGAGAGAGAGAGAATATACATGAAATTTTATAAAATGGCACAATGCTACCCTTCTTTCCCTATCAACGTGTGATTATTACACGCTTAGTTCTGGGTGAGATCAACCCTCACCACCAAAACCGACAATTCGGTCGAACACGAAACGGAGAAAATAACAATTTTTAACTTAGCGATATGGTTTCACGTGTAATTTGGCGATAAAACTCAAGACCAAAAGGCAAATCACTTTCCGATTAATTTCAGTACCAACTACTGCGGATATCTGCACCAGATGGACTCGAGAGAAAATATCTACAGGGAAGGGATCCCTCCGGGAAGCACTTAAAACCTAGGCGAGGCACACCGCAATCTAGTAAGGAAAATAGATCAGTGTCTTAATATTTGTTCAAAAAAAGGGTACGTTGCTTTATGCGCCATTCCCAAATGAGGGACAAAATGTAAAACGGATAGCGTAGGAAGCGCAAATTTGTACCCCACCGCGTGTACTCGACGAAATTCTTCCGCATGGATGATTTGGGCGGAGGAATAAAACCATTTGCCAACGCCGATTCGCGCTAATAAAGTACACTATTGACGATATGTTTACCGAAGTCGGAATTTCTAGGCAAAATTAATCTGGAGCAGGCGGAAATTAACCTTTTGTGAAAGTTTTTTATATCAAGATGGTCAAAATGGTAGGAATATAAGAAAAATTGCGTTATACGATATAAAAATATCTACAGGGAACGTAGAATAACGATGCTAAGAAATTGTTAGAGAAACCTTTGGAATGAGACTTGGTTTTGTACAGCGCAGAAACTTGGTCGTCGGGGTAGGTATGTATGTACTCGTATATTGGTGTCGGGGTAGGGTCGAGGTAGGATGGTAAGCGTACACTGGAGAGATGTGGGTGAACAAAAGGATGGAAAAAGTAACATGGACGGAAAGAGAAACAAACGAACAAGAGATAGGCATGTTGGGAGAGAGAGGACTCTTGGGTAACATCCAATGGAGGCAGGACAGGTGGATACAGAACGTTTTGTCAGGCAATGGGATGTTGAACAAACACCGTGTTGGAAGGAAGAACGTTAGGCAGATTAGGTTTGGGGAGGATGGAATAAGCACATTGGGCGGCATTAGGGAGGCTAAAAATATTATGAATTGAAGAAGGGTTTATAATTGTATCTTATTGGATGTGACAAATCAATGTGGCGGTGGTGAGTCTAAGTCAATTCAAAACTTGCCTGTAACGGTTCACTACCATAAAACATCACTTCAGTAGCGCATCGAAAACGTAGGGTACGTCACCGGGGAATCAGGATCCTAGTTCCAAGCGCTATACTTATGTACCTTGAATTTGGGTGGAGTTGAAATTGACAAGAGAAGGACAAATTGCAGGAAGCGCAACATTATTTCTGAATGAGTTACGCACTGTGGGACGGAGGCTGAAAGAGTCGACCGAGAGAGATGAGACCTTCAGTGCGGTACGTATGTACTCATGTGAGGAGGAGGCCTTAACGTAATGGAGCGTACAACCACTTCCGTTGATCCGAAGGTATGCCGAGAAAAATGCGATCGGGACTCGTGAGACGTAAACCTCTTGCTGAGGAAGGGGGAATGCGTAAAAAAAAACGGCCGGCAAATAAACAAGGGAGTCGAGATTGGATGAGATATTTCGCAACGAGTGCTGCCGCCTCCATGCAAGATGCGAAAGATGACGACGGACCAATGAAATTGAAATCATGGGAACGGAGAAACTCACTTGAGCGTCCCACAAGACTCCAACATGAGTGCTCAAAACAAAATGATGCTACAAATGATGATACAAACACAGTGAATCCCCAAAACTATGACAAGTTCGCGTACTGTTAAAGCTAGTTATCGTTCAATTTATCGACAAAGGGTATCTTATAACTTACTAAAAATGTTTATCAACGTGTTACACCGTGGGCCGCCATTAGTGTGTAGAGCAGAGAGTGGGCGGTATATAGTATTATCTAAGTCCACGTTAATGTGACATGCTCGTAATAGGCAAGTCAGATTACCGTGTTCCATACTTTTAGAAATGACGAAGTTAGTTTTTTAATTATGGGCATCAATAATTTCCATCGACTCACGCTTGATTCTATTAAGTCCTTCGATCACATTTTTGGGTCGCTTGGAATTATTTTTGTGGTGTTAAGTACATGGATTCAGTTTTTCAATTCTCTGAGACTTCCAACCGCTCTTCGTTTCAGCAGGCCACAGCTATAGGAAAATATTTTCCAAATCCCCAGTAGGGAGTAGTAGGTCCAAGTACGTACTTATTTCATATCAATGGAGGTGATCGAGATCAATTTCCGCTTCCTAATTTAAGTAATTATTATCAAGGCAAACCCACCAAATGAACAAGTTGCCGACGGAGAGGATATCGGAGCTCGGTTACATATACTTTTCAGCACGTTTAATTTTGGTACGGGTGAGTAAAATATCTTATAGATACCGTGATGATCTGCACGAATCACAGTAACCGTCCAGACAATTGAATTGACCTGAGGTGGACAGTAGACAATTAGTTAAGCTATGTTTGAGTTGATTTCAATTTAGTAATGCCATTTTAAAAATATGATGACATCAAAACATCTAACAACTTCATAAATTATAAGTACCCGTCTTATCGTAATGCATCAGCTAATTAAGCGTAAACGTTAATAAACAACACATGGATTGCACATATTCACGGATGCTCTTGGACAAGCTATTTTTTCATTCCAATTTCGAATAATTCAAGAAACTCGCTAGAAATAATTAACAGCACCCGACATTTTCGTTCCTACTTCGGTAAATGACCCAATCAAATGAAACCTGTGCGAAATACGAACAAAGCATTTGCTAATTTAGTCTCGATTAATTTTAATAAATATTGCCACTGAGTAACTTGCAAGAATGACATTTGCTGTTGTTCCCGGCTCACTCCAGATACATTTACGCCCACGCGAATATCAGTCGAAAAACCGCACCATATGTATATAACCAATGAGAAGCTGTATATTTTTATATCTAACACCCGTCCACGGATACCTTAAATTAACACCGAATAATGTCATATTCCTACCCGAGTATCGTGACAGGAGTGCTTTCAAGACGTGACGCTTATAACCGTGGGGTATGGGATAGTGCCTCAAATTTAAGGAAATTTACATCTCAAAGTGCTACCCATTATCATGATTAGACTTCCGCGAGAGAAAAACTATATTTACGGGGGGCAACCTAACCACCTATCGGCATTATCAAATTTCCAAAACTCACCGGGGGCGGGAATACTTGAGTTTTGCTTCCTGGCAAATTTATATTTAATTAATGCTTGAATTTTGCCGTCATATGGGAAGGGGGGATTGATTGGCATCAAGGAGGTCGGGAAGGACAATCAAAGAAGACCAAAACACAAGGCTGCGTATCTTATCTCCGATTTCAATAGCCGGATCGGCGACCGCCGCTCCACCCGCCAAGGGGGAACTGGGATCGCCGGCAACACGCCACCAACAAACCCCCTTCCGTGCTTCCCACCGTAGATGCGGCTGTTTAAGCAACCGTGGCGAAAAGGAGACGTCACATCGGGCAACACTTTGCGAGCCCTTTGGGACCCTCCGCGTTTCGGAAGGCTGATGGAGGCCACAAGCACACACCCTTTCCACCTGTTCATTCATCCCTCGAGCGTGCAATACACCTGTCTCGGGGGAAAAGAAATTCGCCGGCCTTTATACTTTTCTGTGGACGGCTGACATAAACAGTATCCGGTGACACGAATAAAAACGATCTGATTTCAAAATGCGAAGGAAGTCACCTGGCGTGATTCGGGAATATAATGAAAAAACTCATTCCTTAAAAATTCCCGTGTATTTTCGCTTTTATGATAAGAATAATCAACGGCTGCTGCCACGACATTACTCTATCACAGGCCGAAATGGGACAACAGCATGAGAATTGACGGGGTAAATGTCATCGCTAATCAATCGCAGCTTTACAGATCACATCTATAAATTTATGTGGAACGAAACCAGGAAAATCCACTCGGACACTAGCGCAAGCAAATAGGGAATTAAATGCAAAACTAATCGCAAAATTATAACTCGATTGTTTCGTAGCAATCTTTCAACTGGACTTATTGTGCGTGCCAACTACTAGAATAACGTACAAATATTTTAAGGAAATTATAGCTAACTCCATGGGAACTTCAAAGAAAGGCAAATAATGCCAAATTAATCATGCTTAGGTCAACGCTTGAAAACAAAACATGGTTCATAGATTACTCAATGAGACGGGTAGTAATTTGAAATTTTTTGCCTGCAAAGAGGTAGGTGGAGGGGGAGTGCAAATTGAACCAACATTTTTTGGGTGATTTTGTTAAGGAATTAGGACTGTAAGAGGTGCAAATAATTAGAGAACTTTTGAAAGAAATGAAATACACAAAATTAGATGCGGATATAAATTTCAAAATTTGTATCCAAAAGTTTAAAAATGGATTCTTTAAATGCAAATGCATGTCATTGGTTATTTTTAGTATAAATCATGTTAAATTTTCATTAAAAGGCAACGCAGCTGGATTTGAACGCGCGACATGTAAACACTACCTACAAGGCCATCGGCCGGACTAGAAATTCACCATGTGAGGATGACCCGTTGCAAAACTTATAAAAAGGCAAATATAACATCAACCTGGGAAGGAAATAGGGTAGAGTAGAGTAGGAATAGGGTTTATACTGACCAAGAAAGGAAATAGTCGTGGACTACAAAATTAATAACAACAGTACGTCCGTATGATCCACCAATATAGTTTCCATCGGGAGTTCTTCGAATATTATAGAAAAAATCAACTTCCGAGAAAGTTTGTCAATCAGAGTTGACTTGTACGAATACCGAAAGAAGATACAGCACCATCATAAAATCCAATGCAGGAAAGTGCATAATGTGCTTTACTGACTCTGGACTGTTCACTAGTCATACGTTAATCTGCATTATAAAAGAGAGTCATAGTCAATATATAAATCTTCCATTACTTGACATGAGTGTCGTCCAATGAGCTACGATTGGAGCTATAGCAAATACAAATAGACCGCGAGCAATAACTAACGGCTTTTACCCAGAATGCAGCCGGAAAGTAACTACTCTAAGAAAAGAGAGTTCTTCAAATCAATTACCACAAGCATTAAGAAAAATAATGAATGATAGTCACCTATTTACTAACGTTTAACACCATATATTTCCATAACTTCAACGAAACATTTGCGGTTTGCTATAATTACCATTTCAATACAGTCCAGTAGATAGGAGCCATACAGAAAACAAATCAAGAATAACTTCTAACTCAACCAGGGCAATGACCAGTATTTGTTAACTTTTATATAAAAATGCTTTGTTAGGAGCGAATGTAAGAGACGTAAACATTGAGTGGAAGGATGACTTTCGTTCTGCCATTTACAATAACAGCTTTTATCTATCAAGGAAAAAATAATGTGAAGCCTAGCGATTAGAAGAAAACGTTAGGAAAATACTTATCGCATAGGGATTCCTCCTAAGCCCCACAGGCAAGTCAGAGCAAAATAGAAACTAGTTCTAAGTCTTGAACCGAGATTTTTCCAGGGATCACTGGCAAAAGAATCTCTTCGCTAGAATTAATGTAAATATACTTCTGATCTAAGTGATCCCAGGAAGGACAAAACCAGAAATAAGTAACCATTTACGAAAAGAGCGAAGAACTTAAAAATGATTCGCGAGCAATGTTGGAAAAAGTTTTTAACTATAACATAAAGAATATTAAACCAGTGAGAGCTAAACATGTGCATCTCTATTTGTAATATGCACCTCAAAAATGCTTCTAATCCACTGAACAGTTTCAAAACCTTGAAAATACCACTGTCAACACCGGTACACATCTATGAAAAGACGAGCAAGGTTTTCACTTACCATTAACACAGGTTAATAAACAGCTTATCAGGGCGACCCACGGCACCATCACCATCCTAGTGAAAATAAGTACGTTCCTGCCACATAACTTGCACTGTACACCACTGCTACACTTCATAAACACATCAGATGCACCAGAACGAAACAAACAGATGATGTCCCTCCATTCGGAAAAACGCGACTCCCATGGAGCTCGCTCACATGCTGTAATGAAATGTTCATCCGCTACCCAAGGGACTTTCAAAAAATAGTTCTCAAAGTTTTTATTCATTTACATTAGATTGTAATCATTATCTGAGCCATAACGCATTAATTAATTATTGTGATTATAAATAATTGTTTATAACTGCATATGTCAAATTTTAATTCTTTAAACACGGAATAAAATAACCAATTTAACTTGAAATCG
Organism: Hetaerina titia; assembly: GCA_037158775.1. NCBI lineage: Eukaryota > Metazoa > Arthropoda > Insecta > Odonata > Calopterygidae > Hetaerina > Hetaerina titia. The sequence goes on along the minus strand of CM073775.1, from coordinate 62,036,826 downwards.
TGTTAGCGCTATCTGGCAGGGAAGTTATGTACTATGACCTGTGAATGCGATTGGTGACGTACTCTAGTGGTATATTGGAGAACTCGACGGTAGCTGTTGTTTTCGCGCCATTATGCAAGTAGCAATAGTACATTGGGACAGTTTCGCGGGAAATTCTCTCTACGCAGAGACACATGATGAGTAGCATTTTTCAGGAATGGATGGCATAGATCATTTCGACAAAATATCAATCGTACATTAAGCGCACCACAGATCTCCACAATCCATACACAGGTGTGAAGTCGTAGCATAAACAAATACACTTACTTAATAGGACGTGAAATAGTGAGCTCATGATTTAATTCCATTTTTCAACTAATTTTAGACTTTACATCCAGGATTTCCAACGGTTAGAACACTAGGAATTCAAATTTTCAACCATTTTTGTCCCTTGCGTTTTGCTTCCAGCCCTACCAGTTTATCTACGCGTATATTGAAAAACATGAGTGAGAACATTGTTTTAGGCCCTTCGTTAATCCAAGTACCAGTTGTCCAACCTATCCCTGTCTATCGCAAGGCATAAATCAATTGTTTCCAATTTATTCTGCGAAACGCCTAAAAAACCACAGAGGAAAATACATAACGCTTGCTATATTCTGTATCCCTTCCCATTAGTGCCATTGTATCATGCATATCACTCCACTTCGTAAACCCAAACTAGTAACCGAGTTACCCTAGTCCTTAAGTAGGGATTTACCCGATTCGCCATATTTTTATTGGGGATTCTAAGCCCTGCCTTAGCTGTGCGTAAAATCAGATTTCTGGTTCTTTAGTGTCCATATATGACTGCTTTTCCCTTATTTGTTTGTATCCAATCCGATCTAAGGCACTTCCGGCCAAATTCCTTGATCAAAATTATTCGGTGTGTGCCCCCTAAAGTCCTTCCTTTCACATTTTTCAAAAATTTTAGTTATTCAGAGATGTTGTCCCATAGTCTTTAATTTTCTTTATTTCCTTTTTAATCTCTCAATCAATGACGCCTGAGCATAAGCTATCGCCTTCGGTTTGGTATTAACTTCCGATAATTAAACTTATTGGCTTAATATTTATTCCATGTGCGAGTTATCTTTAATGTGTTATTTCCATCTTTCCTTATTTTCTCCTGTTCGCAAAATATTTTCCAGTCGTGTCACCAATAGAGGGTATGCATTTTTCTTTCTTACTTCCCACTAGGAAGTAGGAAAGATTTGTGTCCTCGCCTCCCTGAACAACATACCCACGTCACCCTGTCTCTGTGCGCTCTCCATTACCTCACACTATTCCTTACACCACGCTTCTTATTTTTAAATTAATTTATTACTTTAATTTATTATTTTTTCCTCTTTAAATTCTTCTTCTTAAGTCTGTGTTTAGGTTCTTCCATTTCCTTCTCTCATCCCTCCTCCTATCCCTCTCTTTTTAACCCACAGCTTCCTCATCCTTTTCCAATTTCCATTAGCTATTGTTTCCTATCAATGGGTTGCCTGCCCCAACCCAGAGGTCGCGGGTTCGATTCCCGCCTTGGTGAATTTTTTCTCCATTCAGGGCTAGGGTGTTTGTAATTGTATCTACTGTTATATCATTGTTGAAAGTGCGATGTAAAAGCCAAAGTGCTGTTCTCGGATTAATGTGAAACAAATAAATCAGTATCCACACCATCCCAAAAAAGGTAAAATCAGTTATGCATCTTAATACTCCGTAATGGCCATGTGGCGGGGGGTGTTAGGGCACCACCCGTAATTAAGAAAAAAACTGAATGCAAAAGCCACAAATTTATACAGTCCACAAACAAAACATGGTATGAATTCATGCAAAAACCTTACACCCCACACATGCAAACACACAAACTACCTACTAACATACCCATTCACCTGATGTCTTTGCAATATTTAATTTTGTTCCGACTTGTCCATTAAATGTTTTTAATATTTCTAGGGTGACTTCGGTTTCTTACTAATATGATTTCTGATTGTTCTGGGAAGGAATGTGTATTCGTATCTATCTTTACTGGAATCTGTCTAGCTTATTTTATCTTTGTAGTCTGATCTACCTAAATATTGTGGGACCATTACAATTCCGTTAGTGTCATCGTTAGGTAAATACTTTATGAACATATGTTTGATTTCACACGCTGTTAATGCGTAACATAGCGTAATCAAAAAAATTGAATGGAAAATAACTTATTCCTCTTCCCCCGCCTCAAATCTGTGTTGAAAAGACGTCACCTCAGCTCGTGGGAGCGTTACAACAGGCAGTGACGAGGGAGCTTAACAGCATTTCTGACGCCGCTTTCCAAATGGCTTACGAAGCGTAGAAAACCCTCTGGCAGCGGTGTATGGAAGCAGAAGGGTGCTACTTCTAAAACATTTCAGTGAATGTATCATTTCTGGCAAAATGTTGTAGAATCGACTCAGTCCTACCACTTTTGGGACAGACCTTGTATCTCACCCCACACAACCATAAAATGTCTAATCTCCTCTCCCCAAAAACTGCTTGATGTTATCTAACAGCCTCAACATCGACCTAGTATTCTAAATCCCGATTCAAATTATTTTGGTCGTACTCTAATTTTGTTCTAGTGCTGTGCTCGTAATTCCATTGTGCTAGAATTCCGCAATGACGAAAACGAAGGCCTAACTTCGCTACCCGTGACGACACCAAAACCTAGCAGCTGTGGACACACCGAAGCCAGCCGTGTAGCGTGAGTCCCTTAGTTTCCAGGAGACATAATTTGTATTTTGCCCATCATAATTGCCTGAGATGAATAATTGAGTTGGTTTTCCGTTACTTCATCAGGAGTGTTGTTAACGTGGCACCGTCACTTTCACTGCTCTCCCTACAGGGGTTGGGCATTCTGGCAGATATCTCTACCGTTTCATCTGGTGTTTGCCTATCGTAATGCCATGGGTGATAAAATCAGGAAAAATGAACGTTCTCTCTTCTAGACCACATAAGCTACACGTATTACACAACACTTACCATTCTAATATTACTGGACCACATTTTTTTTCTGTAATATCTCTTTGATCTACATTTTTCATTTTATGAAATCACTCCAACATCTACTCCACCTCGGCAGTATTTCAATTTTTTCATTTGTTTCTTTCACTTTCTTTCCAGCTTTTTTCTCGAAATTTGCGTTGGTTTTAGCCGATAACTAACTTTATCTTCAACTTTGTTTTCATAGATACGAAAAAATTAGTGATAAAATCCCAGAATTGTAAATTTTCTAAAAATTATTGCACAGCGTCGAATAATTCTAACGTGTGTCTGTCTAATTCAAATACCCTGGCATGACAATATTTCCTCATTCAATTCGACATACGTCTTTTCAAGTTAAATATTTTTTTTTAAGAACTCATCCTCAACATAGACCTAGTATTCTGTCTTTTACCCCCCTCCCCAAGTACGAGTTTTTACTCGATTTTTCCGCCTTCCTGATCTGCCATCGATTTTAGTAATAATTTGTAATAAGATGGTATCATATTTTTCACTTTCTAATTCCTTACAATTCATTCACCCGCATTAACTTATCTTGGTTTTGCAGAAGCAATCAACAAAAAGCAAGGGCTACATACGATTTTGTATATTCAATGATACACATTGGAGCTTAAGTTTATGTAAGTACATAGTCAAAAAATCGGATTCTTCTCGTTACAATTTAAGATAAATATTTTTAATTAAATGCTTTTAAATGGGATAATATATTTTATTTACTTCCTTACCATTCATTCATATTTTCTTTCCATTGTTCAGCACAATCATAACTCCCGCTGCGGGAATTGAAACGCGGAGGAAATCTAGTACACACACATGAAAAGAAACAAACGAGAAATCCATAGCGAACAACCACGGTTGGTCGTAGAATGAATGTGATGTGAAACTTACCGTTTTGCTGAGCTCTGAAACGATAGGGTGAGGAGTTTTGTGTTGAAAAACTGCCCCGTAATTGCAAGTAAAATCAGATATAAGTTAGCGCATCCATTTGTTGAGCAATGTACATGCCACTGTATGCTTCGCCCTGGGAATATTTTAAGAAAATCACTTCCACGTTTTCTGGGCATTTACTTATTTTTCCAAGTGTTTAGCAATAATTTGTTTAAATATAATTAAAGAATATATGAACTGCTATTTTACTTCAAAGCTGGAAACAATTAGATTTCATTCAGACATACGATTTCACTCTACCTTAACTGTAAGCTCTAAGGCGTGTGATATGCCAAATAAATGTGGAGGCGAGTAGCATTGCCTATTGGTCTACGTATGTGCCAGTAAAATTTTGGCTGACATGTATTATTCTCTTCCTTCTTGATCCCTCGATATATTCCACTATAGGCACACATGACGCAAAAATGATAATATTAGTAACATTTCCCCGACACCCAAGCAACCCCAGAATGGCGATCGAGTCACATAGCTGTACAATTATTTGCAAAACTTCTGAGTTTTGCTTGCTTCCTTAAGTGTCCGATTTTTACAATTGTTTGTGACGTAGCAGCAGATTCTCGAATTAGAGCCAGTTAATATCCGTCACAAAGAATAATTTTTTCATTTCAATTGCGAGTAGAAGTTGGTCAAATTATTCATAATGACCATTTTATCGTAATATCGGGAAACAATTTTCATTTTTATGTAACCCTCGTAAAAATTCTCACGTTCTTTACTAAAATCCCACAGCCAAAAAACCCGACCGTAACCAGTTGTACGCTTCAACACGAGTAAACATGTAATATCCCTAATATAAAATTGTTCCTACTCTTTACGAGTGGCTATAATTCGATAAAATTCAAAGCGGAATCGGTGTATTCCTACTATTCAAAATACCCGCCTGAAAACCAATTTTAACTGGAAGTACTTCGCACTATGATCATTACAATTATCAGGAACCGCATAAACCACAATAATTGCAAGTAAATCTTACTTCCGAGTTTAAAAAAAACTCCCGTAGCTTTAGAGTAACTTCTCAGTTAACCACCTATAATATTAGCACTTTCCAGAGGGTAAAACATAAAATTTAAACATTTGAAGCATAACCTCCAATGGTACAGGGCAACAAGGTAATGAGAAAAAATTGGCTCAAAGTCTAAATCTTTAATTGAAAATCATTAAGGCTAATTGTATTTAGCTTTGGCATCCCATCATAAAATTAAGGTTTTGACATTGAAAAGATGTTAAATTGGCCTGCTTAATGTAAATAAATCACTTGCATTTTCTTGTCAGCCCATTTTATTTAAATAAAATTACTGATGCATGAATTACACAAAATGGCCATCTCATAACAATGTAAAACTAAATCATACCAGCAATGTTGAACTGCTTAAAATTCCAATGCAGTAGGGTTTCGTTTTCTGTTTGCTGCCACCAATTCCCTTAACAGATGGATATGGTTCTCAAGCACCCACATATCAAAATTTCTCAGAATACAAGGGACTGACTCGATTGTAAGGCATACATATGGAGTAAAATCCTCCCATTTCTTATGAGTTGTCCTTATAATGGCTTTCTTCCAGAGTTAAACTAAGTAAAAATCTTTAAGTTGTGTTGGACAAATCCAGTGACAAATTTATTTCACATTTTACAAATGCACATCACCGAACAGGTAAATACAATCACCATTCAAGTTGTTGTGAACAGGTGAGAAAAACAAAAATAATTTACAACTTCAGCTTCGTTCTCCTCCAGTGGCGCCTCTTGGAGTTATACCTGGAAATAATTGAAAAAAAAAACCAATTAAACAAATCATCCACAACAACAATATTAAGTTAAAAATAATAAAAATATAACAAACAAATAAAGCTCAACTCCCACAATTTTCATTCGGAGTTTAACATTTACAATTCACAAACACATATGTAGATCAAGCTAAAACAATGTAACCAAGATACATAAGCTGAATTGAGGAGTTTACCATAAGAGGGATGAAGTCAGTTTTCAGATTTAAGTATTGATGATCATTATTAGAGCTGTCAATGGACTAAGGAAGATTTTAATGGACCCAGGGAATAAGCATTACTTCACTTCTCAGACTCACGGTACATACACTAGCATCCTATATTACAATGAAACTTTTAACTTCCTGCCTCCATTCAATACACTCAAAATACTTGAACCTTTCCTCCTCCTGCTTAGCTTATTTAATGCTCATCATTCCATCAGCTGTCGAAATTCCATCACCACACAATATGCTCTGCATCAAATTTTCCATTACTTCATATTTCTCCTATCTTCTCTCTCTTTCCCAGACCATGCTGGCACTTCTGAAGTTTTTCTTCCCATCCATATTACTTAACATCCTAATATATATTTATCATAATATATATCTCTCAATGACTTCATTACTGTTACAGAATCATGACCTCACCATTTCTAAACCAAAATAACCTCTCCCAAGCAAGTACTTCCCCTTCACTCCACGCCAATTTTTAAGTATGTACTAGCTTTGTGAAATCTAGTTTATGGTCCTACAGTCCTCACATTTAAATTTCTCTTTCTCTGGAGTTGGGAATTAACACTGATATAATTGTGCCTTGAGGCCCACTCTTCCTTAAGCTACAAATGATCCCATAAAATATTATCTTCCAAATACAAGTTAACATAAAAACAATACCAGGTAGCAAAATATGGAGATTTGGTGGTACTATCCATCATGTCAACAATATCACTTATTGTTAATATCAATCACCATGGTGAATACCAATTATACAACAAAATCAAAAAATACTAATTATAAATGAACTAAGTTGACCACGCACATGGATTTTCATTTCTTTTTCCTGATGAACTTTCCATTATTTTGCCCAATATTGTGTTTCATACCTGATGAGGTAGTTTGTTGTGAATTGTATGTACACCTAATCAATTTGAATGACATTGTAACACAGAAGTCAGCCTTAATTCATAGTTTTTGTGCTTTTAGTTGGTCGTTTTGACTTTTTCTCAAATCCACCCTACAGGACATCACCATCTATGCTACTCATCAAAAACAACCGTATCTACTAAAATAGCATATCATTTACATATAAATCTCCAAAATCAAACCTAAATTGTTGACCTAGTTAACATTTATCAATTGCATCCATTTAGACCTGTTTGAAATGAAAAAATACCAACACAAATGTCAACAGATCATCATGGTACACAGCCCACTAAACAACAACATAAGCAACACATTAAAACATTACTCATAATTAAGGCCACTGGGAAATAATTTTTTTCCTGCATTTCCTTCAATTCCTTTGAAGGGCTAGTACTCTAAATACTGCATTTCTACAAATTTACATTGACAACCGTGTAATAGCCGTCTCACTTTAGGGTGAAATGGCGGCCTTATAAAATTAGTGCAGCCAAAAAGACTATTAAAAGAAACTGACAAGAAAGTAACTGGCCACATGGTATCACACACCAGTGTGTTACTGTACACCACTGTCTATCATCGGCAAAACAAGGTTTTTGTATTTCAAAGTAATGAACATACAAAACCATTTAATAGACTTTAAATTAGTTGACCATAATTGACAAACATTCGGATGAAACTTCTAAATTGGGAAAATTGACAGTGTGCCCGAAACATGTACATGGGTGACCACTCAGATTCCCAAGTTTTCCTGATTTTTTCCCCAATAAATGTCTTTCTTTTCCTCAAATCGCCTCCAGTTTCAGCATAAGATACGGTATGTTTGTGGATTAACCCTCATTGCGCTGATTACAACTCAAGTTGGTTTAATAATAGTTTCAATTTTTCCCAGGGCTTAAATGCATGCCGATGTTTGACAAACCCGATTCCACAACCAGGGAGTTTTATATCATCATGGCCCCATATAAAATTCCAATATTGCAACTAATTCAGCTATCTCCCCTCTCCTTAATTAATTCCAAACTTCCTTGAATTTATAATTTTCTTAATAATTTACCATGATACATCACTAAGCCATTCAATGATCCAACTCAAAACGGCCGATCTGTCAACACGCTCGAAAAAAGAGGCAAAGCAGTTTTTGAAATGTCCCAATAAATGATAAACATGGCCAACACGATATTAATTGGCTACTTCATTCAGTAGGTTTGAAGGTACTGCCTATTGTGAGGTCGGGTATTGTGATGTTAGGGAGCACTGTTTCAAATTATTTAAGTGTGACCAGATGAACTCCTTAAAAAAGTAACCATAAAAATTTCACTATTTTATTTCATGGCACATTTTCAAGTAAGTTTTGTGCTATTTTGTACGAGTAACTAAATTCAGACCAAAAAACAATTTCAACCCTTGATTAAAAATTAACCTCCACTTTGATTGAACATCACTTGAAAAGGTCAACGAATTTTTAGAATGATTAACTGTACTTAGACAAGTAATATAGAAAGCAGCGTGGTGTAGGATGTAATAACAAAGGTTGCAAGATATCACGTTGCGTGGAGGAAGACCAAAGTTACAGCCAACGTTTGCAAACACCCGAAATGACAAATTATAATCAGTAGAAATGAGTGGCATGCAAATATACACTTACCTAATAGTATTTCCTGTTCGCATTCTTATCCATTGTGGAATTGGCCGATTTTGCTTCAGCTTCTTGGCAAGCTTCTGCTTGATCTTGAATGTTTTGTGTGCAGACTGAAATATATAAAATTAACCAAATAGTTTGATAAGATAATAAATGATACTATTTATAAACTGCAAAATTAAAAAACAAGGCAATTGATGCCCTAGATTTAAAGAAATATGACACTGCAATATTCCCACCATTATGACACGCCGCTCACACCACAATAAGGAAGCGGATGTTGTACTACGTGTAGTACTATTATCAAGGCACTTATTTCAAAAAACATGAATTCACTTTAAATTTTAGTATATATTTTTAATTATGTAAAACGTTTTTAAAAATATATTGCAAATATTTATCAATAAATACGCAAATTATTTTCTTAAGCAAATAAATGTTAGTTTTATATTTGATGCACTCAAGTTGAAACCGGTGTGGGGAATATAGGCGCATTACATATAATTTTACATGAATATTAAATACTGAATGCAACACTGGGATGACAGCAATATTGCAAAAATGTTTCATTGACTGACAATTTTATTTCATTGTGCCCCAGATTGAACATAGAGGATATCAATCGAAATATTCCTTCGTGTTCGCCAATCCCAGCGCAGCGTTTTTAATATTTGAAAGTGGCAAATTTTAACTTTTTAACTAAGTTTTCCTGGAGGTTAATTTGTTAATTAATGTCTACCCACAGCGGAAGACAAAATACTTAAATTAAGCACTTCTGGTATAAAGTCGCAGTTGCGTGGGCTTAATAGATTTTTTGTGTCAGTTTTCGGACATTTATCGGACTAATTATTAAACATTTTCGCTCTTTGTATCAGTACGAAACATCACAAGTTCTTACGGACCATTTTCCTAAGAAGAAATGTGTTCCTGTCATCTACTATTTAATTTTAAAGATTGTCTTGCTGGGATCCAACTTCGAACTTCAAATGGTTTTTATAAAATTTTAACTATTTGTTTATCGTGTAGTGCATAGAATAATATTTATTATTCTCAGAAAAATGTTATGCTCTGTGTTTGGTCTTGAAGAAGTATGTTAGATATTCATATCATGCCTGATAATCAATGAAAAAGCTTTTGAAGAAGATCAATACCCTCGTTTGATGTCGTGCCTGGAACAGTCAAGAAAAGGGTAGTGGAATGAGGAGCTTCTGGTGGGGTAGTTTTCTTCTTCGCTCCTTTATGGGCGTTATGCATGAATAATCCCAACTACCTAAACTCTAACAGCAGGAAATGGTTTCATTTCTTCAATTTGATCAGAAATTTATGACCAACGGTAGTATTGAGAAGCAAATCATTATGCGTCCTCATTATAGGAATTTCAAAATTTCCAAAGCATATCCCAGCTCGGCAAACCCCACCCACAAATCAATTAATATCTTGGAGAGTGACACAACAAATCCCAGGCAGTTGGGGCTCTGCCCCAGTCTGGGGAGGTTCTTAAAATTTTGGGCGCCTCTAGTGAGGCTCATGGCTTTTGAGCCATGGAGCAGGCCAACTTTGACGCTGCTCCTTTGGCTACTAATATTGTAAAAGGTAATGTCCACCCTCGTGTAAGTCCATGTTTATGTTAGAAGAATTTGGGTTGGGATTTAAGGTGAGAGATTGCCCATTGGCCCCTCCTTCCACTGGTGACTCACCAAACAGGGGTGGGGGTAGCAACCAATTTCCTCCCCCATCATGCCACCAACTTTGTTGGGAATTTGGGGAGATAGATCAAAGATTAATGGCCACCTCATCACCCTCCACCACGCCAAGCTTACTTCCCACTTTAACTACTATCTTATTTGGTTACCACCCAGGCAGCTCTGTTGGTAACTTGGTAGTTCTTGAAATGGTTCATGATGATTTGGAAGGGAATGGATTCTAGTGGTGTTAGGGAGTTACAGTCTTCACTTTTTCCTATTTGTTCCAAGGGTAAGGTTTTTCCATTAAGTAGAATTCCAGGTAAACTGCTACTACTATTGAATATCATTGTTTGTGTAGTCTAATACTTTGTTGAAAAACTAATGTTTTCCTAAGGAAATATTTTTAGATGGACACTTGCTATGGAAGATCTTATCTGTTTTTTTGCATTTTTATATGCAAATTCCCTTTTCTTCTTTTTTGTAGTTGTTGAAAAAAAAATGTCATATTTGTGAAGGAATTACAGTAAGATGAGCTAGATAGTACAAAATGTTTAAGGAGTTCTTGCATATTTTTTACTAATAACTCTTGATCATTTTTTGTTTTGGATGATTAAATATTCTTTCTTGTAATGGCACTATCACTGAAAGGAAAAAGTTTCAGTTTGTGCCTGACTTGAAAAAATAATATATTTATGTGACCCAAGGTCGTTCAACATCATAGCATAGAGTATTTTTAGGTAAAGATTTTATGAAGTGCCTACTTCATCTCTTTTAGCTGGCAGTTATTTAAGCAGCTTCTTACAAAACACACTGAAATCAAATCAAGTGGAAATAAACACAGATGCTCGCACCAACCGTACAATTGCTCGCCTAAAGGAACCTCGTGAATTGTTTTCTCTCAATCGTGATGTCTGTCCACAACAAGGAGTTCGTTGGCCAATTGAATGCCAGGTAAGTCATGTGATTGCCTGCTGAACCAAGATAAGATGGTAGTAAGTAGGAGAAATTGAGGTATTTTATAAAATTTAAAGAAAACTGTGAATCTGTACTTAAAACCAGGAGAAAAGAATGTTCATTTTTTTAATGCACCTAAAATTTGGGAAGTGTACTTATAAAATTTTGAACTTCTATGGAATAAGTCCAACAACTTTATTTCAAATGTTCATTAGTAGAAAATGTTTAAATGTTATGAGCCCAGCAAAAAAATGTCTAAAAGTTTCAATTCAATTTCATTTTTATTATAGGTGATAGAGGAAAGGATTCATCATATTGATTACGTTCCACCAACTCCAGAGCAATATTATGCTGTTACCGGTAGAGAATTGAAACCAAAACCCGTTGGTGTTGAGTTAGGGACAGTAATATATGATTACAGCCCTTCCACTTCGGTTAATTATGTATGTATGAGTCCAACAAATGAATTACTTGGTGGGCTGAATTGCTAGCATGCCTGTTTTTGTGTCAAGAAAAATTTTCCTGCATGTAATGTAATTAGTTTTTTCAATCCAAGGATTGGGACCTACAGTGTTTCATTCTTTGCTATTTCCAGTTAGTTTGTTTAACTTGAGATGGCTTCTCTTTCTAATATATTTCCGAATTCACATTTCCAGATGAATAATTGCCTCAACTATTCTTTACCTTTTAATGATTAGATTGTTCCCCAGTCATCCTCAATTCTAATTATACCCCTCCTCATTTCTCACTCTGTTCATTTGGAATCCATCAGTTGTCTTCTTTGTGAATGTTTTGAAAGGCTTCCAATCTTCTTCTTTCCACTTTTCCTTATTTTTCATTTTTTCTTATCTACGTAGTGTACATATTTTATTGCTAGTGTTGAATAAACTCCTCTTCCTAATTAGATTTTCTCATTGTACCAACCTACTTCCTCATTTTCTGAGGTCAGCAGTGGCATTTACTTCTTAAATGGATGTGATTGAAAAGGATTACAAAATTTTTTAAGATTATGACTCTTTATTTTTCAAAAGTTAGGGTCAGGAACCTCCATAATAATATGATACTTATTGATTGTATGAATGGAACTGGAATTTGTCCAAAGGCTGAGTGAGATGGTCTCATTGGTGGTAAAAATTATAATAATAAAATATCTTAATTGGGGCAAAATTGAGACTAGATAGTCCCTTCTTCCACCTAACCCCTCATTGTTTATATGTATTAATAAATAAACAATAATTAAAACAAAGAGCGTAGACATTTTTAAAGGGATTAGAGGAAAAAAATAAAATGTGTTAAAAATAATAATAAATAAAATAAATGCTACTTTGGGTAAAAATTGTGTAGAGTGTGAGAAGATATATACATTTTTGGGAGTGATGGCACTGTAAGTCCAGTGACTGTCTAGCATAAGTAAAGAGTCACTTGTGGTATACATTAATGGGCTTTCAGTTTCTTTTCTAACTAAAGAAATTTTGTTAGAAATTGCTATCATTAATTGTCAACACTGCTTCATGTTGCACTCAAAGCAAATGCCTTTTCATTAAATTTAAAATGGTCTTAAATTGGTCTCTGCCAACTGAGGTCAGGTTAGCCAACATAAATAAAAAATAAGAATGGAAATTTTTGCCATTTTATATACTCACTCATCAGAATATAATTATACGGACGTGCGAACTCTTCTCACAGGAATAATGAACTAAAATGAAGTTGGCCTTCTGGTTCTCATAGAATGCCTACTCACCACTGTAAATTTTTTTTAGTTTTCAGGGTTTTTGATTGCAAATAAATTAAACTACCAATACATGACTTTTATAAGACAAGGAATTAAAACATTACTGTTTGTGGATGATCTGGAAGATTCAAAATATTGGATCAGGCGAATCAGGAAAACCAAAGAAATACCAGACTTTGGGTACTGCATACCCTGATCTGGGTGTATATCACCAATTATATTGGGGTGAAGAAAGCATGATAGAAATACCTCCTGCTTAAAATACATGCCAAGTTTCTGAGGAAATAATATACCTTTGTGATTTTACATCTCATCCTTACAAATGTGCTAGTGCACTGAGCTTGTGTCTGTCTCTATTTGCTATGCCTTGTTGATGCTTCTAGTGATTGATATATTCATGAGATCTTGATATATTTTTTCCAATCATCAGGGCCATAGTGATGATATTTGTATAACATTTAGCCTGTGAATAACTAAGCTGGCTAGGTTAATCTGGTTGTAATCCATTTTTTTGTCCACTGACACTAATTCCATTAAATTAATGTTTAAAAGGATTGTTTCTTTCATTTTTTGTAATTCATTACTCTAAAAGCTATTAAATAGTTTTCAGAAAATTGTTGCAAGAATCATCCTGTGTTGTAATTCTTCCAATGGTTTTGTTTTAGTTTAATTCTATGATATCAATACACCAAAATATCGTCTCGAGTAATTCTGAAGGACAATCTTATTGCCTGCAAGTTTCCACTTTGAAATTTGGATAGTATTCATTGTCAGTCATTGAATATTAAAAGACCAGAACTACCTTCTTCTGGAAGGTAATTGGACGTTACTCAAGATGGGTTAATTATCAGTGGCAGAACCATGTTTTACACTCACAGGCAGTAACTTCAATAGAAAAAGGATACCTCCAATCCCTTTCCCAAGCATGGTTTAAGAGTTTCTTAATGAGGTTTCCTGTTAGTGCTACTTAGGATAAATTTATAATAAATATATTTTTTATAAATTTAGTCATTCATAATAAAAAATTCAGGGCTCAGGGAGTAGCTTTCACCTTTTTCCCGTATCCATCACACTGTTTGATGTCTGCGTGCAGCAGACCTAGGGCCCATGGACTTTTTATTGTGAATTTGTTTGATATGTCCAGTTTATTGTATGAAACTTTCATCAACCTTACTTTCTGAAAACCCATATCTAACCTTCTTCTGCTTATCTGTCTCTGCCCTTACTTCCCCGGATTAATAATATTCATATTTATAAATGCCAGGTCTTACAAGTATTTTCATCCTCAGGTGAAGGTGATGTAACACAACCTACTTGCAAATAATAATTTTATGCAATGTAAAGATGTATTTTCTTTGGTCATTAAACCATATATATGTATCAACTTTTTTATACTAGTTTTTTTAATTCAAATGTAGTTAGCACTGAAGATCTCAGTGTTTGTAATGAAATGGCATTTGTATGAATGGTAGTCATCAAATAATGAGTAGTATTAGTAGAGTATAGAAAATGTATACCTCACTTTCTTGTTCACTTCTTTCATAGGAATCACCTAATGTCACTCTTCCCCTGCAGTTCTCCCGATCGTTGATTGGGGGCACACCAGGAACTCCAGAGATGGTAGCTGCAACACCATATGATGAAATTCCTGGGCACACATTGCATTTTGAATCACGGTTCGAGTCAGGGAATCTAGCCAAGGTTGTGAAAGTAACTGATGTTTATTATGAACTATATCTACGTCCAGACCTCTACACTGGACGTCATATGCAGTGGTTCTACTTTCGTGTTCAAGACACTCGGAGTCATTTCATTTACAGGTGTCTGATAATCTTTATGTAAAAAAATTATTTTACAATTTGTCATTCATTTACCATTTATGTGGCTGGAACTTATCAAATAGAAATGGCAAAGCTAATGTCACTTCACAAAATTTTGGTCATTGTGATTCACAAAAATGAAACTTGCACCTTGACTTGTGAACACCACATTTTTGGCATTTTGTGACTGATTTCTACCATTGGCCAAGTTTGACAATTAAGTTTTAATGTTTTTATTGCAATCTTTTCATAGTCAGTCATAGTATTGGTATGGGCCATGGTAGTCCAGGGAAGAGCATTGGACTACTGACCGGAAGGCCTGGGTTCGATTCCTGGGCAAGCCTCACTGGGCACCCTCAGCTCCAACCAAGCTGTGTGATTTTTTGGGTACTAGGTCTTGCTGAGAAACTATAGCTGGCACATTGAAAGGAACTGGCCCCCCCATACCTCGATGTGTGAATTTCACACATCATTGGGCTTAGTACTGGGTGAACTCTACCATAAAACCTACAAAACTACTTCACCTACCAATCTAACCTTCAGGTTGATTACTGTGCTTTTTATAGCTTATAGTGTCGGTATTGCAGTAATATAGGGATAAACACTTCCCTTTACCATAAAATATATTTGTGGCAATGAATGCATTTAGGGCTTAAAATTTCAAGAGTACAGGAGTTGAACAAAAAATTAGGAATTGAAACCAGTTATTTTGACCACTAAAGTTACAAGAAAAGTATTTCAAAGTTATCCTTATTTAGATATTGAAATCTTCTTGTTCCTATTTCCAGAGGGGTAAACTATTTTAACTGTAAATAGGAGCAGAGCATGTTCCATCTTGATTGGGATTGAAGTGGACACACAACAGCCATAAAATAGTGAAAGTTTTTTGCATGGGGAATGGCTAGGGACTGTGATAGAAGGAACAGCATAAGGTGTATGAGGAAGGGTAAGAAATAGGATAGGCATGCCAGACAGAATGATGTAGGGAAAGAAGTATGCAGAATTGAAGGGGGACTTACTGTAGTGACTGATATCAAGTTGTGCCTTTTGTTAGGAGAGACAAGTAAATGTATTTTTATACAATTCTGTAAGCCGTATCATTCAAAACCTACCCTAACCAGTAGAATACCACATTATGTGCCATAAAGTTTTCACCATTATTTAACAAAAAGCTATTTTTTAGTATTGGGTAAATCATAATAATAAATAAAATTAAATATAGGAATAAAATTTGCTTAATTTTTTTAATCTTTGATATTAAATAAAGGAAGTAAAACAGTATTATGTCAACTTAAATTAGCTGACTCCAGCCTTTGACCAGTGTTATTCACACAATTCTAAAATAATCTTTTATTAATTAATTGCAAAAGTTGATTTTGGTCAGATAGTGTTAATTCTCAATGGACCATTCTATGGTGCTAATTTTGAAGAGGGAATAACAAACCTCTCAATTTATATGCATTGAAAAAAATTCTCATACTTTCTCATATTTTGTGGGGCCAATTTCAAACTAAGTTGGATCAAACTAGCTGAACAAAACTGGAGAAATGATTATATTTTTCATTCATAATTCCTCTCGGGTAATTCCAATTCACATATTTAACTACATTACACAGAAAATACCATGAACAAATCAACCAAAAATACCCATTCTTAATGGAGAATACATACATAATTACGTTAACAGAAGACTTCTTCCTATAGTCCATTTCTCAAAGACAGAAGCTACAAGTCCCCTATAGACAATTGTGAGCAATGTAAAACACTATCCATGTGCAGTGAAATGAAGCAAGTGGCAAGTGTTTTAATCATACTTTTGGTGCTTGAAGGTTCTATGATGTAAATGTGCAGAGACCAATAAGTTGACTTGTAGCTTTGAGATACTAGTTCCAAATTTGCAGTCAGGCTCAAGCTCAACATCCTCTGCACCAAAGTGCATTATGATGATTAATTTTTTGTAATTAATTATTGGTGTACACTTTTTATGATTTTCTTGTCAATTCTTAATATTTTTTTTAATTCGTGAAAAGAGATGCATTTATTATCAATGCCAAGTTTTGTGTGTATGTTTTTTTTCAGGTTTTCAATTGTGAATTTATCTAAGCCTGATAGCTTATACAGCTGTGGAATGAAGCCTTTGATGTATTCTACAAAGGATGCTGATCTCAAAAGGATTGGATGGAGGAGATGCGGGGAAAATATTAATTATTTTAGAAATAATTCATTGTAAGTATGAATTGCTTGAAATTTAATTTTTGGTTCCTGGTGACTAATTATAGTTGGGCAGTTAGTCATTTCACTTCATTCTGTTTAGTTTTTCCTTTATTATACCAAAAGGATTGTGTAGTGTATGCATAATTTATTTTCTCAGAATACTAATATTATAAATTAGGAGTTATAGCATATTTTATTTCTGCTTATTTGTGGAAGATGTAGCGTATTCACATACCTAACAAGCCAGTACTTCAATTTGGCATTGATAATATGATGTTCTGTAGTACTATTTGTAAGTGTAAACAAGAGAACTATTGTTATTTAATCACCAATATGTTTTTATTCATCTTCTCTAGTTCTTAAAGCCAAAGATTGGTTTACTACAGTCCTGTCACAATCCATTGTTCATTATTTCACCCTATTAGCTCTTCTTTTTCTCCTCTATCTTTACACAACCTGCCTACATCTTTATACCCTGATCTTTATGGGAATTCCTCTGCTATTTTCCCCACTCTCACATCAGGGACAAATTCATTGTGCTGCAGAATGTGCACAATCCATTGTTTGTCAATTATACATAAGTATGTTACCAGGAGTTAGTTGAAGTTGAACTTTATTCTTAGGTGATTATCAAAACCAACATCAAGGTTAATTACTTAGTGGTTACTATCTTATTACAGCAAAAATAATTTTCAAATGTGCTTATATTTCAGAACACACTTGTGAATTATGGGTAGAATAGTGAAATGATGAATCAGTTTAATGTGTTACATTTATCTGCCATACTATGTTTGTCTGCCATACATAGGTCATATTTAGTGTAGCAATTATACGGAAACAGGCTATGATCAACCATTTAACTTTCATGCATGTATTCATAAACTTGGAATGACTATGGTTTATTACTATGAATAAATTAACTTGACAAAGAATTCATACACTTTTTTTTGGATATAATCTTTACGTATAATTCATCAGCTCCTTCAATCATTACTCAAAAATTCAGTTTTCCATACACTGACTGTTTCCAGTATCTCCAGTAAACCAAATGCTGAGTTGTTAGATACCTGCATTCTATCAGGCCAGAAAGACAAGCTTATTACTACCAGAATGTTTATCTTACTGCATTGTGAAATTAGCTAGGCTAAACCCAATATAATTGGTATATCATATCCATACAGCAGGCCCAAGAGAGAATTTATTGAAATATTGGAGGGTGGAAAATGTTTACATAAGGCATAAGCTGCAGATACATACTATGCATTACATGGTTTCATTTCTTTTTAAAATTGAAATTCTTAATGAGTATTTGCTATAGTTTAGTTCTCAGCATTTAAGCATGGGAGTTTTTCCCATTGATGGAAAAAGAGGGACAAATTGAACATCCCTTTCAAAGAAAAGCTCAAAATTTGAAATTGAATAGTGATGTCCGATAATCCTTAAAATATGAATAATTAGTCATTTTGCTCATCATTTTCAGGGAGTCTTTTTGGTGAGTTTTGGCAATTATTTTTTTTCATTAAAAATGTCACATGAAACATGATTTAAGTTTTGCAGCACTGCAAACAATGTTTTTTTATTTTATAAAAGTGATGAAGAAAGTGAAGTAAATGATGTCTATATTGTAAAATCTCACATGTGTACATCAGTGAGGAATCTGACAAAGTTACTGGTTGGCATTTTCCGCAGTCGCTTTGAATTCAAATTATCCAAAAGAACATGGGACAAGAACTGTGGGGCCTTTCCTGAAAGACCTGGAATGGTGATTTTTAGACCAGTAAGTTCATCATATCATAGATCAACAACAGGCTTAATGTTGATACTTCAAGGGTGCACACCGCTAACCCTGGTGTTCCTTTGTGACTGCTAGAGAGGCAATTGGTGGGAGTATGTGATTTTTGTACGTTTCCCGATAATAATTAACTGTTTCTTTGAGAACATTTTTTACTGCTTGTGGGGTCAACCAGGGAATATGTACAATAATTTCTGCCTAAGGAATGACAAAGTTTTAATGTGTTTCATGAAACCTGGGATTATTAGACTTATTTTGAGACTTGAGCATCTCTCCCCTTTTAACACATTCTGACTTTTATGCTGTGAAGAATTTAAGATAGTCACATCTCAGGCAACTGGTACTAGTGGCAGATGTGGCTGGAATTTTTTGGGTGACTTCTCTACCATCCAAAGGTTACTGCATATATGTGTTTTTTTTTTAACTGTATGATGATCTCTGTTAACTGAAGAGTTGTCCTCAAGATTCTTTGCTTTTGCAGATTCTTTTGGTAGGTAGTTTTGATTTATCAGAGATTCTCCTTTCTTAATTAAAGAATTCATATATACTTTAGGTATTCTTAGAATTAACTTGTGAATTTGTATGTTTTAGGTATTCTTATATCGGATGAAAGTTACAGAGAATTTCTCTGTTGAGTGTGGATTTCTTATGATAAGTGATCATAATTCAGAGAAATTCCTTGAGGGTGTGTATGGACTTTATCCTATGCTCCTGGTGTGTATATTGATTAAATGTGTCTATGATCATTCTCAACAGAGACATTATTCTTTCCTGATTCTATCAGATCTATTATTCTCATTATTTTTCTTCTTCTATCAGAAATACTTGATCCCACTACCCCAATTGTACATTAACATATAGATACAGGTGTGTGCTGTCATCTCACTTCCTTGTTCCCATTGAACTCTGGCATCATAAATAAAATAACAGCTTTCACATTAAAAATACATCTTTCACAAAATAATGATTGCACATTCATTCTCTTGGGAAACTTGCCTTGGCCTTCATTTCTCTCTTTCTTTCCCTAATGAACCTGTCCTGTGTGCCTTCCATTCAAAGAGATGAAGATGACCAGCCTCCGTCATACACCCTGACGTTCAACCTTGAATTTCCTTATGATGATGATACAGTCTTCCTTGCCCACTCATATCCATACACATACTCTGCCCTTCAGGATTACCTTATTAAATTGCAGGTGGGTGTTCTTCTCTAGCATGACACTCTCAAGTGTGGCTTCTGAGCTTCTTGACCACTAGCATTTAAAAAATATTTTTTAATAAGAACTAATAATTATTCTCAGTTATATGATTTTCAAATTGAACACTAATGGATGATTCCATTTGGTAGAATTCTTACATTTCTGTTTTAGGAAAAAAACAACTTGGTTTAATCCACATTAGCTTGCAAATTTGGCACTATTGTTGCTTTGGTAATGATATCAATCGTTATAGTGAATTTTGGTTGGTGATGTTTTATCTTAGATTAAACCACTCTGTTGCACATTTATGCCATTTTTAATTTTGGTTATTAAGTTTAAATGCACATACTTACTCTCTCCTTTTCCTCACATTCAACAAATCCTAGCAAGAAGCATGTGGTCACATCAATCCTTGCTAAGTATTGAGGCTTTGGTACATATTTTTCCGATAAATGTTTTGGTGTATGTAAATATTTCATTTGAGACTGACATGAAAACTGATTTTATCAACTTCAGATTATTAGAAAGAAGACATCTGAGTTATTGACTGTGAATGCAAAGTTAGGTTAATCCTATAGCCAATAAAAAGAAACATAGAACGCTCCACTTGACATTGAACCATGCTACAGTACTGACATCATCTCGCTGTCAAGCCCTTTACTCTTCCAGTTGATGGCCCCTGGCTGACTGAAATAATATTATTGCAGCCTTCTAAGTTTCTTTTTATTGGCTATAGGAATTTACTCAACTTTATATTCAGATAAATAGGTGCAATACTTATTATGTTGCTGAAACCACAACTCATGTTTATCTTAACTTAAATGCATATGCCCTGTGTACATGTGGCCTTGTCTCCCTTTACAGTTCTTTTTAACTACTTAACAATCTTTGCCTGCCAATTATTTTATCATTTCTAACTTTTTTCAAATGCATAATTTTCGTGGGTGTGCATTCGAAAAATCATAAGGAATATTCTAAGCTATTTACCTAAAGAAGCTGGGTTTTCACACAGCTCACTCCTGTTTGATACACAAAAGTGATTAGAAGGCCATTGTGTTATGGAGTAAACTTCATTAAATGATGAATTTTTTGTAATGATCTGTATATCTTCTTTGGCCCATAACCAAGAGTCAAATTTGATGAGGTTAAACCATCCATATCATACCCCTTTCTGAGTTACAATCCACTTTTATTAGGTTCATAATTTTTCGTGCTTGCTCAATGAATGCATGTGCTATGGTTAATTTTCATTAAATATTGATATATTGTCCTTGATGTTTCAATAGATTTTCCCGTGTACTTTTTACGCCAAAGCAGAATTTATATGCTATGCCTAAACCTAAGTACTCATTGAAGAAAGTACGTAGATTAATAATTGGATATGTATCACTATTTTCTTAATGCTATTGCCAAGCATTGGTCTTTAATAATGCTATCTAATTGCTGGTGACAATATTCATTAAATATTTAAAAAGATTAAAAGAACAAATGGTTCTTTATGCTTAGTCATTGATTTTCTTGTTAAGTTCTGATTTGAATCTCACTTGTAGTGATGATAGTTTTGTTATGCTAATGGCATATATTTACTCTTTGAGAATGATCCAGTGAAGTCTGAATTTAGTAAGCTGAGACTACTCTGCCGCTCATTAGCTGGGAACAATGTGTACTACCTCACTATTACAGCACCCACTCCACCCGAAGAATCCAAGGTAAGGCTGTTTTATATTCTCAATCAGGTTTTAAAATTAGGAAATTGAATAAGGGGACAACTGATGTTTGCCAGCTCATCATATGTTTAAATAGGGTATATTCACTTTGACTGCTATGTACATAGATCCTATATTTAAATTCAGTTCTGGAAATGTATCAAATTACTCTTTTTTATTAATGTATTTGTAAGTCTTAATTTAGTCATCCACCAAATTGGATCTATTGCAAACAGTTGAAACCTTTTTAATATTGTTGAAATCACAATATAATTATTTCACGGCTGAGTTTAGAGCTGAATGTCCATAGCCTTTGAAGTTTCTTGAGTGTTGATGTATGATGTTCTAACATATTCAAACATAATCTAACTGATATACTCATGGTATATTATACTCTTAAAATTAATTCAATGTATATAATTCATGCTTTCTGAGAAAACAAAATGTTTTCAATGTTTGTAAATGGGTCTGTTATTAGTCGAAATATATTTTGAAATTATCTAACTGTGCATGCTTGATCTCATGTTTTAGAAAAAGCAAGCTGTGGTTGTCACAGCCAGAGTTCATCCTGGAGAAGCACCATCATCTTGGATGATGAAAGGTTTTCTGGATTATCTGACCAGTGACAGTAATCAAGCAAAGGTCAGCTTATATCTCACATTATCATTGTTTGCTAGACTAAGATAATTTTTCTATAAATGTGAATATATTATCACATTGTAACAAGTGTTTCTTTAGTAAAAACTTAGCTTGCTTAGAAAAGAATCCATAGTTTTAAGTATTTTATTACATGTTCTTTCCCATCTAAAGTAGCCCCATAGGTGGAAGTTTTAAATTTGATTTTCGGTATCAGTTATCAACACTAGTAATCTTTCAATATTGATAATACCTTACTTCATCTTCAATGAGTGTTGCCTTTTTTCACGTTTTTGGTTGGTGCAACCCCCAAGGTATCAAGAGAAATGGATGAAATCTCTTATAAATTTCAAGTAAACATCTTGTTTTTAAGAATATTTTTTGTTGTAGTAAAGATTAACCTTGAATAAAGGTAAGATACTATGAATCCACTGATCTTCATATCCAATGAGACTGCCTGGTATACAGGTAGATGGACTTCTTGAAAATGGTATCAAATCATCTGTTTCTATGGCCCTTTTACAGGGGATGAGCCATGCAAAGTCACACTTATATCAAACATTAGTTTATATCAACCTGATTAAATTCATGGCACTGAATGAAAAGTAATTTTGGCCATGATTTCATTCTGGATGACCTTTCATTAAATTATGTAGGTGTTATTCATCTGTTATGCCTTATCATGGTTGATAGCGTCTTATGACATGAAATCAAATGCATGCCAGAAATATTGTAGTATTTTCAGTGAGGGGATAGATGCACATTAATTTGAAGTAGTGGGTTTGAGATGAGGAATTGATGAATAGCCATCATTATGAAAAATTACTATGACATACATTTGGTCTGTCTGCCATCAGTGAAGGCAAATGCGGAGTGAAGCCACTCTGGGCCATCAATGTCATGTAAAAAATGAAGTTTTGCTTTAGTGTATGCTATCTCATTGGTCAAAACCAAATTGTTGGCCATTCTGTTTCATTGATATGGCCTACCAATATGTGAATGGATTCATTACACTGGTAATTTTACCTTTGAAAGTAAATATTGAGCCATTATATGGTAGTAAAGCAGCATGAAAAGAGGACACTATATTCAGTTACCACTTTATCAATTATAAAATGATAAGATTCTGAATTTTTATGAGAAATGCTCCATTGAGATTTTTAAGATTAATTTTTTTTTAACATGGCCTACCTTTAACTTCCAAAAATTTTCATTTGAATTCCTGGCACATGTGAATGATTAGCTAACCAAAAGTTGATTTTGTACATAGTGTACATCATTTTGTTGTAGATATAATGTATGGTCAGTTGCAGTACATCCAAAGTTAACAATCAAATTTAAATATCTCATTGAAGGAGCTGAGGGAAAAGTTCATCTTTAAACTTGTGCCAATGCTCAATCCAGATGGGGTTATTGTTGGCAACAATAGATGTTCCCTGACTGGCAGAGATTTGAACAGACAGTACAGGACTGTGATTCGGGAGACATATCCTTCAATATGGTATACAAAAGTCATGATAAGGAGGTAAGATAACTTCACCTTAATCAATACCCCGTGACTTTTGAATACCAGTTGTATCCTAGTTTTCACTGATAATAGTTATGCCTGGTGATTGCTTTAAAGTGATGTGACCCCTAACTATTATAAACTATTCTTATTTTGGATTCAGGCTTCTTGATGACTGTGGAATTGTTATGTACTGTGATCTTCATGCCCACTCTCGAAAACATAATGTGTTCATATATGGCTGTGAAAGTAAACGAGTTGCTGAAAGGACACTGAAAGAACAGGTTTTTCCCCTCATGTTGCACAAGAATGCAGCTGACAAGGTGATTTTGCATATTATGAATTATTGAAAGTTACTAACTTGTCAAAAAATTGTTGGATTATTTATAAGAAGTTGGCTTATATTTCCTGTGCCTCCATTTATGTATGCTAGCAGCCAATGCCAGTACAAAATTTTAGATCATTGTATTATCTGTGAAAGGTTATGGAGCTCACCAATTTTTTGTTCAGAATGTATACTGTGTAAATTACATAAATAATTATGTATTCATTATAGTAGTTTTCCATTAAGATTTTAGTTATGACTGTTCAGATATATTAATTCCTATTTAATTAAGTCTGGAGCATTTTTTGTCTTGGTAGAAATGAAAAAAATTGTCCTGTTGAAACTATGATGCACTAGGTATATACTATTTTCTGTTGCCAGGAAAAGAAAGCATTGACAAATGATTATACATATATTATTGCCTTCATTTTAGTGTGTGATCTGGTGGCATTTCTCACACTTTTATACTCTTCTAGTTTTCCTTTGAAAACTGCAAGTTCAGAATACAAAGAAACAAAGAAGGAACAGGTAGGGTTGTCCTTTGGTCAATGGGTGTAAACAACAGCTACACGATGGAGGCATCATTTGGTGGCTCACGGCTTTCTGGTCGTCGGTATGGAACTCACTTTTCCACCATGGACCTGGAAGCAATGGGAAGGCATTTCTGTGATACTCTCCTTGATTTCTGTGATGAGGATCCTAGTAAGGTATTTGCATCTTTTCATTCATTTTTCATGTTTTTTATCCCATTGGTGGTTTATTTTTGTGGTATTAAAGATGATGATGACCTTAGTATTTGCCATTGAAATGAGCTTATGATATGAGAAGGCATTTTCATGCTCATGCTTTAATTTCAAGTATCACATGAGACTATTTCCCAGAGGTGTCCTACATTGAAATTCTTATCAATGAATAAAATGTGGTTTGAGACATTCCCCATATTTTTCCCATATTATAATGGCATACGATGCACTTGAATAATTTCTTTTTTCTGTGCTATGCGACCAATATTATTATATTACTTGGCATGTCCTTATGATGTGTATATGGTCATTAAACTATGTACCATTAGTATTTCAATGTGATTCCATTATGATTTAAAATATAACTTAAACTGGTAAGTGCATCAGCAATTAGTAATTTGTCAATGGTTTTAAATTTCATGCCCATCTCTTGGAATATGGCACTTGGTATGTATAGTATATTGTCAACAAGAATAATTAATTATGAATAAAAAAACAGTCTTAAATGAATGTGGTTCCTACATTTTTTAAATAGTGTTTAGTGATAATTGCATATTTTATTTGTATTGCTCAGGTTTGAATTTATCAAGGAACGTCTGAGAAACAAAATTGTAACCAGACTGCTGGAAGAAGGCTCTAATGCTGATGAACCAACAAACATCAATCTATCTGATTATTCAAGGTAGGGCTAATGTTTGCATGAGTTTGACCACGTATGATTTTTATTCCATGATAATGTCATCATTTTGATCATTATTCTGCAACTGTTTGAGCAAAAAAGACAACTCAGTGAAAAAAATTGGATCATCATAAAAGATCATCCCTCATTTTTATATAATTGATTAAATAAAAAGAATAAAATGAAATTTGAGGACACTAATATTGGTTGGTTTATTGATTGATAGGTGCTAGCAAGATTATAATATAAAATTAATGTTCAATTGTCATTTACCTTTCATCATAATATCAATCTCACTTGGGAGTCATTGCAATGACCAGTTTGATGTGATATACGGTAAATTGTCATAATAATTCTCATCATTTTGGTATACTTTTTGCCACTCATTTACTTTCCAAAATTCCCTGATGACACTTCTTCAGGTGTTACTTCTTCATAAATGGTAGACATTTCTCTTGCAAGTCAAATAAAAATGGTACATCATGTTTGATCTTATTTAAGATCAAAGCAAGCATTTATGAAGACATTACTTGAAATAAAGGGATGCAATATAGATTTATTTTTCAACCATTACCAGGACTTGAATTGGGTTACAAGAGTTTGGGTAAAAACCCCATGGAAGAATTATTGAAACATGGAAATGCCTCATCAACTTAAAAATGAAGCCATGAAAATTGTGGCATGCATGTATTGATTCTAATTAGTCATTTTTAGCATTTTTTTTAAGTTTAAGAGGTTCCATTGTTTGCTCATACTCATTCTTTGGAAAAAAGTGATGATGGTGACACCAGCAGCTCAAGTGAAGACGAAAAGGGAAAGACTGTTAAAATAGAGGTTCAGAACGATACCCAGGAAGAAACACAATCATCTCCAATACCATCTCATCACAGATTGGTACCCGAGAAAAAATCATCAGTTACTAAGGTAACTTTTCCAATAAGCATGCGTCCAATGCTTCTGAATATTAAAATACATGGAAGTTAAATTAATGTGTAAATGTATGTTCCTACTTCGAAAGTTTGTGCGGCGGCAGTCAACTGAATCTGTCAGTTCGTGGTGTATTCAAGGGAGAGCTGGCTTAGTAACAGGAGGGAATGCAGGTCAAAGGTTAGCTCTTCCAGTGACCCAGGCAACCCTTGAACCACCAGCTGATTGTAATGGTCAACCAACAGCATCTGAAGAAATGATTCCTGAGCAACCAGACTCTCTACTTACTGTTGCCCGTGGCTCCACGAACCAAGCACTGGCTACCTCACAGGGGAACCACCACCCATTACTTTGGGCACGGAAAATGGCTGCCAAAGCTTCTGAAGGTCACCAACGCCCAGCTCCCAATTCCTGCTTGACAGCCATCACCAAAGGTAGTTAGCTATTGTTATGAATAAATTATGTGCATGTCCCCATAAGCAGCAACATTAACTAGGATGTCAGATGAAATAGGTCTACCAATTTTAGAATAACATTCAACTTGATGGTGCAAATTAAAATTATCTGTGATATTTTGGTAGTGTCTTATTGGTGTTTGGTGGGTGCTGAAAACCAGTCTAGAGTGCTTAGTTTTCTTAAGAACTTAGCAGTATTAAACACTGTTAAATATAAATGTCACTGGAAATATTCTGAATTATTCTTCAACTTTAAATATCATTACCCCTCCCTTCACACTCTTTAAAATGCCAATCCTCTCATCTGTCTTCCACTTCATATTACTTATTTCACCACTATTCTTCCTGCCCTTCTTGAACTTCTCTAAACAATATTCTCTCTTTCCTTAACGTTAATTCAATTAAAATAAATTCATTAAACTAATGTAATAGTCAGTTGGGCATATGATTTCTTTTTTGTGACTAATTAATATTAGTTAGGAATTAGCAGTGCGAGAACATATATGAAAACTTCAGGTTTAATCATCTCTATACACATTTCATTTGAAATGATATGATAAAATCTCATGACACCTGCAGTTTTAAACTATGAAATAATCAATAATTTTAAATACACATTATTGTGAGATGTTGGTAATTAAACAATATATTTGGAAGTTAAAACTTTTGTATCCTTTTGACAAGCTTTATATCACTGATTATATATTTGATAATCATAAGGAAACTGGCATTACTTTTTCTAAGTAAAAATACTTTTTTCCTTCAAGGTATCAAAGATGGGCAGCCGAAGCAGGTTAAGATGCCACCAGAACTAATTGTTACTCAAGCCCAGGTGACATTTTTATAAATGATGATGAAATCTCATTATGAATGCTATGCTTTGTAAAGTAGTTACACGTGTATGTTTTATTTTTCATTTTATGCTCCATGTGCCACATTTATTCTATGTTGATACTTTTTTAATGTGATTATTTTTTTTAATTTTGTGTCATTATATTGCTGATATTTTGTTACCAATATCGATTGTGCATCTTGATATTAATTATTGCCTATATTGGTTTTACTTTTCGCTTTTGTATGACATGATTTCATTTTGTAATTAAAAATACTAATTTGGTTGAGTGGTGACTGCAAAATGAAAAAGTGTGGTGCATTGACGAGTGCCTAAAATATATGTGATACAAAGATGGATGAGAGGAGAAGATGGAAAAATGTAAACACAGAGTTAGGCAAAATGAAGTACAAAGAGTTAAATAATAAATTGAGAAGGGCCACAAATAAAGCCAAAGAAGAATGGTGGAAAACGCAATGCGAGGATATGGAAAATTTACAGAAGAAGGGTGAAATTGGTGCTCTATACAGCAAGGTTAAGTTATTATCGAGAAGTAAGAAGGCAAGATCTGTGCTAACAGTGAAAGATAAGTGGGGTAAGATAATAGTTGAACCAGGAAAAATCCAAGAGAGATGGAAGGAATATATAGAAACACTGTATGGTAAAGAACTTAGGCCAACGGGGTTAGACATAGAAAAGGAACATGACGTAGAAGAAGATAGCTTAGGTCCAGGCATACTCGACGATGAAATAGAAAGGGCATTAAAGGAGATGAAAGCAAATAAGGCTGTGGGGGTGGACAACATTCCTGTAGAAATGTTGAAATGGTTAGGGAAAGGTGGGAAGAAGGCCATATATGGACTGATTCGTAGTATCTATGAAGAAGGAATCTGGCCGGAAGATTTTGTGAGATCGGTGTTAGTTCCTATTCCAAAAAAGGCAAAGGCTATATCATGTGAGGATTACAGAACAATAAGTTTGATATCCCACGCAGCTAAAGTTATTCTCAGGATCATCAAAAAAGGATAGAGAGTAAGGCAAATGATTACTTAGGGGAGGATCAGTTTGGGTTTAGGAAAGGAAGAGGTACGCGTGACGCCATTTCAGTAATGAGATCACTAATCGAGAGGAATATAGAATACAATCAGGACGTTTTTGCCTGTTTTGTAGATTTCGAAAAAGCGTTTGATAGAGTGAATTGGGAAAAATTAATGCTTGTATTGCAGAAAATAGGAATGGATTGGAGGGACAGGAGACTGATCCGCAACCTGTACATGTTTCAGACTGCTCAGGTGCGAGTGGGGAATGGCGAGTCTGGATGGGCAGTGTTAGGAAGAGGTATAAGGCAGGGTTGCCCATTGTCACCGGTACTGTTCAACGTATATGTAGAGGAAATGATTAAAGAGGCATGGGAAGAACTGGAGGTAGGAATGAAAGTCGGAGGGGAATTCGTAAAATCGGTTAGGTTTGCTGACGA
The DNA here is from genome assembly GCA_037158775.1 of Hetaerina titia. Taxonomy (NCBI): domain Eukaryota; kingdom Metazoa; phylum Arthropoda; class Insecta; order Odonata; family Calopterygidae; genus Hetaerina; species Hetaerina titia. Next base: position 62,007,631 of record CM073775.1, on the reverse strand, counting down.
CCAAGCATTAGTTGCTCAGTCAGCCAAGGGGTTGCAAGCATTGTTGATTGAATTGGAGGTTCAGTGCGATAAATATGGGATGAGAATCAATATTAATAAAACAAAGGTTATGCGATTTTCCAGAAAGAAAAAGGCTAAGCTAAATATTAAAATAGGCGGGGAAAGAATAGAGCAGGTAGAGCAGTTTACATATCTCGGAAGTGTTTTGGACCAATACGGTCAAAGTAGTAGGGACGTAAGGAGAAGAATTGCGCTAGGCAAGGAGGCTTTCTCAAGGAGGAGGGAGTTGATGACGGGGATGTTGAGTAGAGATGTTAAGACAAGACTCGTAAAAACTCTGATATGGAGCATAGCTCTGTATGGTGCGGAAACATGGTCACTGAAGCAGGAGGATAGACGTAGATTGGAGGCTTTTGAAATGTGGGTGTGGAGAAGAATGGAGAAGGTGAAATGGACCAAAAGGAAAACAAATGAGGAAGTACTGGAGATGGTGGGTGAGGAAAGGGGTTTGTTGAGAGAAATCCTATGGAGGCAGGAAAAATGGATGAAAGGCGTATTGAGCGGTAGTGGAATGTTGAAGAAGGTAATAGAGGGGAGGATGTTGGGAAAACGAGGAAAGGGCAGGAACAGGATAGGGATGTTGGATGGAATGAAGGGAGGAAAGAAGTACACAGAGATGAAGAGGGACCTGATGTAGTTTGGGTTGCTGGATTGGGTTTTCTTTGGAGTTACAAAATATGTATTTGATAGTTGTGTCCATCCATAGACCTACCTTAACCGGTAGATTACCTAATAAATATATGTGATACTTTGTTCAATAAAAAAATATCAATAATCATTTCCCTTGATCTAACATAATTCATTCTCTTTTACAGGTATATGATGGGCAACTGTCCATCGATCTCATTGAGACTATCCAAATCAAAGAAATAAAGAGTATGTAGAGTTAATTTATCCAATATTTTCTTTGATTGAGCATTCATTATGATGCAAACAGGCATTGTTTTATCTTTTATTTTTGCCTTCAGGTGAGGAGACATCCAGGTTTCCTCAGAATTTATTGGTTCCTGGAAATAAAATACCTGAAGATAGACCAAGGATAACAAGGTCTCTCAGTCAAAGAGGGCAGCTAGCTTGCAGGTATGGTAAATGTTAAACAAGTCACATAAATGTTTAATATGTGCTACATGTTTGGTGCAGTAATATATTTAACATTCCTGTTATTCAATGTTTTTCAGTATATTTGTTTTTATCTTGTTCTATTTTATCAGTCTAATGCAAGGTTTCAGTTGTAAATGATCAAGACACATGAGTCATATCTTCTGCAAAAGTACTTTTACAATGGGAATAAAAATTAAGTGTATCTCTCTTTGCAAAATTTTAAATTTCACAGAATCATAGGTTTTTGGAGCAAAGTGAACTATTTTTCACTGATGAATGTATCATTATTGATGAAGTTTTGACTGGCAACCACAAAGTTTTGAAACTGTGTACATACAAGTATGTAGTGTTCTTATCTGTACTATTTTGCATATCTCTGTTTGCATTTTGTTTTGTGATGATCCTATAGGCACCTTATTATGTCCATTGTGTTCCAATATATTGTTATTACTTAACTCATGTAATATTTACCCAAATATAATTTTTTTTAATTAAGAATAGTTTGAGTCTATATAATTAATGCATTTTAATTTGGGGTTTGATGAACTACTCCGTACAAGCACTTGCCAAGACCTCTGCAAAACCTTTTCCAATTCTACTCTGGTATATATTCAGAACATGGGGTTATAAATTAATGAAACAAAAAAAAATTGGATGAAACAGCAATGCCAAATGTTGTCAAAATGGATGAATATTAATTGATTAAAAATTACTTTCACAAAGAATGGCTGGCATTAAATGTGAAGCCTTGCCCTAGATTTTCTTTTGGAATATACATAATTGTGTTATTTTATTTATTTTTCTTTTTGAAATTAATAATAATTTTATATAATATTTATTTAAAAAAATCAAGTTAAGACATTGCATTGGAGTTAAACATGAAAATAATGAAGTAAAGTCTGATCTAATTAATTGTGATATCTATTTCAGATCCTTTTCTGAGCCTAAAAACAGGTTCCCGAGTGGTCGAGCTCAGAGCATCACCTCAAATGAAGTGAGTGCCGAATCCTCAGCACGGTATTCTTTCCTCTGGCAAAAGCTCTGGCCTGGTTCTGGGTTACCACCCTCATGCAGGCCATTTGTGGATAGGAAGGAGCCACAGCCAGCTTCGCTCAGCAGAAAGGCATCCCTGAATGGGCGAGGTGATGAGTCAAAAACTAAGAGAGGCCGCACGGAATTACAACCCCTGGTGAATTCCAAAGACAAGCTTTCAAAGACCAAGTCAAAAAAATCAATGAGTGGAAAGGATTGGGAAGTACCAACGGCTGTGGAAGAGGGTGATGATGAAGGTGAAGAGAGTGAGCTGGAGGAGGAAGAGTCTTACAGCCAGAAGAAAACCCGGCGGCGGAAGCATCGGAGGAAATTGTGGCGGGTCGGGTTCCAGAAGAAAAACAAGGAGGAGAGTGTTCTGGGGAAAATTTCAAGGGATGCCAAAGGCAGTCCGATGCACAAGGAAGCCCAGGTGGCCACGTCCAGCAAACTCAGTAGCAAGCAGAGGGTCGACCGCCCAAAGACACCTAAACCAGGCGGAACAACATGTGATCCTCCAAAAAAACTGACATCCCGGTCACTGTCCCTGGCTCCCGTCGTCAATGACCAGTGGAAAGCCAAGGCCAAGTTCAAGGTTGGGAGTTTGGCAGTCACTGCCGTGCAGTGTGGGTTTGTTGGTGATGGGGCAGTGGCTGATGAGAGCGAACTTGGAGAGGATGAAGAGCTCCGAACAACGGAGCAGGCAGAAGGGGAGGATGTAGGTGGGGAGTACAAGAGGAAGAAGAGGAGGAAGAAAAAGAAGAGAAAGGGAGGGAATGCAAAAAGTGGTAAAAAACCCACAGCTGAAGTTGAAGGAGAGAAGTGAGATTTTTTGGAGAGGATGGGAGGGTATGTCCCAATTTAAAAAAAGTTTTTGAAGAGTTATCAAACGAGTGTGAAATGGAAATTTTCTTTTTTGAATGCAATGAAAGTGTGCAAGAAATGTTTGATGGTTTGGAGAATTTTTGACGTGGAAATACTGTATAGGAAGTTTTTAATAATTTTATAGAAATTGTTTGATAGTTTGTAAGTTAATGTGCTGTTTACATAGGACAATCAAAATTTTTGCGAAATAAAGGAATTTTGTTACATTTACAGTAGTTGTCAGACATTCTTTACAATCTATCTTACCCCAACCTACCCAATTTGCTTCACTTGAATATACACTCTCAATTTCCTCTTTGAAGCTTAGAGTTGAGGAGTCATAAAATTATTTTTTGTTAAAATAGATGGGAATGTTTAGAGATTAAAATTAGTTAATTTTAACACTGGAGATTTTCATTTTGTTGTGGTAATGTTAAAGTAAATATGTGGAAAAATATTTCCTTACTCATCCATGTTAGTATTTTAAAATTTATGGAGGTGTCACCTTAACTAGTCACTCTGATGGTAATCAAAATAATATGAAAAGAGAAATTCCTCCTCAAAGGTATTAACAATTCTTGTAAAACTTAGTTTTCATTTATCTAAAAGTCAAAATTGGAAGAAAATTCAGAATTACATTGAAAATTAACTTTGATCTGAATATTGAAAAGTCACCCCCTGGTTTGATAGTGGGGAAGTGAGAGGCTGGGATTCAAAGGAAAATAAATGAGAAAATTAACAGTTGATGATTTTCATAAATCCCTCCCTTCATAGTTATTTTTTATAATGCAAACTCTCATTCATTTTATCTTGAAAACTATTAATACAAACAGAATTCTTGTCAATTCACCAAAGCTTTGCAAAGATAAATGATAGCTACATTAGATTACTACCACTGAAAAAATTAAAATAGTCTCAGAGTGGTTTAATGTAAAATATGTTGCCAACTTCTCTCCAACTTGTATCCTTGGGCTTACGTTGCACTTTAGAAAAAGCAAAAATTTGATTTAGCTTATTTTCAATGTAAGTCTGGAGAAAACTCATATATGAATATTCCAAAGAGGAAAGTAAGATTATGGAATTATTATTGTAGCGTTACATACTCAGGGTTTATTAAGTTCAAAAAAGAACATTTATCAGAGAAGGAATGGGGATGATGGAATTGCTGGAAATTATATTTAGTTCATGGTGCAATATAGATAACATGGAGACTTGTTATTTTTATTGGCCTACTTTAATGTGAAACCATATCAAAGGTTCATGACCCATATTAGGTCAAACTTTATAAGGATACTTCAACAAACGTCACTGTGTGATAAATTACTCAACTTAAAACGCATTTGAGAGTGCTGGATTAAGTGGATAAGGCTTGGAGTATTATAAATAGTCTTGTGATGGCACATCTTGAATGACCATCAAAAGAAGCTGGTTCATTTATTGGAATAACATTTCTATGAAATGAATCTTCAAAAGCTGGATGCTGCACTTATACTCTATTACTTTCTGGTTCAAACACCCATCATTTTAAGGCAGAGTTTTGCAGATACACGTGTGAATAAGAGTTTGCATATAACTTTCCTCACAAGAAAAAATCATACCGGTCACCACGTAACTAAATTGACTATAAATGAAGACTCTTCAAAGCTGCCAGATGGGATAACAATAGACTTGAAAAGCAGCATTACAGAGCAGGGTGGAATTATCTCTTTCCACCTTGGAGGCATCTTATCAGGTGGGTGTTCTTGTGAATTCATATTGTCACATATGAATATTTGGTTCAATAGGGAATATCCATCAGCAGAATACTAAAGGTGAACAAACTAGCTTTGGAAATTGTTTTAGCTGAATTCCCTTAAGTGTTCATGGAAAGGAATCATTTAAAGAAAGAAATAACAGCATGAAAACCTCATCAATGAAGTATGAGAGCCAAGTTATGCCTTTCTAGACCTGGAATTGAATAACTTGGCAAATAACAAGATGGAGAGTCGTGATAGATCAATCCTAGGATTCTCGGACTGTTAGATGATCACAATCATGAAAGCACCAGAAAGAAATATGCCACCACTTAAGTCCCAGTGGATGCCTATGCTCCTTTTAGGTAACCAATAGTGGAAGCTCATCAAAATTTCTGTATCTCACTCATGCATTGAAAGGGCGTACAACTTAATTTTTCTCTTGATTTAATCCTGTATAATTACTGGCAAATCTTTAGAATTAACTTGGGAGGACCCTAAGTGGAAATAAAAGTGGGCAATAGGGTGATTTAGTCAGGTTTGAAAATAAGTGATAGTATTGCTTTACAACAGTATTTCAATAAGTTGGGGGTGTACATAACCCACAAGAATGTTAAAATTAAGAGATTCTCCAGAAACAGGAAATAAAACCATAAACACAGTAATCAACCCGAAGGTCGGTTTAGTAGGTGATGGTAGAGTTCACCCGTGTACCAAGCCCGACGGCGTGTGAATATTCACATCAGGGTAGGGGGGCCAGTTCCTTTCCCTGTGCCGGTTATGGTTTCCCAGGAAGATCTGGTACCCGAAAAATCAACTAGCTTGGGTGGAGCTGCAGGTGCCCAAGGTGCCTTGCCCGGGAATCGAACCCGGGACCCTCCGGTCAGTAGTCCAATGCTCTACCCACTAGACCACCGCGACCCGCAAACAGGAAATATAAGTTAAAAATTACATAAAGTAAGAGGAAATAAACTAAAACAGATTGATGAGTTTTTGTATTTGAGCAGTATTTTGGAGGAAGATTAGCATAGCAGTTCTGGTATTAGGAGTAGAATTGAGTTGGCTAAAGAGGCATTTGCAAGAAGGGAATTGATGGTCAGTTTGCTAAGTAAGCTTGCACAGTTAAAGATTAGTGAAGACTATGAATACCAAACCCGGTCCTTGAGATATAGGTATTGAGGAGAATTGAGAAAATAAGTTGATAGAAAGGAGGACCAATTCTGGAATATGGTGGGAGAAGAGAGAAAGTTGCTAGGTGAAATTTGCAACCGGTATAATGAATGGACAAAGGAAATATTGGAAGGTGATTTAATGTTAAAAGTTGTAATATAAGGGAGAACATTAGGTAAGCAAATTAGAGGAAGAGAGAGAATTGGGACTTTTGATGCCAAGAAGGGGCAAACAAGATGGTAACCATGTATATTGTAGGGTAAGCAAGAATGGGTTCATGTGATAAATATTAGTTGTTTGGGACCCTTCAAAATCTACCTATAATATGAGGTATGTAGATTTATAACAATGGAAATATGTTGATGAGGGTGATTTGATTGGGAATATGATCATTTTAAATCAAGGATTTAACTTAATTTCATTAGAGAAGTCATTCCATCTAGGAGTTTGAAAAAATTAGTAGTTTCTTGCATTATACTTTAGGTAACTTCTACCATGTGTTGATTTTCATTTCGTGCAAAACATGTTATCTCCTGAAAATAGATACATAGTTCCATTGAAAGGTACAATGACAGTGGAGGGGTATATCATCAATAAGGGATATGAGTGAATGACCCATATGAAGTACATGTTTATCATCTTTAATTATTCACAAAATGTTTCTTTAATCATTCATGAACTCCATGTTATATTATGATTATGTACCTATAATTTTTTATGGGCATTTTATACAAATTTCAATTTCAGTGCCACCAAATCTTCCTGCAGGATATGAATATTTTCCTGGCATTGGGTATTACAAGTTCTATACAAATAGTGTGAGTTCTTTTTTTGATGCTTCTTCAAAATGTATCATGGATGGTGCCCATTTGGCAATAATCAATTCTGAAGCTGAGGCTGGTGCATTGATGTCCCTCTTTCAAAGGAATCCAAAAGCAAAGGACTATGCTTTCATTGGCTTTCATGATATGCATGAAGAGGGCAAATATGTCACTGTGTTTGGTAAGTGCTCTTCACATTAAAGGTCAACAGGTATTTTTTCTGTTAGTCAGCAAATGTATGCTAAAATGAATGTTACATTTGCAAAAAGTTGAGAAGTGGATCAACTAGAGTTTAGAAACTAATTAAGAAATCTTCACTGTGACTTGAACAGTTTCTAATGCATAAATAAAACAGTTTCTGGCGTAACTTGGTGGAAAATCTTCATACTGACTTTTAATAATCAAACCACTTTACTTTTCCACATAAACTTATAAACTTACTTTACAAACCACTTTACTTTTCCACATAAGTTTATGTGGAAAAGTAAAGTGGTTTGATTATTAAAGGCAGTTTCTAATGCCTTTCTTAACCTGCTCTGATTGATGATCTAGTCATTTAACATCTTCCCAAATCATTACCCAGAACATTTTGAAATGACCACCGATTGCATAAACAGTTGACAGATTTGCAAAAGCATTGGTGATAGTAAGTTTATGATATATGAAAGTAGTTTTGCCTTTGTACAAGAGTAATTTTTTATTGAATTCAGTAAAGAGTGAATACCAGAAAATAAATGTTAAGTAACATCTGAATTTGAAGCTAGATTCCTCAATTTACTGCTGAGTGCTTAGGTCTATTTAGTTATCAATACATCCTCTTACACTATGCATTTTAAGGGCTTAAAGGAACAAGATTATTTGAGAAATGTTGCCTTACACATCTAGACTACCTAGATGTAAGAGGTAGTTTAACTGGCTAAAGTAAGTACTTGAGGGATCAAAGCTCAAAGACTTTCTGGGTTAATGGCTTTTATTGTTCTAAATTCTAACATTTACCTTCACACCAGGGACTGGCTCTCCTACAGTTAGTTGTGCAATGTCTTGCAGTTTCTTTAAAATTTAACTGATTATTAAATGGAGATCACTTAAAATTGGTAATTACAAAAGCCATTGGATATTAATCTAATATTGCGTTACCATTTCTGGCTAAAACCTCTATGAAATTTCCACCATTTCATAGGTGATCCTTTGGAAATAACAAATTACACAAGATGGGCTGCTGGTGAGCCAAGTAAAACTGAGGATTGTGGATCTCTTCATCGTAGCGGTGGTTTGAATGACATTCATTGCAATCAGAAAGAGCTATGGCCATTCATCTGTGAATATGATCTTTCTTGGAATGAATTTTAATAAATAAACTATTACTGTAAAAGCTTAAGTGCCTTAAATTGTTCAGAAATAAATTTATAACAGAGGAGTTCTTATCTCCAACAAAAGATTGGATAGTAGCAATTTTCCACTGTATAAATTTAATTGTATAATTGGGTTTTGATGTATTACATCATCTTCATCACCTGAAGATGATGTAATACATTGTCTTCCACCTAAACCTACCCCCTTCCCTAAATCCACCTTCTACAAAACCCAGTTGTACAATTAAACTTATCCAGTGGAAAATTGCTAATATTCGTTCTTTATTATGTTCAAATTTCACCACATTATGCCTGAAACTACTCAATTTAGCCTAATGGTTCTTTGGTGGTAATAAAAGAGGTTAGTGGAATTAAAAAAATAAAAGTGATATATATTTGGATGAAAAGTGAGCATATATGGTATGAATGGGCAAAAACTTATATATGGGAACAGAATAATAGACATATTTAGTTAAAAAGAGGGCTACATACTATGTGGCTTATCTGTTATGAATCACTTTAGACTTTAAAAAAACATGTCATTGCATATAATCCTTTTTGCATCCACACACTGTCCTCAATGCCACTAAATCATTGCTTTATTTTTCAGAGGCCCCTTCCAAAAACATTCAAGTCTCAGAATACCAATTACCCAGTAAAACCCTTGCCTACTTTCACTTAACAAGCTACTATCCCTTCTCAAAGGTCTATCTTGATAAGTACTCTACACTACTACTCATACCCCACCAGTAGGTGGCATATTTAGTGTATTGACATAGCTAAATGATTTCGAAGCCTCACCTAATACTACACAATGTGACAACCTACACTAAACCATTTTTAAATTCTGCACACTTTCAGCCTCCCTCCATTCCATTTAACTTATCCATTCTTTCCCTCTTCTACCTTGCTTACATAAAATTCTCCCCTCATCTATTATTATTACAAATTAATCTACCAGTTAAGGTAGGTTTTTGGATGGACACAACTACCAAAAAAATATTTTGTGACTCCTAGCAAAACACAATCCAACAACCTACTCTGCATCAGGTCCCTCTTCATCTCTGTGTAGTTCCTCCCTATTCTGTTCCTGCCTTTTCCTCGTTTGCCTAACATTCTCCCCTTTATTAGTCTTAAACGTCCCATTGCCGCTCAATTGGCCTTTCATCCATATTTCCTGCCTTTATAGGATTTCTCCCAACAAACCCCTCTCCTCGCCCAACATACCTAGTACTTCCTCATCCATTATCATACCTTATTTTGACTTTGTACCAGCCACCACTATGCATTGGCAATATGCTGTTTAGTTTTCATTGTTATAACATATATCTTGATTGGCATAATTTATTTGAACAAAATGATTCACACGTAAAGAATTGAAATAACAACTGATATACAATTAGGTCACTGTTAACTGTAATCACCTGTGGACCAGATTGAGTACTTTTCATTTGCCTTTTTCAACTTGATTTGTTTCCACATCTTAATTTCTCAGTCACCTCATTCTGCTCTCCTGCAAGGAGCTTATTATCCAACGACAAACTATCCAATGAAAATCTCGTTCTAATTCTCACTAGGTACATGCAAGGGGATGAAGTCATAAGAGGAGTTCAGCTGAGAAATTAGCAATCTTTTACATGCCACTACTGAATGCTCACATATAAATGATAAATAATCCTCATTAATGGGTTATCAAGGTGGAAAGGTCATTTTTGTAATACTATTTGCTTTCATAGGAATAGTGACCACAGCCCATTGGCAAATCATAAAAATTAATCTATGGACTCTTCTTTCCTCAAGTTTTTCACAGCAGTTCATAAACATTATTACTTGTCTCAATTGTTTGTTGAATTTATAAAGATTTCATGAGAAATATCCCACTTATTCAATAATATTTTAATGGAAAATAAAAGAAATGAGTCACCTTTTTATCACAATCCTACAAACAAGACATCACAACACATATCAGCAAGCATTTACCCACAATGGGCCTGCAATCTTATTGAAAATTGGTGGTTTGGAAAAAATAGCAAACTTTTTGTGATTCAAAATGCTCCCATGATAACATCTAATCTGTTAACTGCGAAAGCAGAAAATACGAATTCTGCTTTGTAATTTCAAACTTCGAACTCTTGAGTAGGTAATTTAAATGGGAAATGCATTTATTGGCACAAAGTTCCATTTTAAACTGTAACCTTTTTTTTAACACAGATTTTTACAAATTAAAAAGACTTGCAATTTCAACCACTTTATTTTCAAAAACTGTTTTAGGGTTAACACGTGCATGGCACTCAATTATAACAAGTATGTGTGCATTGTAATGTTGAATAAGTATCCAAAATGTATTTTTATATTTGATTGTATAAATCCTAAAATTTATAGCAGCACCTTTGCATACATGGTTTGTTAGATTTATCATTGACCTATGGATCACTCAAATAAATATGTACATTTTACACACATATGCATACCATTAAATATGGGAATAATAATAGAAAATTCCAATAGCCTGTTTTTGCCAATTACACATGGCTATTCATTTTTAAAAGACAACAGAGAAAATATAATAGATGAGAAAAATTCAATGATATAAAAAGCCGCAAAAAAATGAGGAAATTTAACAAATTTATTTAAATTTCCCAGGATATAACAATATGTATAATTAATGCCATGTTCAATTTATATTAAAACAAGTAATGACACTTTCAATAATTGATCAAACTTAAACAATATCCTTTAAATAAGAAAAATTTCAGGATTTCTTTCATCTTGGGGAAATACTGTCAAGAATATCCAGAAACTGTACAGCATGGGTTCTATAATTATTATCATACAGAAAACATCTTTATTAATATTTTAAGTTTTCCGAACAATAAAGTCAACCAGTTGATATGAATTTGGAGTGGATTGCAGTTCATGAATAACACACACCATTTAAGTTACATTTGTACTCATTAAAACATCCAATTTCTTACACAATAGTACTTGTAATAAAGTTATTATTTACACCATTTGTGATGAGCATACGTTTACCTCTGGCTTTGTAAAAAGAGAGATAAAACTTATTTGTTCATTCAATAAATACTTAAATGGCTACAAAATTATATTTTGTAAAAATTCACAAATATTACAATTCATCCGAATATAATAAGTGAAGCAAAAATGTTGATGGCATAAAAATGATGTTCTAAGAGAAACCTGTACTAGAATAGTCTTGCGTTCCAAAACTGTTTTTATGAACACATGGTAAGGCAAAAATATACACCAGTTGGGTGAATGAAACCAAAACACCTTACTGAAGCTACACTGACGACATTCACATACTATCAATTGGTCATTTAAAGTCCATCTGATAGAGTTCTTTTAAATTAACAGATGGACAATTTATGTGATATGGAGTGTCAGTCGAACCAATGTCAACAACATTCTAATAGCCTAGTTTCAATGGCAATGACGCATCATCGACATGTCGGTGCTATTCTAGTACAGGTGTGAATTTGTTACCAAATTCATTACTGCCCATAATAATGTGACATGATGAAACAATGGAAAGAGGAATTTCAACAGAAATACATCTAACCTGATAAATGGAAATACAATAATTATAAAACACATTTCCAACTTTAATGACTCAATTATTCATATTAAGGCTCCCTTCCAAAAAGTCCTAAATGCAATTGATGAGTATGTTAGGAACTAACTTACTGACTCACCACAGGAACATTGAATAATGTTCATTTGATTCATTCCTTATGACTACTTCCCTTATGAATTTCAATAACATTATGCTGAAGCAGGAGATTTTAAGAGTAAACAAACAAAAAAATGAAGAAATAAATATTTGATATAAGTGATTTTCTAACGACAAGTAGTTTTTAAAGGCAACAACATGCCACAACCAGTTATTCATCAAAAAGATAACTAGTTTTCTGTAGTCCTAAATTTGCACAATTTCAGAAAATCGTACACATTGGTAAAAATGTAAAATTGATCCTTTTGAGAGATAATGGAATAAAAAACAATATGCAAATAACCCACTCGATGAATTTTTAGAGACATTTTTTTTTGCTGTACTCTTCAATCTTTGTTTACCCATCAATGGGCTCAATGTCATGAAAAAAATAACTGCTTACACAATGTGACAACTTGGTGAGGTCATGGATAGTTGGGAGGGTCAAGGGGTTTGCTGGGGTGATCATATAACCTGAGTGGCATGCATAAAGTTCACTCTGCTTTTCTTTACTGATAATGATTCATTGTTCTTTGCTTCGGCTTAAAATATATATAAATGAGGGGAAAAATCATTAAATATGCACTCTCAATATAAACAAAATGAATACAAGCAGAAGGAAATATTAGTGCCATAGTTTGGGAAACTAACAAAATATATGAAGTGCAAGCACACTCACTTTTAGTACCAATAAATTGTAATCTCAGGTGGGGACACCATCAAAATTTCTTTTCAATACCATGAGTTTTGTTCAAAAGTTAAAAATTAAGAGATAGCAAATCAAAGTGTTCATTACACTTTTTTCAACAAAACAGAAATTGTTCAATAACTAAATTTCAAGTTCAGTTAATCTACTTATGAAGGAAAATGAGAAAATTAAAGATTAAACTTAATATATGAAAAACTGTTTTGCAAACATGGGTAAACCATCCACAAAGGCCAAGAATATTACAGTGTGTCAGAGGACTTGATGGAAAAATAGCAATATAAATTAGATATTAGTCAAATTTTGATGATACTTTGAAGATGAAAATCAGAAAAGGAATATTCATGTCCTGGATGACTAATAAGATGTAACAAGGAAGCAAGGACCAATGGCAGCATCATAAGACAAAAAAAGGAAAGAACATTAAAGACAGAGATCTGATGACTATGTTTATGGAAAATATTAATCACAGAGCATTCATTAGTTAAAACGAATGGGATTACACTTGCAGTTCTTTTCATTTTTGGTAGAAGAGCCTAACAATTAGAAAACAGCATAGACCAAAACAACGGCTGTGAAAAACATGCCATTTTATTGTTTGCCCATATCAGTGAAAACAACCGCATGCTATTAACATTTACAAGAGAGCAAAAGAACCAGCCAACATTATTTAAAATGTAGTCTTACAGTAAGAGATATGAGACTGCACAATCAATACCTATCATGCCACCTTTCTCATTCATGGATGTGGAAATATTTTTATTCAAACAAAATATTAATTTTTTGGACTTTTTTTAAGTATTGACATTTTGCATAACCCTAACAAATATCAATGGGCACATGCAAAATTATTCTAAGGGCTATCACTGCTACTAGCAATGACTGAACCATGTTTCCAGGAAATTTTTTTCTTACCAACTTCCTACAGATATATTTCATTACGTATTATCCATTACAGTCTTTCTCTGCCAAAAAAATAAAGAGAAACCATTGTTAAAAACCTGCAGCAGACAGCCAATGTTAACTAAACAGTACACTGATCAACACAAAATTTGGCACCAGAAATCTATTCCAATTTTATGCATTGAAAAGCATGCACAAATCATTCAGGATTTGAACACTGCATTCGATTTTCAAAGATTTTGGTGCATGAAAGTGTGTAGCATACATTTTTTTGGATCAAGATTGCTTGGCAACGTTCTACTAGATTTGTGGTACACAAACACGTTTAAGAGTAGATGTACCTTTTGTAAAAAACTCATTTTCTTTCCTTCATCTTTCAAAACCCTTTTTTTAAGTCATAAACCTCCAAGTTATGCACTTGGATCACATGACTGGTGCATTCCATCAAGCGAACTTTTATACCTCAGACAAACTAGCACAAATGTTGTTGGAATGAGGAAATAAATAGGATGAGAGATCATTACTCGAGCACCCAATAATTACAAAAAATGTGGAACAATCCGGCAGAGGAAACAAATTCACAGAACTTGTTTCAAATATGCGCAGAGCTGCTTATTTCAACAGGCATATGACCAAAGTGACTCCACCAAAATAATGACAATAACAATCATAATAAGCAACATAGTTTCTCACCATATACTTTACAAAATTCCCAGCACATTTCAAGGGCATTTAAAAAAAAAAGAAAATGGCACAGTCGTGCACACCGGCCAACACCACTCACTCGAAGAACTGGATCTGAGAATTGGAAGGACTGTTTGTGAATCAAATGCAGCTCTCTAACATCCAAACCGTTCTCCCTTTGCCACCCAAGGACCTTGGTGTTGCCTCTTCTCCCTTCTCGCTGCTCTTGACAGGAGACGCTTCCCCCCCCTCCCTCTTGAGGGGGGTGCGGTCCTCTCAGAAGGCCTCCACAAAGCTCGCCGGGAAGAGGCCTGTGCGTCCAGTCCTCTGGAGTGTTCCCTTATACCAGCCATCGTCCCTCTTGCGGTGCACATAAATCACATCTCCCACTTTCAGCTCAAGCTCATATTCACTGTTGGGGGGATATGCCACAATGCACTTGAACCTGTGTTGAGAAGTTTGGAAATGATAATTACTCTAGTTGATCTTGCTGACCCAACAAGGGAACTACATCACATCCTCTGGAATAAAACTTAACAGTGGAATCCCGATATGTGCTTACAACGGCTAAACAAATAAAAAATAAGAGATTTTTATTACTGGTGGTGATAATACAATCACCCATTAGTTAATTCCTGCAACTTATGAGCTTCGTCATTGTGGTAAGCATTTTACACGCTTGACCTAAGGATATCAACTGCAAAATTATTACTTTGCAATGGGATACAAGATGCCTTTTATACCTTATATAATACTAGTATTTACAATGGGTTAGTCAGCAAGTCCTCCATTTGTGCTGTTGATACCCCCTGGGAAAAGTTCTAAAGGGAAGGTTGCATGTCTCCCAAAGATTTGACTCGGGAATTTTTTCCCAATGGGATGATCGTATAACAGGAAGTTTATACAAAACACTACCAGAATAGCTTTGTGAAACAAAAAGACAGGAATGTATCATAAAGGGGCAACATCTAGAAAAATGTATGCATATTAAGCAGTTAATACATTTGAAGAATTTTTTAAACTTAATTCAAAAAAGGAGGCAGTAAAACAAAATTTTTTGACAATGATATCACTTGCCATCATGGATGCTACACTGAAATGAGGTGAATGGGCCCCAGATACAGGAAGGACTTACCATGTAGTGAAGTTTTCACAATTATCAAGGTCTGAATATTTAATTGAAAATAAAAATTTCCACTTATAATTTTAATATCCCTACAATCACGAATTATATTTAAATGATAAAAACACCAGTCAATTCATGTAATCACATTGAATTACTGTAGCTATAATACTCTCCAATAATGGTGATTCCACAAAAAGGATTACCTTTCTTGGAAAAATAATTGAAATAATAATGAATTTTATTAAACAATCCTTGAAAAATGATGTAAAGAAAGCAATAATATGTAGTTTTGTAATCCAAATCATTTCCACTTGAATCACAATTTCCAACATTACTACTGCCACATAATTTCAACTATCATGTGTACTGTCACATAAAATTATTCCTTACCTACCCTAATTCCTTCAACTGATGAGCTTCGTCATTGTGGTAAGCATTTTACACGCTTGATCTAAGGATATCAGATGCGAAATTATGGGAATTGAAATAAAAATGATTATGCTCCTATTTGTTAAATCACTTTCAAATGAAAAAGGAGTATGCATGTTTAACACGCATGTAGAATTTTAGCCCTAAACCTGGGGGAAAAAGTGCATGTTACATGCTGATAAATATGTTAATTAAAATCATCAGTAATGTAGTTAGAAATTTATCAGTCACAATGAATTACCTCTCCTTGACTGGAGGTACAAGCTGCTTCGACTTCTTCACAGAGTCTCCTGAATTCCCACTCACGCCACTACTAAGACACGTTCCTGCATCAAGGGAATTTGACTTCCGATGCCCACCACTAGAAGAGCTACTGCTTCCCACAGCCATGGCAGTGGCAGATGCAGATCCATTTTCTACTCCGACAACTCCTGGGCTTGACCTATTCCAATTCCGTGAGACAATATTTATGAGATTGGGACATCAATGGGATGATTGGGAAATCAAAAACCAATCACTTATCTACAACAGATAAATTTGGATTCCAAATTATGCCACTCATTCCAAGGGAAGCCTGAAGCAACGAAAATAAAAATGTGTTCAAGTCAACAAAAAATGATCCATTTGGCCAGTTTAAAAAATTGGAAGGAAATTTGAAGAAAAATTTATGTATTTTGCATACTGGTATCTTGGAAAATGACATTATGACTGTAACTGAGAATGCATCAAGAAGCTTAAAAAAATGGTAACCGAGTTTCATTACTTTTAAAAATGTCTAAAGTAAAATGACTGGTGACAGCTGGTATAAGATTAATAATCACACTGAAGGTCTATGGAATTGATTGATGCACCAATGAAATAAAAACACATCCGGGTTCAGCAACACACAACAAATTTCAGTAAAATAAAAC
This sequence comes from Hetaerina titia, assembly GCA_037158775.1. Classification (NCBI taxonomy): domain Eukaryota; kingdom Metazoa; phylum Arthropoda; class Insecta; order Odonata; family Calopterygidae; genus Hetaerina; species Hetaerina titia. The sequence continues at coordinate 61,991,012 of CM073775.1, read as the reverse complement.
ATCTTAGACTGATGCACTGAATGGTTGAGGCCTTAACTTTGTAGAAATCCATGTTTAACTTAAGAAATTAAATATTATCTTTGCTTTCTACGGGAATAAAACTTTATTTGTCGACTAGTTTCGTTTACACTGTAACATCCTCAGGACTAGTCCTGAGGATGTTACAGTGTTAGTTTCTAGTTCTAGTCAGTTAGTTACATGTTAATTTCTTAAGTCATCTTAGACTGCATAGGAATTTAATGCAACCGTGGTTCCTAACTTAAATGACTCCACAAATGACATTCACCGTCAAAAATACCAATTATTGACTTTATAAACTCTCAGAATAAGTGCTGTTGCTGGGATGATACAAAATGTTAAAAAGAACTTAGTACTAAACATTATTGAAGGAAATTGAGTGTTCAGTAACATCTCTTAAAATGAGTGATGCAACTGCTGGCAATATATCTTTAGGAATTAGCCACAAAAAGAAACATATACGTTATTATGTTTTGGAATCATTGAATAATCAGCAACTACAATGAGTGCAAAGTTAGGATCACTCAATTTGAATACAAAAAAAGCCATATTGCTGATCATTTTCAAATGCTCAGACAGTGAAATATTAATATAGGTTCAAAAAGACAAAATTAATCACAGAAACAAAAATTCAACCAACATCAATTCTTTCCCATTTGCCCACTAATTGCTCACTGAACTTAATGCTAGAATTCAAATTTGATATTTGAAAAGGTATGAAATGTATAAAACTAAAGTGCAAAATCCACAGCATAAATATTCATTTCTTAACCATGGCTTCACTGTCTATTATCATCATGAAAATAGACTTTTAGAATGGATTTCCAAAAGTTTATATCCTTGGTTCCACTAACTATCATCACTCACCATTTCACCCGTTTGAATGAGATACTATTTCTGCTAAAATATATCTCACTATTATTCTTTTGAATAAATTGACTTAACATGATATAGATAGACCAAAGGTTGCAATTCTAAATACACACCATTTCCACTACATTTTTGGATGAATAAGATTTTAAAAATATGCAGACATGCCAACTTTCAAAAATGAAAAATCGGGAGGACATGCCAACTTTCAAAAATGAAAAATCGGGAGATTTTTAGAAGTGTATCACGAAGTAATCACTTTTAATTACCACAATATTTGCATGGCACCTTAATCCCTTTATGACACTTTGCCAATTTTTAATGAATGTCACACTTTATTAACATGTTAAGCTAAGTACACAATTTGAACAGTTCATCAAGAACGTAAGAAGGAAAAATCGGGAGTCTCCCGCTTAAATCGGGAGAGTTGGCATGTCTGAATATGCAGTTGTGTGATTGATAAATTTAATTAGGATTTATGTCATCCTCGAGTTTGTGATAATCAAAAATTATGTAATTTCACAGTTAAATAATAATAAGGGGGAAAAACTCCACTGGCCGCAAAAAACAGTCGCAACTCTCGTCAGACCAAATTGTTGTGTTGGTATTCGCGGGAACCAACCACAACCTCTCGACCAAGAATACCCTCTGTGGTGGTTTACGGGAAATTAATCCACGCCAGGGACCAACACACAGCCACACACACACTATCCTGTCTGGAATCCTTCACGAAGCTGTGAGACTTCGTTAAAGATTCCAGGTGGAAATGTAATCCTTCACGAGGCTGTAAGGAAGACCCCGTTAAGGATACCAGGATACCAGACCCTTAACGGGGTCTTCCTTACAGCCTCGTGAAGGATTACATTTCCACCTGGAATCTTTAACGAAGTCTCACAGCTTCGTGAAGGATTCCAGACAGGATAGTGTGTGTGGGGCTGTGTGTTGGTCCCTGGCGTGGATTAATTTCCCGTAAACCACCACAGAGGGTATTCTTGGTCGAGAGGTTATGGTTGGTTCCCGCAAATACCAACACAACAATTTGGTCTGACAAGAGTTGCGACTGTTTTTTGCGGCCAGTGGAGTTTTTCCCCCTTATTATTATTTAACCTAGAGGCCGTAGAGCTCTTGAATTCTTGCTAATTTCACAGTCTTTAATAACAAAAAAATTCCATTTTAATAAAAAATATAGATTTCCAACTAACATAATAAAAAAACAAAAATAACCAGAGCACTGCTTACAACTTCAACAAACAAAAGATATTAAAGTAGCTGTGCCGGCCAATATAAAATAATGCCATTAATTACTATTTTTCATTCATTCTAGAGAATTCTGTTTTTATTGAAACATGGACAAGAATTAAACATTCTCCTCAATAACTGATGTGCCTGGTAAAATCAGTTCACACATCCTCCAAATTTTTATTAATCATTTCCTTCTTCATATTTTCATACTTTACGTTTGATAAAGGAAAAACTATTTTTTACAAAACTGATAAAACAGCAAAATGCACTTAACATGGCATGAATAGGCATTTACTGAAGAATGACACAGCAATCTTGTTTGCTGGTTTTTCACTTTCTATTGATAATATTCGAAAACAAAAAGTAAACTAAACACTAAAATTAAAAGTGGAAAAGCAAAGTTGTTTGTTTTCGAATATTATCAAATGAAGATTTTCCACCAAGTTATGCCAGAAACTGTTTTATTGTTCACTTTCTATAATTAAAGTTTTATTGCTTTTAAGAATAAATAAAAATATTTGTAAACATGAATAACAAGTAACTGCTGGAAAAATATCTTTAGAAATTAGCCACAAAAAGAAACACATACGTTATTATGTTTTGGAATCATTGAATAATCAGCAAATAAAATGAATGTTTATCGAAGTTCCTTATTTTCCGTTTTGTTATTTCTGTGTGATTGGTGGGTCCCTGGCATAGGAGGAATCCTGGTAAACCCTGAATGTGAGAGTATTTGTGAATCGCAAGGTCCTTGTTTTCGAGCACACCTGGGCGATTGAGTGCATGAGCGAGAGCATGCGTACACCCATGTTATAGTTTTATATTAATCTGTGTGATTGATGGGTCAATGGCATAGGAGGGGTCCTCGTAAACCCTGACTGAGTGAGTGTGTGAAATTCAAAAAGGTCTAACATACCCGAGGGACTGAGTGACTGTGTATCCACGTAAGTCGTTTCTGTTTCATTGCATCCTTTAATAATTTGCATTTATTTGTGTGATTGACAGGTCACTGACATAGGAGGGATCCATGCAAACCCTGAGTGTGTGTGTGAATGTGATTCACGAGAGTGACTGTTATTTCATAACACACCCTAGTGATCGAGTGGTTGTTTGTTTTATCATTTATTTTGGCTTTTGGGTGTGGTTTTTTTCCCTTTTCTTTCTTATCACTTAGTGCCAATCAAGTTTACGGTCTCAGCTTTCTTTTTTGTTTACATGAATAACAAGGTTACTGGGAAGCTCTGGAGAATGGAATCATATCCAAACAAGAGACCTCTAGCAGCTGGATTATAGACTCACTTTATACTGCCACCATGCAGAACATTGAGGGCAAAAAGGGACTGGGAATTATTGTCATCAATTATTCATTGTTTGCTTGACTGTTGAAGTAGCTAGGTACAAGAAATAGAGCACTTAAAAAGTAGTTAATGTTATTACAGGAGGGTAACTGACAGCTAACACCATTTGTGACACTTGAAGCGAGAGCCAGAAAAATGGCACTGATGCCGAATAATGACAGTACCCACCGAATAATGACAGTACCCACTGAAAGACTGAACAAACTTGATTTTTGTTAGCTTGTATAATGTATACTAAAAGTACGTAGCCCTTGCTGGGCTAACTGCATTTTATATCATTACATGAGTTTACAATCATTATTGAATGCATTGAACAGTCCTTCACATTAAACTAGTACATACTATTAAAGTACATCATCTCAACATACGCATATCCAACTTGCAACAAAACTTCCCATGATAAAATCAATTTCCAGGGAAGGACTAATTGAGTGACACAACAGGCCAGCATTAGAGTATGGCCAGAAGTAAGTTTACTTAAAATATCCAAGGAAGTCCTCTCCTATTAACTGACTCATGCTATCAATGCTGACGGTACAAATTTAGGTGATGCTAATAATCAAGACTGACTCAGTTTACCTTGTCTTACTCCAAAAACACCACCCAATTCCATGAAAAACAAGTGTTTCATTTTGCTAAGGCACAGTCACAAGTATCATGACTGAATTCAACTTCCTCATTTCATGTCACCATAATTCAAATATACATATAAAAGGAGTTTGTAATTTTCCACAGACTTACTGAAAGTGTAAAGTAATTCACATAGTTTCAAGATTAAGTTTAAAATCAAAACTGATTGTATCAAATGGGTATTTTATGCTATAACGTTAATCCATGGAAGCTAAATTTTTAAAATTATTTTTTTAACCAGCATATTACTAAGTGCAATTATTCCATGACATGACAAACAGGTGATTCAAAATATCTCTTGTCCATGTTGCAACGGGCTCTGGAATCATGAGCACTATTTGCATACTCTTCTTCATTTCCTTTGTTCCCACTCCCACAAGGCTCTCAATTAAGTTCCACATGAGGTAGGTTCTCTTCCTCTCATGGTTACTCCCGACCTCCTTCCCCTGGTTGGTCCACAAAAAAATTTATTTCTCGGCTTTATCTCTTTTGTCTATTCTTCTCAGGCTTTCAAATTTTATACTCAATGTTGAAGTCATAAGTCACTTGAAGTTTAATAATTTATACTTGCAGGAAGAGTTGGGTTGAGTTTTGTGGGAATGATAATAACTAATCTTTTCCAGAACTCTCCCTTAATAACCCCTGGGTTGTAGATATTGATGTTATTATGAGTGCCTTTCTACTTTAGGACTTTTTAATTAAGGGTGATCCCCTCATGAGAGCCTATGACTTCCAAGACTGGCTAAAATTTTCCAGCACATTGTGTAAACACCTGATGGGTCTTATATTTTGACATTTCGAGCCTGGTCCTGATAGAACATGATGTCACTCTTGGCAAGTAAGATTCAGATATGTAAATATCCACAGATTCCACAGAAATCAAGATTTGGGAAGAAGCACTTGCAGTGATAACATACCCTAAGGGAACTTGACCCCAGGATAACATCGTCGGCAAAAATTTGATGTCACAATGTTGATGAATACATGGTGCTTAGCTGAAGAAATTCCTACACTACTGGTTAAATTGCCAAAAAAGAACATGAATCTATTAACTTTTGTAGCGAATTGAATTATAACATAAAATCCAGTTTTACTGCTTGTATTAATAAAATGGAATATGTTTATTCCCTTGAGATCACCACTAATGTCTAATTTTGGAATGCCAAGTGGCTGTATTTAGAGACCTTTTTTTTGCTGGTATCAATAATTTAACTTCAAAAGATCAAAATTCTATTCAAAAGAATTTGGTAACAATGGGTTTTTACTGCAGTCATAAATGAAGCAGAGAACATAAATCACATCCAATAAAAGATATATGCAAAAGGTTTGCACAATATTTATCTTAACTAGAAGATTCTGTATGAGAAATTGGAGAAACATGCACCTAACTATGACCCATCATCTATGAATACATGTAATCTACAAAGAGTAATTTACAGACTTCAAGCTGTATTTAGTGCTTACACTTTGAGCGCATTTGAAAATTGAATTTCTTTGAGATGCATTTTGAGTGGCATGATTAAATAAAAATACTAAATAATTTCATTCCATGTGTCTGGGATTTATCACTTAATTTGACTTTGGCACCTGCAATGGTATGATTCTCTTTTGGCACAATAACCTGGAAATTCACTTTATTCTGCATAGATAGAAAATATATACCTCACTGAGTGCTCTGAGAATGAGATATGGTCCACATTTAATTCAAGTGATGTATTAAAACCAAAATGCATTTTGGAAATGAGGAAGCACAAGAATAGGTCCATGCAGAACAAAGGATAGAACAAGGATCATGTAATTTTACTTCCTCAAGGTATGGGATTGCTAAGAGAGGGAATCCTTAATTGCAGTGAAAACTCCAGAGAAAACTTCAGAGTAATTCAACAAGCAGCATTCCTTCGTTCCATCAAACCATGTAACACATACATACACACATATAGATGCATAAGATTATAACACAAATCATTATGGATGCTTCAGAAACAACTTGCATGGAGCAGACATGAACAATTCCAACATAAACATGCTATGGCAGTAAGCTTACAAACACATAGGTATAAGATAGTGGGGATTATGGAAATACACAGATGATATCCCACTGAGACAGTAAATTATGCATAATATTTATACATTAGAGATTTTTAGCTTATTGTTACAAAAGACAAACCTTCCAAAGAGAACTAGATTGGCTGTGACTACACTCGGTCTCTCTTTGTGTTTCTGCCTCTGTGATTCTGAGCATAACAGTCGGTGGTGATGTTTCAGTTCGGAGGGATTACCATCGGGAGGAAGTGCCTGCAGAAGCTGACTTGGACAGGACCCTGACCTGTCACGCAACATATAATGTACAGTTCTACAGTTAGATGACATTAAGATAGCACATAACATGGAAAGCGACAATAATGGAAAGGAGTCAAGAAACATGTTTAGGTGGAGAAGATCAAACACTATCAAAGGGAATAAAAGAAAAACTTACACAAGGTTAAGTAGCAATACAGAGAAGGAAGCTGGTTAATTAATGCCAGGAATACTAGAGGACTAGGAGTGATGACACGTAATCTATTAACAGAATCATTAACATTTTTAATATTACCATTTCCTTAACGTTTTAGCTGTCAATTCGTCCCGAATAAAACTCCTATATCGATGAGCTACAAAATTTGTTAAAAAAGAGTAGAATTTGCAATACGCACAGTGATATTTGTTGAAAACAGAAATATTTTATTTCTTTTTGTGACTTAAAAGAAAACGCAACAACAGAAAATGATGTTAGGCCTAGCAAATAAAATAAAGCGAGAGGCTACAGATTTTACAGCAAGTAGAGAGTCACCCAGTGAGCTCCGATAAGATACAATTACACACACTGACTGAAGAGCAAAAAATTAAAATGTCTTAACAGTCCTGGACTATTAGAATATATAGCTCGGGCAGTTTAACAAAATAATATAAGTTAGATCAGAGATATTGGCTAGAATATTTTCAATAATTGAACAGTGAAAATAAACTATATTTATGGATCTCTAAGATCAAATTGAGTTTTTCATAAAGTGAGATGCTCTCAATCGATGGTATTATATGCAAATGATGCACATTGTAAAATTTGAGAAACAATTCTGACTCAATCACCATTTTTAACTGTAATTTCTATAAATTCTCTGGCCCTTCCCATTTTCTCTCTTCCAGATTAGAACAACTTGATTGAGAACCATATGGGGAAAATGTGAGATACCTCGTATAGAAAGAAAGAAAACATGGCAATTCCACATTTACACTTTATTCAGATGACCATGGTTTCACCATTGCGTGGCATCTTCAGGTGAAGGCATACCTAGTAGAAGGCGGGTATATATACACAGTAAGAAGGGGGGGTGGATTGGGGAGAAAGGAAGACTTCACATGAAGATGCCACGCAGTGGTGAAAACATGGTCGTCTGAATAAAGTGTAAATGTGGAATTGCCGTGTTTTCTTTCTTTCTATACGATGGAAAAATTCCACATAGTAACGGCTAAAACAGTCTCTTATATGTGAGATACCTGATGAAGTTAAAGGTTATGATAGAACAAGGCATGAGGATTTTGAGAAAGCATGCCGTTGCCAACAAAACATAAAAATCAATAAAACCTTCATCAGGAAGATTATACAGGGTGACCCTAACATGGCAGGGGCTAATTGAGGTACACACAATGTTTCGAATAAGACAAATTAATAAATGATCCCCAAAGTTTCATGGTCTGCAGCCTGTAACATATTTGTTGAAATATCCCAACCTTCAAGATGGGGAAACAATCAGAAAAACTAGTTTGTAGGATGACCAAACAGAACTGAAAGAAAATTCAACTGGAAGGCCGGCCATATTTAAGCCCCGAGTTGTTTGCGCTGGCATGGGCACCAACTCAACAAGAAAAAAGTTAGGCATGAAAAATTTTTATTTTTCAGACTTCTTTGACCTAGGGAATATTTTTTTCTGGAACAGGATCATATCATCTTTTTTCTCGTTTTATTCGTTGATATTATTGCATTTTCTGATGGCTATGTACAATGAATTAAAGAGAAAGGTTAATCAAGTGGATCAGCAAATTATTGCCTCTACAAGATCGACAAATATTATTGGCAAGGCTCCAAACATGGTTAATTTTCCATTACCTAGTTAAAATTACATCCATAATCAAAATATGCAAAGCGGTAATACATGCATTTTCCATGCAGAAAGACATTTATTTCTCCACAAATGTAAATTGCTTATGGACATTTAAGAACAAGGCATCTCCAAAATATGCAGACATTTATTTGCCAATTGGAGTACATCCAGTTATGTAGTCAGCATTCTAAAGTACAGCATCCAGGATATTGAAATTACAGTCGTTGGAACCAATGGAAAAAAAAGAATATTAATAAGAAAACTACAGTGCTCACTCAAGAAGTTTTCTCAGGTTTCCCACCGGGTCAGGTTGCAGTGCACCGACAGTCAGACAGTCAGCCTTCGAAACGTCGGTGCACTGCAATCTAACCTGGTGGGAAACCCAAGAAAACTTCTTGATTACCATATGCCGGGAAAACCTGAGATCCTTCACAGTGCTCACTGATATTCTATTCCCAGTGTTATAGGTCCTTTTGGAAAGACGTACTAAAAGCACTGAATTTTCTTAAGTAAATATCTCATGAGACACTAATAATGATAAAAAAATCATGATTTTATATTGCAGAAGTCCATTTGTACTCGTGAGATATTTGAATTCTGAGAGATGGCAGGGGCATTCACATAATTATGGCAAGAGAAGAGTTTGCTCTTAACATTTGGAAAATAGATGTGCTGGAAGGACCCTAAATACCAATCTGGTTAACATATACTAATCAGAATTCTGAGCCTAAGAGACTAATAAAGGTTAAGACATGAGAAGAAATTACTGATGATGCAAATCTGACAGTAAAATGATGAAAATATTAGGCTGAAAATTAGTTCTACATTTTTGAAGAAGACATGGAATAAGCATTTACTAACCTTGAAAGAATGCTAGCCAGGATGCTCAGAAAGAGAGAAATATTACAGAAATTCTAACGTGACATTTATCACCAATGAAAAGGCTAATATTTTTTAAATCATCATTTTTTGCCTTAAAAATTTACTCCTGTTCTATGCAAACACTGGGGACTATGAAAACCATTATTGAACATTTTTAATGATGTAAAATTGAGATGTTTCAAATTAGTTTAGTCATACTATGCACAGAGGTTATCTACTGGGCAATAAATTTAATCAAACTGTAATTACACTTGCATGACATGCTATTCCAGTAAATATTTTAAAATGCAATGAGCAAACTAAGCTCCACCATTGTTGAAACACTGACATCTAGAATTACATTACATAACTATTCTAGGCAAGATTGAATCTAAGGAGGTTTGGACTGAAAATATACTAAAGACTGAAGTTGGGACATAGTTTACAAGGGGGGAATTGGTACAAGTACAAAGATGAAAGCTTAAGTAGGTAAATTCTTTCTATTGTTTTAAGCTCGACTTTGTGGAAGTTCATGTACATTAAATAAAGAAACAAAATGTATACATCCACTGTTCTTTATTATTGTACGACTAGTTTCAACGCTTAGGCATCATCATCAGGTACAAAAATAAAACCAGCTGCGGCTCGTTTATATAGCATTCATGAGGGAGAGTGGAGTGGGTGAGAGAGGGTAACCCTCTTTTTTACCCTCTCTCTCACCCACTCCACTCTCCCTCATGAATGCTATATAAACGAGCAGCAGCTGGTTTTTATTTTTGTACCTGATGATGATGCCTAAGTGTTGAAACTAGTTGTACAATAATAAAGAACAGTGGATGTATACATTGTGTTTCTTATTTAATGAGGTAAATTCTTGATTGGTCAAATGAAATCACTCACCACAAATCCATTCTTAAAACCTTATGCTTTTGAATGTTTCATTAGTATTATGAATATTTTCTGTCTCTTTCTCTAAATTTTAAACATTTATTCTTAGAAATATTTCTTTTACAATGCCAGGATTATAATTTTAACTGAATGAAACAGCTGGCATATTTTCTCATTTTTGTAATAATTAGTTTCTTAGATTTCCCAATCAGCTGGCTGATACATGTTCAGCTTATATCTTAATAATTTACAATTTTTAAATTAAATAAATACAACAAATTTTGAAAGAGAAGTATTTGGAGGAGAGATATAATATAAAATAATTATCTTACAATTTTCTTACAAATTCAAATATTGAAACATTACAAAATTAAGAATCCTTGTCTAGCTATTCTAAACTGATTTAAAAGTATCATTCAACCACTATAAACATGTACAAATATTGATGATTTCAAGACTAATATAGCTAGATCACCCAGCTTAAGTTTAATAAGGGCATTGAAAAAGAAATGTTTTTAAAATAAACAGTTATGTACATTACATCAGTGAGACAGCATTTAATGGAGGGCACAATGTTAGGTCTATAAATATTGCAATTAATACAAACATGTAAGTAGGAATTATCCTAAATGAGGAAGTGGAAAGATGAAAAAGTTGAGAACAAGTTTGAGTAATGGGTGTCAACATTTCTTTTTATGAAGAGCAGCAACAGACTCTTCACAGGTCATGGGCAAGCAATAAGGCAACTAGCTGCAAATCATTAATCATACCATTTCATGGGCAAGTGTGCACTTTTTTTCTATATACCCAGTGCATATGGTCTAACAGCAATGGATGCAGTAAGAGAATGAATTCATTCAATGATGATACCAACCTAACATGCACAGAGTGGGTACCAGGTGATCCATGCTGAGATGGCTGGTGTGAGGAAGGGATCATCTGTCCACTTTGCCTACTCTGACCACCTGGTACACCCAGGCAACCATCCTCAAACACAGGGTTGTCCATGGAGTATGACGGAGCCAATGGTGGTGACTTTGACTTGGATTTCATGTTCGTCAATCGCCGCATCAAACTGACTCCACTGCTCCCCCTATCTTTCTTCTCTCTCATCTGTAAGAAAAGGGTCAAACTATCACATCAACATCTTAAAAAAAAAACACAGTAAACTACCCCAAGTTTGGTTTGAAAGGTGAGGGTAGCGCTCTACACGAACTAAGCCGTAAACATAATACAACCTGTAAAATTTACACATCAGAGTAAGGTAGTCAACTCATTTCCAAAGGCCTTGTTGTGGTTTCTGAGAAAGATCCAGTGCCTGAAAAATCAATCAGCTTGGTTGAAGCTGTGTTTGCAAAAAGACATCACCCAGAACCAAACCCTCCAGCGTACAGGCTAGCATTCCATCCACTGGACTACCACTCCATTAACAGCTTCATGAAACTTAAAATTCCACTCATTGTGTAAGGACTTGGACAGAAGTTTCTCCCATGTCAAGTAATAACATTACAATATAAACTTTCCATTATATAAAATAAATAAGAGTACTTAAATGTAATACTCGGACAGTAAAATGAAGAAACCACCTGGTATCTTTCCACTAAAATACTAAGAGATGTATCAGCAGGTAAGAATTCTTAGGAAGGAACCTTTTTCGGCCATTAGTAAAACAATACAAAAATGAATGCCTGTGGGCATAAACTGGTAGTTGGACATCCCTTCAGTGATATAACTCATGAATCCAGAGTGACTAATGTTTACAGATGCTTTAGGTGGAAAGGGTCCAGGGCAAGAGAGCCAGTGTAGCACACCTAAAAACTTCAACAAAAGAGCTGAGAGTCTTCAATTTTTTGACAGTAGTTGTTATGCTTTCGGGAAAAAGTGTTTATGCATGGGTATTTAATAAAAGAATGTGAGAATATGAGTATGGGGCACTATATTTTTAATGTTTTGTTTACCCATGTTCTGTGGTTCCTCCCACCTCGACAGCTCTTTGGTACCAATTCTGCTTTCATCATTCACCCCATAAGAACACAATGCTAACAGTAGAGTAGATAAAAAATGAGCAGAGAAGATCAATATAGAAATTAATGCTTACACCTAGGTGGCAAAAAGCATACTGGCACAGGTCACACTATTATTTCTCCTTTACTCTCATTGACAAAGCTACTCATTCAAATTGAAGATTGCCTGCACGACCAACTCAAAGCATAATAACAAATATTTGCAATATGTATCATATATCAAGTTTAAGATGCTGCACCAAAATGTATTTATCTGAGCATTAAACATTATTTCACGCTGACCAATGACTAAACAAAAAGAAGTCACTCAGGAGAAATAGAGCTTTGTGTTGTAAAACATGGAAAGCAAACATAAAATCTTTACAATCTACACAAAAAATTTTGCTGTACACAAAGGTTTATTTTATATCATGGGAAAAAAATTAAAAATACACAACAAAGTCATTTGAGCAGTACATGGCTTCAAATTTCATTGTAAACCTTTTTTTATCTGCCCTGAAAAGGATTCAAATTCTTATTTTTTTAGTACTCTTCATCTTGTTTACAATCTTTATTTTTTCCTAAAATAATAAAGGATGACAACACAAAGCATAATTCCTAATAGTTGTCATAGACTGTCAAAAACCTATCTATAATACGTATACTTCTGATGATGATACTGCTTTTGGTTGGGGACAGCTCTAAGCACTGAATTATTATTATACTAGTTAAGATAGGTTTGGATTCCACACTGCATAAACAGTTGCACAATAATACCATTTGTCCCACTCCTAACCAAAAACACAATCCAACATCCTACTCTACAACAAGACCCTCTTCAACTATTTATACTTCCTTCCTTCATTCTATCCAACATCTTTATCCTATTTCTGTCCCTTCCTTGTTTGCCCAACTACCTTTCATCACAGTCTTCAACATCCCATTCACAATCAGAATACTCTGCATCCATCTTTCTATCTCCTCATTTGTTTTCCTTTATGTTCACCTAACCTTCTTCATCCTTCTCCACACCGACAATTCAAAAGCCTTCAATTGATGCCTATCATCCTGCTTCAGTGACCATGTTTCCACACCATACATAACCATGCTCCATATTAATGTTTTGACAAGCCATTTCTTATCTTCTTTACTCAATGTCCCTGTCATCAATTCTTTCCTTCTATGTCTCTGTCATAAATTCTTTCCTTCTTATGAAAGCTTCTTTGCCTAATGCAATTCTTCTCCTCAAGTCCTGACAACTTTGACCATCCAGATTATTCAATATTACCACCATCCTTCCCTGGTTTTCTTCCCCTCCATTGAATAATTGCCCATTACTACCACTCCAATTATCTCTGCTATCCTTCCATTTCACCTCGCTCAGATCTAAAACATCTATAATTCCTATCTCCATCTCTCGCTATATATTCTCTAAATTCCCTGCTAAAATCATTCTCCAGGTCATAGGACCCTGTGAAATGTATATCTACAGGAGCTAGAGACCAAAAGCATGATTTAGGAATGGAACTGTGCCCATTGAAAATCATCCACTAACAGACTCGTACAAACCTTGTCTGAATATGGAGTTGTGGCAGTTGGTGAAGGCCGACCAGATGGACCAGGAGGAGCTGCTGCAAAAATACTGGGACTATTCCCAACAGAGACGTTAGGTGGAGGTGTTACGGCAGTGGATAGTGGGGTGTGGGAACCTCCTGGGGATCCTCTATTCCCTGGCATGCTGTCACCAGACTGGTGGGTGCCCTGGTGACAAGCATGCCATGAAGATGACGTTGCTGTTGGGGTGTTGCCTGCCAGCATTCCACTGGTCGAGCCCGACGGTGGGGGTGCTGAGGTGGTGAGGGAAGGAGGGGGTTGATGGAAGTGGTGGTGATGGAGGGGACTGGGACTTGACGATCTTGGAGGCAGCTCAGGTGGGGGTGAATTCATGGGCAGTGGAAGCTGCTGCTGATGATGGTGAGAGGGGGTCACTGTGGAAATAAAATTTGCTTGTCAGAATTACATTTTTGGCAAATTACAAAAAACTAGTCATCTCATGTGATGGTGATCTCATCGCATTTTATGTTTATTGTATTGTGTTGTTTACTTACAAAATCATTTTATAAATGTCGAGAAATAATGTGCTCTGAAAAGAAGGAATTTCACAATGTAAAAATCATTTGCCTTGACTGGAATCAATTTTTACAGTGAAATTCCTAAATTTCAGTGCACATCAGTGGACGACTCCTTTCTTGTCACTTTCACAGAATTTCCCACAGTTGTTTGAAATAAGATGCTGTTTACGCAATATCATCATACATAATCAACGTTGTTATAAAAGTCAAAAAACTCTCTGGAATATTCTCAAGGATGCTGTCAGTAAATTATTTATGGCATGAATATGAGGGGGTCCGCATGTAATAATCCACATTTAAATGGTATTGACCATAATTATTTAATCAATTAAATAAATGATACACTTTCATTATCCTTAATCCAAATGTGGGCAACATGAGTCTTTAAGGCTTACCAAAGTTCATCTGTATTCTCTGTTCATGAATACTTTATAGACTTGCTACCATGTGCACCTTATTTAGCAGATGTAGCCATTGAAAAAGAGGGTGCATATTTTTACACAAGTTCCTTCTCATAAGTCCCTGGAATAGATTAAGCAAACCCTCGTCTAGCATCATTGAACAAAGGCCGCTGGAGTGCATGTGGAATAGATGACAATTTGAATTTGCAACATTTATGATAATTGCTGTGGCCTAATATACCATACTGCACCATACTGTTTCAATGATTTCAATATTTGAAGCCTATTTACGATGTCGATCAAGTCATTCATAAGAATTTTCACAGAAAATTCTTACATTCTTACATGTGTGTGTGTGTGGTGCATGTTAAGCCTGTGTACCATGTGCAGCCATATGAAATGATTTCAAATTAACTTAAAACCAATTAACTATACAGGAATCAGCAACTCCTGACTATATGGTAAGTACTTACCTGAATGGTGAGGACTATGTGGCCTAGGTGGCTTCGGGGGTACAGTATTCCCACTATGTGGCGAAGTTGAACCTTGAGCCACCTCTCCATAATGCCTCCCATCATTGCTGGTGTTGAGAGCATGGCTGGAGGGAGGAGGGATGGATGGAGGCATAGGCACCTTGCCCCGAGTGAACGACTGGGTTGATGGTGAACCAGATGCAATTGGGATCCTTGAAGAATTAGCAGGTGAGGGAGATATGGGTGTTTGTGGAGATGTGCTGTGGCCACTTGGCCTCGATGGGGAGTTGGTGGTTGAGGACAAGCGAGATGATGGTGAAGATGTCGCCAAACCATGGCCTGGAATTAGTGCTTGAGGTGAGGAGCCATTCTGATTTTGTTGACGGTAAGGTGGGGGAGGATCTGGAGGCCTAGAATTCATAAAAATATACAAGTACCAGTTAGTATTTAAGTATAACAGAAAGATAAAACATCAATACATCAATTGAAAAGGGAGTGAAAAATTCAGCACTGATAATAGGTATTCAGTCTGAACAAGTTTTTGGGGCATTAACCTCTAAATTACACTTGATATAATGACCTGTACATCAACACAACTTTTTAAATGAGTGAACTATATCAGCCACCATTGGGACACTTTGTAAGGATTACATGTGAAATAATACTGTGAATAGCACAGGCAAACAGTGGTTTTGGTGCCGGAGCTTTTAATGATGATTTAAAGAACAATTGGGGTGCTGAATCCAATTATGACACTAGTTTTTTCCTATCAGCTATAGTTTTCAAGATATAGATATGTTGTTACTTACGTAAAAAAATCTTCTACATGATGACATGGGAATATTATATTAATAATAAAACCCCCTAAATATAAAGACTTGATTTATTTCTAAGGCTGTTAAATCACCCACAAACACAACAGAATTTTACAATACAATTGAACACAAATACTAAAATTTTTTACTGTAATAAAACAAATTGAAAAGAAAAAAAAATACATAAAAACATCACTCAACACATCGGAAGCTTCTTTTGCACGATTTTCTTGAGTGCACTTTGTTCAAACAGTCTCGTTTTAAGCACCAGCAGTAATCTGCCATCATATGGTTATCCCATCTTCCTTGGTAGCGAGCTTCCATTGTTTTTATATCCTGGTGAAATCTTTCACCTTGTTCTTCACTTGTGTCTCCTAAATTTCCAAGAAAATTGTCTAAGTGGCTGTGTAGGTAGTGAACTTTTGTGCTCATATTACATCCAAGTGATTTGAAGTTACTGAGCATAATGTTTACCAGCTCAATATAATTTTCACTTTTGTGATTTCCTAGAAAATTTTTTATGACCTCAACAAATGACATCCAACTAATTTTTTCAATCTCATTCATTGACTCGACAAAAGCAGGATCCTTTGTAAGTTGTCTGATTTGTGGCCCCTCAAAAATACCAGCTTTAAGTTTTTCAATACTTATATGGGGCATCTTTAGTCTTAAGTAGCCGAAGCATGGTCCATCCTTGTCAAGAGCCTTTACAAATTGCTTCATTAGGCCTAGTTTAATATGTAGAGGCGGTAAGATGATTTTCTCTCTTTCAACTAAAGATTCAGCAATCATGTTTTCTTTCCCAACAACCAAGTTTTCTCTCTTAGGCCACTCCTCCTTAATCCACTGGTTTTGTCTGTCCCTGCTATCCCAGAGGCACAAGAAACAAGGATATTTTGTGTAGTCACATTGATGCCCAAGAAGAAAGTTCACCATTCTTAAATCTACACAAATCACCCAGCGATGTTCCTGGTATTTTATCTTCTGTAAGACCAATGCTATTGTATCGTATTCTTCTTTCATTTTAGTTGAATGAGCGATTGGTATTGCGCCAAACCTGTTACCATTGTGAAGAAGTACACATTTTAAACTACGCTTGGAGCTATCAATAAACAAACGCCAATCACTAGCATCATATTGTGATAGTAGTCCCATTTTTTCCAAAAGACCCTTAACGTCTAAACAAAATGTAAGATTGTCTTCTTGAGTAAAGAAGGGTAGCATATCCTTTTCCCTTGTGCGATAAAAACTTATTTTTGTACCGGGTTGCAGTAAATTCTTTTCATGCAGTCTTGATGCTAGTAGTTCGGATGCTTCCTTTGATAAGTTCAGTTCTCTAGCAAGATCGCTTAGTTCATCTTGATTAAATAGTTGAGGAATTGTTGATGAGAACACAAAGCCGCTATCTAGAGAATAATACTTCTTGTGGCTTATCAAAGAAGCTATATAAACTGAAGTAATTCAATTGGGAGGATGGTTAAAATATTACTGCACCCGGAAATAATCCCAAATCTCAAAAATAAAGGTTAAGAGTAACTTCTGGCAGTTTAAATTTGAGGAAGAGGGAAGCAATAGATAATAACCAATGGTCATTCATGGCTACACTACTTACACACATTAATTTAAGACAATTTTAAAGACACTTCCTGATGATGCATTAAGCATAGGACAATGCTGGAGTTATTAATCATACAAAGAAGTTGATATATTGTAAGACACCTTTAGTTTAAACGAAAAAATGTTGGAAAGGGCTTCTTCATTATTTTACACAATAGAAAAAGTCTGGTTATTGGTTTGATAAAACTTTCAAAGTGATGATTCTGACAAGTTTTTGTTTAAAACCCAAAATATATATATGCCTTCATATTTCAACATAAATTATATTGTACAACAAATTTACTGAAAGCAAAGATTCTTAATTGAACCATCAAAACATTTCTCATACAATGTTAAATTGCAACCCGTGTTTCCTTAAGAAAAACTCAATTTATGCAAGCACATACCTCACAAGTGCAACGTAGTTTCCTGGAAAAACACCACATTTATGAGTGCGCATAGAAGTCCCTTTGAACCATCCATCCTGGCATTTTTCAGTCACTGTATATACAGAACCTTTGCGAAGCTCAAGTTCATCATTTTTCTGCGGCTTATATGGATAGAGAGCAACATAGCTACAAAAAAGAAAAAGTAAAATATTGAGAAATAATGCTTCGGGTTAGAAATTTATCCATTAATAGTAGTCAATGCTGAACTACTTAAAAAATAACCTTAAACACAACAGTCACCCACCCACAATAATTTGCCTTGACATGTTAGATGAACTAGGTTACCTTTAGACAAATCCAAAACTTCAGGAAGGACCCTTTTCAATGCTGCCAATCATTTAAGCAATAAATCAAAGAGTTAGGAAATAAAAAATAGCCTGAGATTGGTAGGCAAACTAGAAATGAGGCAGAGGTGGTTCCACCCCGAAGGCATCAGCCATGGATATAACTGAATGAATTGCTTCTAAATTCAACATCCTGGGACACCCTTAGCACCATGGATGATTCTATCAATTGAATTATTTCATTCCTTCTGCATCAAATTCATATAACATTAATGCGACATAATTCTTACGAGGCTGGCAGCATTGTAGATGAAGGGTTCTGTTCTTGATGAGTGGATGGTCCTGGAGTTGATGATGTTGAGGCCAAGTCACTTCCAGACCGTCTGTGTCGATGCTGAGAAGTCTTACTTTGCCCTTGGCCAGAAGAGCTCTCAGGTTGGCCATCCTAGAAAAAAAAATGAAATTATTACCATCTACAGTTTTATTTATTTTTAGTTTCTTACATGAGATAACTCGATACAAACCTTTGGTTGCTCATCTGGCAAACTCTCAGGGGCAGTGGTGTTAGTAGGACTCAGAATTTCAGCAGAATGCCTGTACAAAATAAATAATACCAATTATTTCATCAGGTTGGAGGTATATTTTAGGTAATCTACCAGTTGAGGTAGGTTTTGGATGGACAAAATACTAAATAAATATTTTGTTTCTCCTAACAAAACATAACCCAACATCCTACTCTACAACAAGTCCCTCTTCATCTCTGTGTACTTCCTCCCTTCATTCCATCCAACATCCATATCCTATTCCTGCTCTTTCCTTGTTTGCCTAACATGCTCCCCTCTATTAGTCTTTAACATCCCACTGCCAATCAATATGCTTTTCAATGCAAAAATTTCAGAGTGTAAAAATCATTTGCCTTGACTGAAGAGACTGGCGGATGACTCCATCACAGACTCCATCCCGTGAGGACACCTCAGTAGTTAATTATGGAACTGTTATACTAGCTTAAGTTTATCCTCTCAAAACTTATTACATATTTAACTAAGCCTTCCTATTTATTGAGAATTTTATTTCCTTTAGTTTTTTATCATTTACTATAACCAATTCATATCACTGGTTTCATATTGAACTTATTAATAATTGGAATTCTTTGATTATATAGCTAACTAAAACTAACTTATCCACAATTTGGTGTGATGAGGTCTCCTAGGACTAACATTCCCCTCTCTAGTTCTTCCCATGACACATACCATTTCCTCCAAAGATAAATTGAAAAGCATGGGTGATAATGAACATCGCCATCTTGCTCCAAGCCAATCACTGTAACAATGATTCTTCATCTGATTAGATGCATTCTGAGATATTGTTAGGTGGTATATAAGTTGCCTATCTCTCTAGTCTACTCCTTACTTTTGCAATATTTCCATTAATTGTGGTCAAATTACTTTATTGGATACATTCTCAAAGATGCAGAAAAATACATCCTGGCTATATTCTACATTCTTATCAATGATGTAATTGCTACTATAGCATCATGTGTACACCTAACTCAAAAAATCATACTAATCATCTTCTAAGATATTATTTACCTTTTCTCAATCTTTTTGTTACCTTAAATACTTTTTATCTGCTTGTGAAACCAAGCTACTGCTTCCATAGTCCTTATCTAAAGGTGCCTTTCTCTTTTTTTTGGAAGAGAATGGATAATCATTGAACAATATTTTCAGGCCAAAATTTACCCTCATAAATGTTATGAGTGAGAAATCTCTTCCTTCAAAAACCCAGGAGTATTTCTGAAGGGATGAAATTCATCCTGACAGCCCAGTTTGATTTCATATCTTTATGTTCCTTTATATTTGGTGATCAAATATGCTGTCCTTCAAACAATGCAATAAGGCTATTTTAGTGATATAAAATCCGAACTCATTCAGTTAGTGAGAAAAATAAATTCACTTGACATTTCTTGGGATGAACCACATGACAATATACCCCAGGGTTAGCCTACCACTGAAAACATTAGCTATGTTTCAGCAAGTGATATGATACACAAAACTGTGGGTGACAAGGGAAACATTTATTTATATGGGGCACAGGAGATATGACAAAGGAGCCTAATTCGCACCTGTGAGTTGACTGTTGAGGAAAGTTCTGGTTTGAATGGAGAACATTGAAGCTGTGTCGTTTCTCTCTTTGGTACTGTTGTGGCAGTTGAAAGTTCGATCCCGGTGGTGCAGGACTGCCAGAGGAAGGACCCCTCTGTTGCACCTGTGGCTGCTGCTCCATGATCGCAGGTGTAGCCGAAGGTGGTGGTGTGGCACCCGTGGCCATGGCACTCAAGATCTCCTGGGAGGATCCAGAGGATGGTGGCAGCGGTGGGGGCAGTGGAGGTGGAGGTGGGGAGGCAGGTGAAGAGGGGATGGAGCTTGGAACAGAGGACCCATTTGGAGAATTGGTGGTGGCAGTGGATGACGATGAAGATGATGCCGAAGTGGAGGAAGAGGGAGTAGATGAAGTTGATGATGAAGGAGAAGATGAGGTACTTGAAGACACCGACGATGAGAGGGGGGTGGAAGTCACGGTTGTTGTGGATGGGGTCTGCACCACTTGCTGCGTCTGGGAAACCACGGCCGGCGGCTGCTGACTATGGTGGTGACGGTGATGCCCATGGCGTGACTGGTGATGGTGGTGTGGGGTATTGTTGGCACCCATCTGGTTGGCTTGTTGCAGAGGCATGGCGGGATGGGAAGCACTAACAGTTGTGGTTGCCACAAGAGGGGATGACTGCGATGGTGGGGTGGAATGGAATGACGTAGACGAGTAATGTGGGTTTGCCATCATAGATGGGGTTGCTGTTACCATGTGGTCCGTGGGTATGAGTGGGGTTGCATCCTCCGAGGTGGGTGTGGGTGGGGCAACACGGGATGGCCCAGGCTGTGAACTGTTTGTCGGAATAAAACATGAAGTGAAAACGTGAATCCAAGTAAAAGCCTATACCCTAGCCAGCTAGGAAACAATTTGCTACAAAAATGATACTTCAAATCATAGGTCTTACTTCTAGTGATCAGAAAGGTTGTTAAAGCCTTCATTATCACCCCAGAGAGATATATTGTCAAAAGTCAAGAGATAAATCTCTATGCATAAAGGGAGTCTCAAAACCTAGAAGGAGCTGTTTCTTTTAGTCTATTATATTTCAAATTGACTGACAGCAAAAGTAAATAGAATCAGTAATCTTAAGTCTACAGTTTTCTCACTAAAATCTTCAAAGATTACGTATGTACAGTTAACTGAGAAGAGAATGACACAAATATTTCTCTGCAACTCATGAGGGATGAAATAATTTCTACAGTAATGACTCAATCTTCAGGGTAAATAACAGAACAATTATACAAACAATCAGATTCAACAGGATTCAAAAATGTGAAATTATATTTCTCCAGACTTCTTTACATAAAAATCCCAAAATTAATTCCATTAGGGTCTATTTAAATGAACTCTTGAAGTTAATTTAAGAATTTAACAGCAAAACTGATATTCCCTATGTAGGAGAACAAAATTATTATGAGGCATTTATTCTACAGAATTCTAAACACACATGTAAAGTGATTTGAAGCAACTCATTGAGCATACTGCCTAATAATCAGGGTAATAAATATTTAAGCAAAATAACGCACACTAAAAATTGTGATGGCATGTATTGCTTCATCATTACCTGTAGGAATTCTATAAATAATTTAAGACATCAGACAGGCAACCTCTCATAATTCAACAGTTTTCAAAGCAATTGATCTCCATTAATTGAACTTGAGGTGGAAATATACTTATTTTACTTGAATCCCCATTTTTTTTGCTCCAATAAATGGTCAAAGATCACTTTCGGGATTCATTTTTCTCATGTCAGATGAGCAACTGATTGTTTGGAA
This sequence comes from Hetaerina titia, assembly GCA_037158775.1. Lineage (NCBI taxonomy): Eukaryota > Metazoa > Arthropoda > Insecta > Odonata > Calopterygidae > Hetaerina > Hetaerina titia. Next base: position 61,968,933 of record CM073775.1, on the reverse strand, counting down.
TGATAGGGATGAATACAAAGAAAGCATTAAACTGCATCAAAGAGTATTTAGGCCCCGAGTTTTAATTAAGTCGCAAAATTCTAAATTTCAATTGTTCATGAAATATGGATACTTTACTACACTCCAGAGACAAAGTTACAGTCAAAACAGTGGGTTTATAAAGGCCTCTGGAGGTGGTGAAATTGACTGACATGGATGATTACGGCTTTTTGGAATGGATGCAGAATCATCTACATCAATTACTAGCAAAAAAGAAGATGATAAATGGGGAGTATTGAGACATTATTGATTTGGTTGCATGAAGAAGTCAAGAAAATACGTTTGGCAAAGAAAAAAAATTCTCTTCCATCCAGACAATGCACTGGTGCACACTTGTCCAGTATTGATGCAGAAAATTATAAAATCAAAGTTTGAATTATTACAAAATTCACTGAATCTACCAGATTTAGCCCCCAGCGACGTTTTTACTTCCAAACTTGAAACAATGGCTCAACATAAAGATTTGCATTGAACAAGGTCATCACCAACACAGATGCCTAGCTTGAAGACCTTCCAAAATCTTACTTTTTGAATGGCTTAAAAAAGTTTAAGAACCGCTGGGAAAAGTGCATCAAGCTAAAAGGATCTTATGTTGAAATATAAAATAATTGATACCAAAAATAACTTGTTTTTCTCTATTTTACTAGGGACTTATTGAACGACCCACATTTTTTGAAAAATAATTTATTTTTCTAGGAAAAACCTAGAAGAACACATACAACAACACCAAAAATTTAGCTCAGGATGCAATACATGAATTACATATTATAGCAAGTAAACATGGTACAAACGAGCATGTCAATATATGACAAATATACTTATGCAATGTAACACACAAATAATGTTTTTAGCATTTATACATTCTTAGATTTACATGTTTCTGAAAATACGTTTATTAGTACAATATGTAATACTTGTAACCATATTAAATCAATTTGATTAGGTTTTTTACACTAAGTACAGAGAAAAAACAATTAATTTACCATGATCAAGTTCTATGGCTAGCTTAAAATAATACTGCTAGATAGACTTGGAAAACTAAATAGGAATAATGTCTAACATTCACACAAGAATTAATACACATACGAGGGTTGCTATTTATATTTCAGCCGAATAATGAACAGATAGTAATTTATTGTTGAAAATGGCTGTTTTGCGAAGTATTCTCCATGATAATCAATACACATTTGCATGGGCCCGAACCAATTTTTGTAAAACTTTTTCCACTCCAATTGAGGTACCTCCAAAACATAGCTTTTGAAGGCATCAACGGATTCTTCCGGTGCCGAAAAACATTGGCCACGCAATTTTTTCTTGATAAACAGGAATAAAAAGAAGTCATTTGGTGCGAAATCAGGGTTGTATGGGGGATGACCCATCAATTCGCCTTATTTGATTGAAAAATTGATGGAAATGTCAGATGGTGCCTAAAGCACAGTGTTGTCAAGGCTCTAAATATAATTGGCAACCCTCGTACTTACAACTGATAACTGTTCATGGCTACCAAGGGCACTTGTGTAAGGCATGTAAATCTTATTTATAAGAATACGCTAAAGAAAATAATGGAATGTTGAAAAAAAAAAACAAAAAAGACAAAATCCTAACAACTTTTGTAGTAGTAGTATTTAAGTTTAAGGTGTGTCGACAGCTAAGGTTGAACCACTGTCTGGTTTATAATCTCATAACTTAATCTCTTTCAATAAATACATAAATAAATAAAGACACATAAATACTATAACCAATAGCCTTAAGTGGATACCAAAACTATGGCCTTCCTTTTAGGCCAGTTTCCTTTAAAAAGTTTGAAACGTGGTTTTAAGAGTTAGGGTCATCTCCTTATCGTCCCTTATTTTAGAAGTATCTTATGCCCTCCAGTATTTGTTACTCTGGGTCAAGAAATGATTTGCTATTAGGGGCAGATCATACTCTTCGCAGTGAGGTTGTTGTTATTCCTCTGTGATGAGGTATGAGTATGTCAGGGTGCAATGCCCTATCCTCAGGTATGCTAATAACTTATACAATGAAAATAAGTGCTATCAAAGCTATGAAAAAGGCAAAAAATTTTGAGAAATAATTAACTGTGTGACAACATTAAAAAGCCAGTAGAAGTACTCAGGATCGATGATTTCAACCAATATTTCAGAATTTGGTTGGTTTCAACTCCTAGAAATATCATGATCACCAAACTTTAATTTGTCAGTCAGCCTAGGGTTTGCAGGCATTGCTGAAGGCATTGGAAAGTCAGTGTGATAGGTATGGGATGAGAATAAATGTAAACAGAACAAAGGTTAGGTGGTTTTTGAGAAAGAGGAAGGCTAAGTTAACCATTAAAATACAAGTTCATAAACTAGAGCAGGTGTATCTCGGAAGTGTTTTGGACGAAGACTGTCAAAATAGTAGGGGCATAAGAAGAATTACATTAGTCATAGAAGCTTTCACATGGACAACGGGTAATAGGAATGCTGAATGAGGATTTTAAGAAAAGATTAATGTAAATTTGATATTGAACAAAGTTTTGTATGGCGTGGAAACACGGTCAATGAAACAAGCTGAGAGGTGTAGATTGGTAGGTTTTGAAATGTGGATGTGGAGAAGAATGAAAAAGGTAAAATAGGCTGAAAGGAAAACAAGGTAAAACTAGTCAATAACTATTTCTTTCCTCTTAATAAGCAATGTGTTTGATTCTTTCTTTGTGCTTTCCAAATGCATTTCCACAATGTATCGGCCTCAACAATCTCTGAAATTGTGTTTTTTATAAGGAGAGGCAGGTAAATCTATATTTGTACAATTGTTTAGGCTGTGTCCATCCAAAAACTACCTTAACCGGTACAATACCAATAATAATAATATAACAACAAGTAGCCATTCATTCACCAAATTTCATAGGATGAATTTAATTTTAAGTTAAAAAATTGACATTTTCAAAGTTTTCTAAACTTAATTATCTACTAAATCGTTTTGCTAAATACATTATGTACAATTTATATTTTACCCAGCTGCTATCCATAATAAATAATCAGCTATGTGACATCTATGTTAAAGAGCATCTCTCTAGAAGCTAAAGTAACTTGTGACTTACTTGGCAAAGAGCTTTACAAGGGCACGAGCAACATCGTTCAGTTCAACAAAGGCCAGAGGAAATATACCTATACGATCCACTAATTTTCCTTCGGCCCAATTCTCATCCACACGACGTATTACTGTCAAAATTTCACCCTGCAAAGAAAGCAAAAATGTAAAAACATCACTATGATTTATACTACTCCTAAGTAATTCAGAACAGTTTCTCCTATGGCCCCCCCCCCACCTTTTTAAATGTGAGGCAGCCTTCTTCATCATCATTTGTCATTTTGAAGTCATAAAGGGCCTTGCACTGTGGAATACGTGATGGTAATGGGTTGATCACCTGTAAATACACAATACATGTCAATTTGATGCAGATAAAATATTAATGCAAGGTTATTACCATTAAATACTCAAAAACAAAAAGGATCTAAAGGATATATTTAATATAATCTGTACCTTTCCCAAAAATTAAAGGTCTCACAATTTCACTTTTGGTTGTGAAGCTTACATACACAAGCTATATCATTGCATGGGTTATAAAATGGCTGTTTCCTAGATTTCAAGATAGACATTACATAAATGACAAACAATGCAACATGGGAAAAACATTGTCCAAAAATTCTTAAATTCTGTGGATGCCCATATCCACCTGCTCCTTTTGTTTAGGAATAAATAGTGAATTAATTAAAGAAACACAATGTATACATCCACTGTTCTTTATTTAATGAACATGAACTTCCACAAAGTTAAGCTTAAAACAATAGAAAGCATAAATAGTGAACATTTGGTGTGATGAGGTAGAATTTCTACACTTTGAAATTTTAAACATAAAGGTAATTGACATGGCAAGTTTGATTGTAAGAGTATGGCCTTACTGCTCAACAACAACAGTAGCTTCGTTGTTTTCAGAAATATGACTGTGAACAGAAAAAATTTATTTAAATGGAATCATAATATCGGTGGTATTTTTCATTTATGTTGCAATACATGTAGACACTGCTATATTGTGATAACATTTAACATACAGAGCATTAAACACCATTACACTGATATCTTATAGATTGTTGAAAATCTCATTGATGTGTACAAAATAATTAGAATGTGAAAGCATTGATCATTCAAGTACATGACATATCAGATGGACGATTTTAATGGGCTAAATTGTACCAATAATTTTCTACATGCTGCTGTGACACATCATCACTAATTCCTCTGTATGAAAGAAAGGGCAAGCACAACATTAAGATCCCAAAATCTCAATGAAGGCCAAAGTCTCAAGTACGTTATCAATCATGTCAAAAACCCTACTAGATCAACTTTATAGGATGCAAGTATAGTATAAATATTTAACTCTTTTTTCACCCCATCCTGGTGATGAACACATTTATCACATTCCTTATGGGTTGGTGGTGCATGGAAGTGTATTAAATAAGCATTCAATTGAAGAGTTGAAACAGTCAGGAATACTCTTCACCAAATGTTACCATTGATAATGCAAATAAAATGACCAACTTACCTGCACATAAGTGGTAGGGAACACTCCAGTATTTCCAGCCAATTCTCCTTCATACCAATTGACATCTATTTTCTTTTTCAGAAGGATGATGTCCCCTTTCTTGAAAATCAGGTCTCTTTAAGGATGAAGGACGGAGAATAAGTATACCAGTAAAAAAGTAAATAAAATTTAGGTAAAATAAAAAATATCAAGTAAATAACACTTTAATGAAAGACTTACCCGGGAACCCTTGACTGATAGGAGAACATGGCTTTCGCACAAGGCTGGTTGGGCAATACTGGCTATAAGAGAAGCAAAAAGGCACATTAAGTGACATCCAACTAGCTTTCTTAAAAACCAAATTTAGTTAAAATCTAACTTTCTTGAAAGTCATGGCTACACATGTAGGATAGAGTCAGAATTGATTTGAAAAGTTGAGCTGAGAACAAAAAAAATCTGAATTAGGACATTAAGAAATTTTGAATTTAGGAAAACATCGCAGTGTAAACCAATATTTAACTCTGGTATAGGAAACCAAGAGTACATAGCAATTGTTTTAGGAATGGGATTAGGACATCAATTAGTTGTTCATGCTTTCAAAGCAATCCTTATTGTATGGGGTTCAATTAGTATAATAATCCTGCAGAGGAGATGATGCTTTGCATAGCACTTTTAAAGAATACACATTTTCTTCACATGGAGACAAGTTGAATGAAATGGAGTCTGAAAATCACCAATCACCATCCACCAATTAATGTTTTGCATCAATTTATTCTGGCTCGTCAGGATCCCAAATATCCCAACTCCTCCCCCACCATACCCAGCACTTCCTCATTTGTAGTCCACTTCACCTTCTCCATCCTTCTCCACACCCACATTTCAAAAGCCTCCTATCTGTATAAACCTTCATAATTTTTAAAAACCATGCAATAGTTGCTTATTTCTTGGTTTCTTGGATGTCTATCCACAAAGTAATGCTTTTATAGGGGATGCCCTTATTTCCTTGGTTTGGACTCCTTGGTGAAATCAATTGTATTCAATTTATTTTTCCTTGATTTTTGTCATTTTTACTCTGGTTGATATAGTTGATTTTTCTCCAGCTCTTACCTCAATTCTACATCCATTTGCAATGTTCTGACTAGCATTCAGTTTGTCTTTCCAATTCTTTTTGGCCATATTGTTTCTAATAAAAAATTTGTCAATCTATAGCCTTCTTTTGCACTTATTTTTTCAAAGAATAATGGCCTCTTAGTGGGTCACGGTGGTCTAGCGGGTCGAGCGCTGGACTGCTGACCAGAGGGTCCCGGGTTCGATTCCCAGGCAAGGCACTTTGGGCACCTGCAGCTCCACCCAAGCTAGTTGATTTTTCGGGTACCAGATCTTCCTGGGAAACCATAACCGGCACAGGGAAAGGAACTAGCCCCCCTACCCTGATGTGTGAATATTCACACGCCGTCGGGCTTGGTACATGGGTGAGCTCTACCATCACCTACTAAACCGGCCTTCGGGTTGATTACTGTGTTTATGGTTTTTATGACTGTGATGAGGTGACATAGGGGTCCATTGAGCAGAGCACTGAGTAACTAACTGGAGGGTCAGGGTTCGTTTCCAGGCGATGTCTCTGGGCAACATCAGCTTTACTCAAGCTGGGTGATTTTTTGGGTACCAGATTCTCCTGGGAAACAAGCTGCCCCTCTATCCTGATGTGTAAATTTCATATGCCAAACAGGGCTTAGTACAAGGTAAGCTCTACCCTCATCTACCAAATCAAGCTTTGTATTGACTATTACAGTTTTATGATTACGATTTACTCGTTCAAGGCATTCTATCTAACGAGGTAGATTTTAGGATAGTTCCTAAAACCTAATATCTACAACATATGATGAGAACTTCCTCTTGTTCACCCTATATTATTTCCTTCTTCATCTCTCTGCGACTTCCACCTACATTCATGATGTCTATAAAGCAAACATATTTCCTTCCTCCCTTCAATCATTTACATTACAGTCTCCCCTTTAACATGGCCTTCAACATTCCACTGCCTTTCAATACTTACTTCAAAGCTCTCTGAACACTCCTTAACCTTTCCATTCTGGCATTCTTCCATTTCCTTCTTTCAACCATCCTTTTAAACATCTCTCCCATCATCCATGGTTTCCTAATCCTTTTGTCTTTACCATTCCTATTGTTTCTTTCACTGGTCTTTCTATCTAATTCTTGAGACCCACCCATTTCCCCCAACATTTCACTTTCACCTATCATCATGTAGATAGTCATTAAATTTTTTTGGTACTCTTTCCTATTTACTTCTGTCAAATCTTCAAGATTTCATTTCAGCACTTTCCAATCCATCCTAATCTTATAACTTCCATATCATAATCAATTGTGATCTAATTCTTTATTTTACCTCAAGAAACTTCGTGAGTTGATGACACCATTCTTAAATAAATGTCTAGCCATTATATAATCTAACAGGTGTCTATCTATTTCTCCCTGCATTATTTATGAGTACCTACGTCTGTGATAATGTTTGAACCATGTGTTAGTTATCATGAAACCTTTTCTTCTACAGAACTCAACTAGTTCCTCTCCTCAATATTTTCTAATTCATACACCATACTCTTTTAACTCTCTCCCATCCCATCCCTTTGCCCACCACTGCATAATAATCCTCCATTACTATTGGATAGTTCCTTCCCCACACTATCTCATATATTTCTTCTAACTGACCATACTAACTGTACTTCCTCCTGGTGACTCCTTCATGGCAAGTAAACATACATTTCCACTTGATTGGTTGTATTTACCTTTATCTTTATTAAAATAGTGCTGTCATTCTAAATACACAAGCATGTTTTTGACAATTTGATTTCAAGTTTTCACAGAGTTTTTTCGAGATTTCCAGCATAGCAATGAGCATATTTAAAATGCCCAATGTTATGTTCTATCTCCTAAAAAAGCTCCATACAGCATTCACAGTTGGCAGAAACAGAAATTTACTTCTTTATTTCTATGCTATTGCAGAAATTACCCTGACAAATTAATCTGTATTTAACCTTATTGCTTCCCAGGATGTAATTCATTCTATACTAAAATTAATTCACATATGTGTAAAGATAAGCGCAACCAAGTTACAAGGAATTGTGCTAAAAAAGAGAACATGGAATATTTGTACAGCTTTATATAACGCTACACTATTTTGCCTATCCCATCATGACGTCTCTGCGCTCAATTACATTGCATTTATCTACCTATTCACTGGTTGGAGATTTTCTAGCACTGTTTTGCAACTTCTCATACCTAGAGCTACTGTACGCAAGTATTGCTCAGACATCAGTAAACATGGATTCACTCAGCTGATACTGACACTGGAGGCAGTCCAAAAGGAAGGGTGGGGGCTGAGAAACATACTACTTGAGCTACAGAATGGCCCTACAATTTACCACCTTTACTGGGAAGTTACAACACTTGAAGTGAAAGTGAACCTTTTTCCTGGACACATCATGGTTCAATCAGATTTGTCACATTTGCAAACTTTAAAAACTAGAAAATGCTCATTAAAAACTTTATGATTTTTAAAATCAGGAAAATATTTTTCTTACACATGGGTCAGTCGGGGACGTTGAGTAGGAAGGTTAAGAAAAGACTCGTAAAAACTTTGATATGGAGTGTAGCTATGTATGGCGTGGAAACGTGGTCACTGAAGCAAGAGGATAGACGTAAATTGGAGGCTTTTAAAATGTGGGTGTGGAGAAGAATGGAGAAGGTACAATGGACCAAAAGGAAAACAAATGAGGAAGTACTATGTATGGTGGGCGAGGAGAGGGGTTTGTTGGGAGAAATCCTATGGAGGCAGGAAAAATGGATGAAAGGCGTATTGAGCGGTAGTGGAATGTTGAAGAAGGTAATAGAGGGGAGGATGTTGGGAAAACGAGGAAAGGGCAGGAACAGGATAGGGATGTTGGATGGGATGAAGGGAGGAAAGAAGTACACAGAGATGAAGAGGGACCTGATGTAGAGTAGGTTGCTGGATTGGGTTTTGTTCGGAGTCGTAAAATATTTATTTGATAGTTATGCCCATCCAAAAACCTACCTTAACCGGTAGATTACCTTATAATTATATGGATCTGTCAGAACCCATCTCTCAGAGGCTTCATGAGGGGGTCATAAAGTGAGTCGCCAATTCATTCTTGCTTGCCCAATTTACACATTTTGTTTTCCAATTGTAAATGGAGTGATCTAATTGGATAAAGGGGAGAATGACACCCCTTCACACTGATTATTTGTAGGGGCATCAACTTCATAAGATATTTTGAAATCAATTATCATGCTGTCATATTTTCTTGATGACTCAGAACCTTATCTGAGAAACAGGTGGGCATATGGATTAGATAAAGTATTAGAGGGGATATGCCTAGACTGAATGTGGAGTTGGAAAAGTTGTAGAGAGTACTATGAGGATTTGTATAATAATAAGTTTGGGTATAATAATTATATGAAAAGTCTAAGATTGGAAAAAGTGGTGATATAGATGACATAGTTAATTAAAAGCTTAAGTGCCGGTTGAGTTACTTATTCCTTTTCAGTGTGACATGTTTAACTATATTTGTCAACTGGAAGAATGCTACAAATGTCCTTTTGCACTAAGGGAAGTATGATGGAATGTAATAATTGTCGATCAATTGGTTTTGGAGTATACCAGGAGAAGTGTTTGGTAAAATGTTACTTAATGGAAAGGGTGCAGAAGATTGAATTGGACAAAATCTGGGTAGGATTACATGGCTTTATGATTGATAGGGAATGTATGGATCATCTGTTGGTACTCCTGCAACTTATTGCATGAATGCAGGAAAGGAAGTGTATTCATTGATTTAGCAAAGAAATGTGATAGAGCATATAAAGGAAACTTATAAAATTAATACCTTGAATGACCAAAGCGATGATGGGTGATACAGTTTGTACATGACTGATCCATCAAAATATAAACCTACTAAGATTGAAAAAAAATTGGTACTGGGAATGGGAGAGGTGCCCAGGGAAAGTAAAAACAATTAGTGAATGGAATAATGAAGTGACTGGGTGCCCATTTGTAAGTAAAACAGTGGGAAGGATGTGATGTTGTAATTGATGGTAATGGTTTGGAACAGAGGTAAAAAATTGAAAATACCATACATAGAATCAAGGTGTATGGTTTTAACTGAGAACGATAGAGACAGACACGATATTATTACCCTTTGTCACATTACCTTTCCAGTATTTTACAAATTATGCTACCATAGGATTTACTAATTGATTTGGTAGTAGAAAACAAGATCAAATGAAACCAATGACAAATTCTAAAAGATAAAGAGCATAAAATTCACACTGAGACATACACATAGGCTCACAGCTATGAAAGAGAAAAAGTAGTAAAGGCACAAACCTTCCCATCAATTAAAATTTAGCGTAACCATAAAGTGACATGTACACAACAAATTGTTAAATTTCTACCCCAAATATATAAATTGTTTCTATAGCCCATTAACCAATCGCCTTCAAAACGCCTCTTCACACTCAAGTGCCCATTGCTCGACAATTCCAGCATACGAATCTCATAGAGACATAGAGGCAATTCCAGCATAGAGAATCACATAGACGAATTATATCCACCGCTAGTTTTTATATTCCAAGCTGAGAATGAAAGCTCGAGTGGAAAACAAACAATTTTTGGAGGGCTTGCAAATAACTGATACATTTTTAGGAATTGGCTAATATAACCCATATCGCGTTTACCTGTTTTGGAGAGTGGTGAGACCGGATACTATGGTGTTCTCGAGCGGCTTGATGCGGAGCCAAATATGTGCGGTGGTGGTGCTGATGTCCTGGTGACTGTTGTGGTTGCGGGTTGTGTGGGCTAGAAGGGAAACCCTGCTGCTGCTGTAAAAGCATAGCTGGGTGAGGTCTTGAGGAAGTCGAGGCCGAATTGGGTACTCCCCCTCTCTTCTTTGGTGCATTTCTCATCCCTTCCAATATCCTCATCAAGAGTACATTTGGAGGAAGGTCGTCGATTCTCGATTCAATTAAAATGCGACACTCAGGGCACCTCAACTCTTTGTGTGTGCTAACTATCTCTTCGAGGCACTTTCGGCAAAATGTATGTTGGCAAGGGAGCACCTTGCTGGACGTGTCCAGACGCTCCAGACACACAGAGCATTCCAAAAGATCATTTAACACCGACTCATCCATCGTGAAAATAAGATTTATTAAATACTTAACAATAATACCTTTATGAACAATCTGTTACTGAGGCATGAACCTATATCGCATTTTAACGTGAATGCTTTCAGCCAATGACAAACACCTAATGCAATAGGGAATCAGGTTATGTCTACGGATACGATTAAATATTCCATTTTCACTCAGGAAACATCTGAAAAATAAGAGCAAAACATTTAAAGTATTAAGTCCGGTAAATGGCCGATTCCGGTGTAAAATAATTAGTAATGCACATTTACCAACAAATCGTAAATAGTGAATAACGTTATACTTAAAAGACAAAGCGAAGCAGTATGTCACAAGTTTCAAAAACTTTGTTTAGAACAATCACCGTTAAGAAATTACACACATTATTGGGCTAAATCACTCTACCAACGTGATCAATTACGATTCATCGGTGAAAGGAACCAATAATTACTTCCTTAAACTGAGTCACTGGCAAGATATTCGAGATGGAATCATTCCAATTGTACGAAGACACAGTGAAAATCAAAATTATTATCGGGCATTTACTCAGCTATGGAAATTATATGGCAGATTAGCAAACGTATATACTCACAAATAACAAATAAAACCATTGAAAAATAAAATTTCTTCTTAAACCACTTTCTTGAGTCCACAAAATTGCAGGCCCAATCAATTGCTCATTTCCCTTCCTTTGTATTCTTCCGCTAAGATATTCACACCCAGCTTTCGTAGACCGGATAAATAGTCCCCCAAAAATTTATCTTTTGGTTCGATGCATTTTACCTTCCATTGATTATTATTGGATTCATAAAAAAATTATATTTGAATTTTCACGGAAAAGTTTACTAATAAATTAGTAAAACAGAATTTTTATGGGAAATGCAGAGTGCAGCGGAATGACGGATTCCAGGAAAACCGCAAAAATGATTCTCAAACCGATCGAGTGCAATTATTTACTAATTTGGAGTTTCGTATAATATTTCGTTAATTTCAAATACATTCCATGACATATTATGCCTATAGTATAAAAATTTCTCACTGCGATTGATTTAAATTATATCCGTTAGGTGATCCAACGCGCAACTAATTCTTTCGCCATGTTTGGAGATTTTATGAAATGTCTGTGTTAGTCCTTAAAAAATTGTGCTGCTGGGTACTCATATGATATAGTTACATTTTCATGTATTAACGATTCAACGGATAATACTAGAAGACCTTCAACTTTAATGATTACGGTCAATGTAATTATGGATGATCCATACTTTATCTGGTTTGGCATATCTTTTTACAAGCCGGTAATCTTGTGAAAAGAGGACCTGGGATGCTGATGGATGACGTTGGAATTGCTACAACGATGTGTGAACAACCTGTGATTCTTCGAGGGCAATGATCGATGTAATTCACCATAATGTTTAGGTCTAATGATCACATGTTTGTATTACGCTTATCTTATTCCGTTGTCGGACCATTGCATAAGTGCACTGGCCCGTAAAAGTAATTGGATCCATATTTAAAGTTTGGTATATTATATCACTATTGGTTTAAGTAGCGAATGTTGCGGCAGGTGTCCAGATTAGAAAAAAACTGGGCGAGTAAAGGTTACGCAACCTGAGTTAAATTTTGGACTTCCGTTTTGAGTGAGTGTTCATTAGCCTTATAAAAAATGTCGGCGTATATTTGTAACTTCCATGCTAGTTTGATTTGAAGAGTTCTAAATCCCAAAAGCATGTTCCCACTCTGGCTTTAACATTTGCGCGCGTCAACACATCTACTGAAGTGTTTTTCTCCCATGCTAACGTCGTTTCAGAAAATTTTGGATACCTCGAGGATCAATCAAAGGTGACCGCACCCACTTTATCAGTAGAAATTGATCGCGGTGACCACTCGCATAGTGTTAGAAAATAATTACAAGGAAAGTTAAACACCTTTTTGGTTTGTGTACATGAATCAGACAAGATTGTACGTCGCGGAAATAAAATTTATTAAGAATGGGCTATTTAAATTTGCTGTAGAATGTATGTTCTGACATTTTGCCTCAAAATATTTATCCTGTTCTCAGCTGTTCGAAATTCATTGCCAATTATCCCGAAAATTAATGCTCAATATTCATGACCTCGATACGTAAATGCGGTCCACGTTTGTATGGCATTATAAGTCGAAAATTTGGGATTTTTAAATGGATAATTTGCCACTACAGGTATGATATTTTTTCGGGATTAGTTTTAAGGAAGCTCAAACAATTGGGCTTCAAGTTTCAGAGCTGAGAATTCTGTAATTCCTGATAATCCGTCATATGATATAATAGATGTTATTACGTAATCATCAAATCAATAATAATAGTTGTTGTGTGATAGTTTGTTTTAACAATTTCTTATGAAGCTCTTGTTGAAGTAATCTGAATCCTTAGAAAGCCTTAATTCCTTCATTGTGATACACTTGGTATCACAATGATCTTCCCATTATATGCCTTGCCCAAATAATGTGTAATTACTTTTTGCTTAGCCTGTTAGTGCCACTCCTAAGATCCATGGATACCTACAGGGAGTGTAATATTACCAATTGTTCATTTCGTTATTCAAGTTAAATTTCGATTTTGGGGGGAATTTTTGCCAGAACTTTGTTTTTGTACTTATCTACCGTGTGTGTGGGGGACATTGAGAGTTGCTGTCAGCCTAGCTCCATTCAGAATTGTGTTTTCACAATTAAAAAAAATCAATCAACTATTTCCAAACTCTTGGGGATTGTGCTTATTGCCAAGTCATTGAATTTTATCATTGATATCCCATATCAATAATTTTACTGAGTATTTTGTCAGCCGCCTAAAGTTTTGAATATAATTTACATTTTCCATACTATGTGCATTGCCTCTAATTATATTTAAGTGTGCTGATGGTGGAAGGGATTCCCAATGTCATAATTGGAATAGGTTACAAAATATTGACATGGTAATTACAATTTTACACATAAAAGCTAAAAATAGTTCTTAAATTAATACACATTCATTAGCTAATCTCTGGTGCCTTGCAAATCTTAAAGTACAAATGTTACATGAACTTGAGTGAAGTGAACATGCTTAAACAATTGGGCTCAACTAAATTGGAATTAACTTTAAGCATTTTGATATATTGTTTTACTCTCTTGTTTTGAACATTAACTAACGCATTATATCTGCCTTGATTTAAAAAAAACACCCAACATTAATCACATGCAGAATTTTTTATACATATTATTTATTATAAGGTAATCTACCTTACTACATCTACAGTGAAGGTAGGTTTTTGGATAGACACAACTGTCACATAATTAACTTGCGACTCCAACAAAACACAATCCATTAACCTAATGTACATCAGGCCCCTCTTCATCTCTATGAACTTCCTTCCTCCATTTTAGCATGCCAAAACCATTTTTTGAACAAATTCTTCTATGTTGAGTTTACTTAGGGTTGGCCAATTCTTTGGCGTCATCATCAGTATTTCAATGCAAAGATTGGTGTACTCCAGCCATCCACCCTACTTTCTTTGACATGGTGAATGAAATTTCATGCTCATGTAGCTGTTTATGGAAGCATGTACCCAACATTATAAGAGCTATAGACTTGCTGTAGAAACCATCCTGTAGCTCTTTGAGGTAACCATCTGATATATTTAGGTACATTTTGGTCAAGATGAATTCATCTTTCCAAAACGGAAACAGAAATTTTGATAGAATTACAAAAAATTGAGCTATGGAATTTTTTAATGAAGGTTTTTGTGTAAGGCTGTACCATAAAAAAACCATGAATACAGTAAACAACCCAAAGGTCGGTTTGGTAGGTGATGGTCAAGTTGACGCAGTACTAAGCCTGATGGGATGTGAAATTCACACAACAGGGTAGGGGGGGGCAGTTACTTTCCCTGTGCCGGTTATGGTTTCCCAGAAAGATCTGGTACCCAAAAAATCACATAGCTTGGGTGGAGCTGCAGGTGCCCGGAGTGCCTTTTCTGGGAATCGAACCCGGGACCTTCCGGTCAGTAGTCCAACGCTCTACCTCCTGGACTACCGCAACCCACTAAGGCTGTATATATATTAATATTTATACCTACCTAATTAGAGTACAAAAATGAAGAACAATGGCTTATAATGCATCTTTTTTTTCAGCAGGGGTTCCAATGTGGCAATTTGTGGTATTTTCACAGTTTTATGGTTGTAATATCTCAGCTGAGCCCTCGCCATACTATCAGAAATTCAGAGTATAAGAGATGTTTAGTTTAATGTTTAGACCCTAAAAAATATTAACTTTTAGACTCAACTGGTTTGGTCAATAAGAGTTGGTTTATACTGCATTAAATTTGTCATTTGTGAAAATGGACATTTTTTAATTTACTCTGCAAGTACAAATTAATGTAATTAGATATAAATTCAGCAATTTAACTGTAAGTTCCTTGCTAATCTATCTTATCATAGGCAAAATAAATTAACATTAGCTGTTTTCAGCATCACAGGAAATGAAGAACCAGTCTGATTAATAACTTGCAATGTTAGGACAAGGAAATCAGAAAATTTAAAGAATGAGATAAGAGAGGAAAAAGATATTTTGGGGTTATGTGAGGGGAGCTGGAAGGATAGTAGGGATTACAGTATTAATAATTACAGAGCAATATACAATAGTGGTGGAAGGGAAAAAAGCAAAAGGTTGGTAGAATAATGGACTGTAAGATAGGAATAAGCATAGTAAAGCTAGAGCAGGTGAGTGAGTGAGAATTATTGGTAAAAGTAAGAGCTGAACCAATGAATTTGGTCATTATTCAGGTTTAAATGCCAAAAAGTAACCATAGGGAGGAAGAAATGGGGAAAACAATCAATTAGAGAAAATAATTGCGGGTGTTCCTGAATGGATACATTTGATAGTGATGGGTGATTGAAGTGCAATGGTAGGCTAAGGGAGAGATGGTGGTTTGGTAGGGTACTATGTTTTAGGATCTAGGAATGGCTTGTATGGAGAAAGCAGTAGAGTTCTGCAGAAAATGGGGTTTAGTCATAATGAACTCTTCGTTTAAATACTGGAATAGGTATATGTTGAAAATATACCATGAAGTATTAGACCATATTTAGCAGCAGCATAATCATTCACAGAGCTTTCTGGGAGTGGATGTGGCTACAGATCGTAGCTTTACATCAGTGAAATGCAGTATTGGATTCGAGAGGATAAAACATGGTTGGAGGAATGGAATGTTGAAGCTTTAACCAAACAAAATGGAAGATGAGGCAGTGTAAAAAATTGTGATTGAGGATAAGCAAGTGTACAATAAATGCTCGTATTTGTTTCTTTTTTAGATTTTGAGGTGTTTGATAGAATAAATTGGGTAGTATTAATGAAGTAGCTTATTAGAGATGATCAGGGTGGAGTGGAGAGATAGGCGACTTATCCACAACCTGCACATCTCAGATTACTCAGGGGTGTGTGGTGGGAATGGAAGAAGAGGCTTGGGAAAAAGTGGATGAGAATGAAAGTGTGTGGTGAAGTTATAAAATCATGTAGGTTTGTGGGCTAACAAGCTTTTAATAGCCACACAGTCAAGGGGTTACATAAATTACCATGTTCATTAGAAAATCAGTGTGATAGGTTTGGGTGAAGATCATTGTAAACAAAAGAAAGGTTATGAGGTTCTCATGGAGGAGGAAGGATTATTTAAATGTTAAAATAGGACAAAAGTAAGAATGGGTGGAACTGTGTGTGTATCTTGGGAGTGTTTTGGACCAAAATGATCAAAATAGCAGGGACATCAGAAGAGGTATTGCATTAGATAAGGAGGCTTACACAAGAAAGGGAGTATTGATGACTGGTACATTGATATGGATGTTAATAAAAGAAGCGAAACCTTCGATATGGAACATGGTTTAGGGTTGTTTGGAAACATGTTCTTTTTAGCTAGATGATAGGCAGAGATTGGAGGCTTTTGAGATATGGGTATGGAGATGAATAGAAAAGGTAGAGTGAATAGGAAGCAAAACAAACAGAATGCTAGACATGGTGGATCTCGTGGAGGATTTTGGAATGTGAGTTTGGAAAAGGATGAAAAAGATGTATTATATTGAAAGAAAAACAAACGAAGTATTAGGTATGTTGGGGGAGGAGAGAGGATTGTTGGGAGAAATCCAAAGCAGGCAGGAATGAGAGATGAAAAGAATTTTGATCTGCAGTGGGATGTTGAAGACTGTGATAGAGGGGATCATTTTAGACAAGCATGGTTGGGGAAGAAAGTGATAGGCATGTTGGACAGAATGAAGGGGGATAGAAAGTATTTGGAGTTCTAGATCACAGTAGTGTGGTATTAGATTGTGTTTTAGGATGAAACTGGGAAGTTAAGAAATGGTGTATAGTATGTCATTTCAAATCCTACCTTGAGCGGCAGACCATCAATTACGATAGTCGTGGATTATTTCAATGATTCTGTTTTTAGGTTGGAATGGGTAATGATGTGTATTTGCAAGTTTAAGTTTTTATCCTTGTTGCCATGCAACCGGAAAATCATTAATGTAGAAATTGTTACATAAATTGCATGCATTGCTTTAGAATCCAATTCACTTTTCCAGTAAACCCACCATTTTGTTGCATGAAGATTTCTAATGAACTGACAGACAGAGTTGTTACTAACAGCAGTCTTCTAGTTGATGTATGAATTTGATAGCCCTAGGAACAGCCATTACTATTCAGTATGACATATACAGGCATCTACTTTTCCACCTTTCTTCACATAACAACCTTCTTACTTTGCCTCGCATTTCTTCATCTGTATTTAGTGATCAAGTTTCTGCTCCTTACCAAAGCATGCTCCATTAAAGTTTTTAAATTGATATTTCTGTTTATATGTGTGCCTAATTCTTATATAATCTAAGTGCTATCTACTTGTCTCTCCTTGCATGATCAATTAGTACATATTGGGGTCTTCAATCAACTTCAAAAACCCCAATATTGGGGTTTTTGAAGTCAATGTAAATTTTCTTCCAGGAAGCCTTTCAGTCAGTTAAGTTGATTTTATATGCTTTCTACTTCTACTCTCTTGACTACATGTTAGAATATACCTGAAGAAGAAATTTAATCATTGATGCACTTTTACCTCTACTAATAATACTCTTTTGCCTGCTCCAAATTATTTTGTCTTCATACTCCATTCAAAAAAATTCTTTTGCTACCCAATGCTGACTCGTTTCCCCTCGTATGAACATTAGTCTGTAACTAATAATCACCACAATAGTGACTTTAATCTTTCCATCTCTTCTTGTACGACCCTAGCTTATTTGATTTACCTTTCTTCAACATTGTCCTAACATTATAAATCATATTCTAGCAGTCGTAGTCCTTTTCCATATCCTCTTTTCTGATGCCTCTGGTTTCTTTAAGAATTTCATGAGATGAGGTTGCTTTGCTTCCCATGCTGCTCAACATTGTCAGCTTTTCCTTAGTTTTCAGGATTTATTATGATTTTTATCCGTCTTGATTTCATGAGAGAAATATTTTAGGTGGGTTTCCCATTACTTTACTTCATTTTCAGTGTAATTCCATCACATAAATGTGATCAGATTCCCTCCAGCAATTTATCTCAGTGTAATACTCAGTGGATTGTTTTATCAAGCTGCCCTTCAGTATGTCTGGCATCTGTGACTGTACCAGAGAGATTTGTCATTACGCCTACCAATGAGAATTTAGGGCTTGTCAAAATTTGCAAGGTTTTCACTTTGTCAATGTTGTCCATTGGGAGTTTTTGAAGAGTATTTATTTTTATTACATATAAAAAGAATTCTACATCACAGAGGGAAGAAGGAAGGGTGGAATTTCATGAGGTTCCAGTGATTTGATAATATGCTGGTATTACTTGGTATTTAGGTGGTCTATACATTTTTACAATTCTCAAAGCATTTTGCTTAGATAGAAATTAATAGTGTATTATTTTTTATACATACCTACTTCCTTTCTACTAGAAAGCTGTCTAGAGACATCTATTTCTGCCAAAACTTCAAAAGTTTGTAAAAATGCGACTAAGAATTATCATTTAATAAACTTCTAGTGCATATAGCCACTGCCTTATTAGGACAATGCTTCATATGTGTGGTGCGATATATATAATGCATTTTTTTGTTGCAACAGTTTTTAATGACCTCCATATCACATTTAGCCTGGTGTTTGGGTCTTTACACTTGTTGAAGGCTCATGGAGTTTCTGAATGGTTAACAAGCAGGGGTTTAATTTTCACATCATCACTTGCATTAGTGCAAAAGCAGCGTGAGATGTCCTTTCATTGGCTTGTGGCCAGGGAATGCATTGTCTTCTACTGTTACATGTACAAATATACATTTGCGGTGCTTCCAGGAGGGACCCATCTCGATACAATTACAAACCTGTTGTGGCAGGTAAACCTCAGAATCTACAAGCTTCTTGAAGTCTCCGATGAAGTTCTCTGCCACCTTTGAGGCAGAGCTTGTTGCTTCATCTTGGCTTATTCCCCTACGGTACTGTGCTTCCATATACTATTCCTCAATTAAACACCAGAGAGGAAGCAAACCATCTTACTTGGTAGAATCCCTTTATGAAGGAGGGCAAGAAACAGCAGTTTGACTATAATATGTATTGAAATACAACCATGGTTTCAATGTAGCCTAGGCTTCATCATTAAGTGACCATAAATTTACAGTCATAAAGTTCCTTGGACATGCATGCTATCAGGAGGGTGGTGACATACCACCCTATCATGAATTGCGAGTGGTTAAGGAGGATGGCTTACCCTAGCACTATGAGTCACTCATTGCCTATAGTCAAAATTGACTATATTCATATCCAATATTAATAAACCTGTAGCCTCCAAGGTGGCCTTTCCTTCTGTTACTACCCTTCCTAACTCCTCTGCCTCATGGTACCCAACTAGGGTTACCAATCTTTGCCTTCTGCTTACATGCATACATGAGGAACTTTTTGATTATATATTGGCACCTGATGATGATGCCTAGCTTTAAAGCCATGATTTTTTTCAACATACTTATGAAAGTGGTTTTTCTTTGTCCTCTATCAAGAGTTTAAGGTTGGGTGGGAGAAGGGAGTTTAGTCTCAAAACGGACCAAATAAAGACATTTTATTATTATTAAACATCAAAGACAACTTCAACATCAAAACCATACACACAGTTTTCAACCCGGCAGTCAGTTTGGCAGGTGAGGATGGAGCTCACGTACTACTAAACAAAATGGCATGTGAAACCACACATCAACGTGAGGGGGCCAGTTCTTTTCCCTGCGCTGGCTATGGTTTCCCAGGAAGATCTGGTACCTGAAAAATCAGCTTGAGTGAAGCTGAGGGTGTCCGGGAATCAAACTCTCTCACTAGTCCAGTGCTCAAACCTGATCTACCACATCCTCCCAACTTCAGCATATAATGTTCTTTTACTACTCATTTTCTTTTGAATAAGCTTATCTTTAAGGGAATGGGAAGGAAGATCCAAAGTATTTAATATTTATATGCATTTCAATTTCCATTTTAGAAATGTACATTCCACACAAAACAATTAAAATATATTTCTTTGTGTGCCATTCAACTGACCTCATTTTTCATGTTTTCAAAAGTTCATCATATGTGTTTACTATTTTTAATTGATTAATTGACATTAATAATTAAAGATTAGAAACTATTTGTTAAGACCATCGATTTTTGGCCGAGAAGCTTGCCATTTGGCTCATCACTCCAACCAGTGCACAGCAGGAAAATCTTGCTAGTCAATAATTCTCAAGGTGATGGGAAGAGTGTTGTTTCCTAAATGGAGGGAGTATAGGATGGGGAGGGAGGATTGGTTAGATTATTGGACACTGTGTGAGTACTTGGTCGCTCCCTGGCCCTCAAATCACTTGTGGATCGCTTTAACTTTGGAAATTTTGGATGCATTTTAGAGAAGCGAACAACATCCTGAAAAACTGACCACACCTGGAAAAAGAGTTATTGCTGTCAAAAATTTATCTTTTAACATTAAAAAAAGTAACACATTATGTACACCAAGACTTTGTGATACATGTTAAGTATTATATTGCAAGTTCTTCACCTACCTCATCCAAGTTTTCACGAACTGAAATCTCATGGAAACAAACACATCCAATGTCCTTGCTTCTCCTTTCACCCTCCTCATACGTCACCATTCTCTCCCCCCAAGCATCTGTTTTGTTCCCCACTAAGACGACAATTGGCGATTCTGGTGCCACACTGGCTGAAGATGAGCCCAATGTAAAATGTGATGATGATAGCCATGGATTCCACGGTGCTGATATTGACCAACCAACTGAAGAGTCCTGTTAATTTAGAATTCAGAAGTTTAATAACTTGTGAAAGTTCTGAACTTCAGTATTTCATAGAATTAACTTGAAATGAGGATTTTTCACAAAATGTACATTAATGGGAATGGTAACTGTAAAAACTTACAGAAGAATTATTACATTCTTCACATCTGGTGTATTTGTTAGATATATAGTAATTTTTGTTAACTATTTTGTTAAATTAGTATTATAAATACTTAATAATATACATGGTTCATTATAATGCTATTTCAAGTGGAGAGTCCGATTCAGTGGTTATGCTCTGTGATTTGAAGTTTTCTTCATTCTGTGGCACATTGACCCAATGAAAACCAGAATCTGATCTATGGCCATGTGGTACTCAGTGACATTATGAGACAATTTTTGTGATTGTTGACTGTGTGTTAGTACATGCTGAGAGGGGAAGGGATTTTGGCAAAGCATGGCAGTAGAAGCACATCAGACAATGGTGAACTAATGTTAAGTTACTTGGTAGTATATCAGTAGATGGTAGGACTAACAGTAAAATAAGCAGTTGGTTGTATTGAATTATATATTTGAAGAATTGTAGGAGTGTCAGGAAAAAGTGAAATTGATCTGATCTGCATGAAGCCCTGAAAATCAGTGCTGGTGCATGTGGCAGGGAGTATTGAGTCACAAGCAATTAAAATGAAGGAGGTATTAATGTGTACAGAGGAGATCAACTTCAATATACTACCGATTTATTCTGTGAAGGTTGAAAATTATGCTAGTATTTACACATTATTGCTCTGTTTTATGTTCATCCTGCTGAAGTACTGAAAATAGTACCACTCAAAATGAATGTCAGTCAACTCTCATTCATGAGTAAAAAACAATGGAAGTTTTGCTACAAATCTAAAGGAATTTTTAAGTGTTGTTAGATATTTTATCTTCAGTGTAAGACAAATTGTGTCTATTATTGGTTTAATTCATATTCTTGAAGGTGAACTTCTCATCTAGTCTTCCAATATCTGCACCCTTGCTAGGATTCAGCATGATTAGCTTGGATTGGTATTAAGAAAGATTATTGACCCTGCTGTGACTGGTGGACTGCTGTTAGTATGGTAAGAAATTGTGTCAACCCAATTCGTTGGAGGCATGTGAAATTCACAACTAATAATCATTTTGATAATTTTCCGTAAAAATAGAAAAGATTATTATTATTTTGGAATAAGTAAATGCCCAAGCATTTGACAAGTGAGGGTGAACAAAGCTTATGAAAGAATAGCAGAATAGTATATAACCAAAACCTCAAGTTATTCAAAACCTCGATTTTAATGGAACAGCAGAAGAGAGGGTAATGGTGGCAGAATTGAGATACACAATCGTAGGCCAGGATTATGACATTTCAGTGGTAAGGATTAAACCATAGCATGTGGAACAGTTTACATATTTGGTCAGTGTTTTGTAGGGAAATTGATATGATAAGGCAAAAATTCATTATTAGAAGATGCGTTTGCAAATAGAAGGGAATTTATTACAGTTTCATTACTTAAAGACCAACACTCCATCTTGAGGCCTGTAATAATTTAGTATAGACAATAATATTGACCATAGTGTTCCATGGATCCAAAACTTGAACTTGGTGACAAAAGGATGAATGTAGCTTAGAGGGTATTGACATATGGGTATGGAAGAAAATGGAGAAAACATGATGGAGAGGAAGGCAGTTGACAAGTTAATATATGGTTCGGGGAAGATAGGAAGTTACTAGCTGAAATTCGGAGGTAGAAGTGAATGAAATAGATGATGAAATCAAAGCACATGTTGAAAGCAATGATAAAAGAAAAAATGTTAGGTAACTTGTTAATATGAGTAATTTTAAAAAGGTTTTTGGGTAACATGGGGACTAAAAGAAGGCATGAAGAACTGAAGAAATAGATGTATTGCAAAAAACAGTTGAAGCAATGGTAAATCCACAATAATAGATGTATAATAGTTTTTGGATACTAAGCAACCCTACCTTTAATGAGTAGGCATTCAATTATGATGACTCAGGAATGTAATGGGCACTTTTGCTAACTTTATTGTTTAAAGATGTCCACTTATATGTATAAAAACAATATTGAAACCACAAATTTTCCTCTTGGGTACTGAGGAGTTCTTGAAAAGTTTTTGTTTTAATGATATTCAAATGGTTTATGAAAGATAATGCTAATTAACAAGATGAAAGGTGGAGGATAAAATCAACCTATTACACTAAGTGCCTGCCCCTAGATATGTTGAATGTTATTGTTTATTTGGGGTAATTTTAAATTCTCAAAATATTATGGTAGAATGTCAAAGTGTTGTCATTGACCTTGTGTTGGTGTGTTTAGATGACAATCCTGGATGACCTTAAAGAATGAAAGGAGATGTATGGTTGTTAAAGTTATATTGTAAAATCTTGAATCAAATGGATCCAAACCTATTCAGAAGTCATACTTAATGATGTTTTTGAGGCTAATTATGGGCATAAAATAAAAATATAATGCCAAAATAATTATAAAAAACAGCTGCAGCCTTAATGAAGTCTCAGAATTTAAGAAATGATTATACTGCTGTCAAAGGCATTTAATGTTCGACCTGATTCAAGGAATTACTTCAGTTATGGGTAAATGAGGTCCATACGTCATAACTTGAGGTATCTAAGCAGCAAAAAATTATAATTTATTTTCTCTAATGCTGGACTGATAATGCCAAGCAGCTAACTGAATGCACATCACAGAAATTACAAGAAAACTAAAGGTTTATGTCAACCTTCTCCAATTGTCGGCCAATATGCCAATTTCCTGTACATTTAAACTAAAATGAACCATGTCCTACAGAATATGGTATAACAGATCTTGTGCCAAGGAGTCCCCTCCCCCTTGCGGCATAGCTTCCCTTGTCAATAGGCTACTACCAAAATAATTTTTTTTCAGAATCAGTGGTCTGGGAAAAGTAACTGATCACTCCACAAGCCTACCATTAACATTATGTGAGAACCCTAGAATTGGGGTGGTTCCAATGGCTGATTCAAATTTATCAACAGTCTGGAAACCCAGGAAATCTTTCTTGGTGTATTTTACTGGCATATATCCCCTTATCATCGATTTGTTTACATAATTTGATAGTTGGAGACCTATAGCATCTTTAAATCATATTTAACGCTTGTAATTGCTCATGGTGCTACACCCCCTACCACACACCTTTTTAGGAGGCTCGCAGGGTATTTATGTAGATGTTAACATTTTCCAGGCTGATCAAATGACACAGTTGTTTCTCTTCCTGGTGGAAGAGTCTTCTATCCCTCAGATATTAATCAGTATCAATTAAGACAGCAAATCATATATTCCTGCTGTTGTTAGTCATCATTTCCACTATGAGGAACAATTATCTTACCTTACCAGTAGTGCTACTTCCAACTCCGCATCTCCTCATAAGTCTTCTCCTTTTGTTGTAATTGATTAAAAATTTGAGCCTGTTGCATTCATCAAAGGAGCACTTATCTGTGACTGAGTACATGAGCACAAATGCCTCTGCCCACCTTATGTTTGCTTCTAGTCGTACATTTTCACCCTCCTGCAAAGGAAAATTTTCATTTTAAAACTTAATAAAAGTTATTTCTGTCAGAGGTAGCTTTAGATTGTACCGTCAAGCTGTTCAAGAGTATGGGGAGGACATAATTATGTACCAGGGTCATTACAAGTAAGAAAATAGGGACAACCCTTATTACTATTTGGAAGCCAAGCATAGGACTATAGAACGAACTGAAAAGCACCACTACAGTCAACTGTGATCAACTCAAAATTTTCCCTCGCTAAACCACATTCAATTTCTTCTATTTATCAATGTGATCAATGTCATCTGGCTAGCTATTAACATTTAGAATAGCCTGTACTTTCAGGAGTTAAGATAGGAAGATGAGAAAGTCAATGCTTGCATTCTTTTGTATTACTGGATTTATGTGGCTTGCAGTGTTTTGCTATTTCCATAGAGTTAGAAGAATATGTGTCCTTCTTTTAAAATTTAATCACTGTAATTCATTTATTTGGTTTGCAATCAAATTAATGCATATAAATTAACTTAGGTGCATCATGAAAAACCTTAGTTTGATTACTGCAAGGAATTTTCAAGTAAAAGAGAATTTCCATGTATTTGTCATAAGAAAAAAATTGTCATTGATGAAATCTAAAACCCAAAATTGGTTCCAAAATTAGGTTTTCAACTTCTAGGCAATGCTAAGAATAGCTAGCTATTTACTGACTTTTAATAATCAAACCACTTTACTTTTCCACATAAACTTTTTAATTTTTACAACCCAGGTTTCGTTATAGAATAACATCATCAGGTGATCATCATCATCACCTGATGATGTTATTCTATAACGAAACCTGGCTTGTAAAAATTAAAAAGTTTATGTGGAAAGGTAAAATGGTTTGATTATTAAAAGTCAGTATGAAGATTTTCCACCAAGTTACACCAGAAACTGTTTTATTTAGCTTCAGTTCAGCTATTCAGTTATTTTTGTTATACTTGATTCATCAACATCTAATGAGACAAGGAGTACTTTGACAAGACTTTAAATAATTTTTTGTTTGCATCATATTTGGAAAAACTTTATTTTACTCGGCAAAAGATACTAGTCTGATTCAAGAACTCTTCATTCAAGAACTTTCTTTCAATTCAATTTTTCAAAGTTCACGTTCAAGTTCAAAGATTCAAGAACTATTATTTCATAATATCTGATGATTTAACAGATGGCAGTAGGGGATTATTACCTAGAAAAATAAGGAAAAAGGGGAGGAAGGACAAACTACAGAAACCTGTGGAAACAATCTTAGAAATTGATGGTTGCCTCTGTATGTTGATATTTTTGTTCCTAGTTTTTGAATGATATACTATATAGATTAAAGCTACTGAATTTTATATGATTACTAGAATTAAGTTATTCTCACATTTGGCTGTCCTGCAGTGTCCAAAATCTCAAATGTTACTGCTTCTCCACTTAGGATTGTGTGGAAGGCATACACTTTTTCAAGATTAGGGTCATACTCTCCTATGTAGCGACGAGTAATGAAACGAACAACCAAAGCTGTAAGGAAATAAAAAAATATTCAATCAAAAGCGAGTAGCTAGAGTTATGCTCTGTTTCAGATGATGACACTCTTTTTCAGAGGCATATGATTTTTCTAATTACTGAGAAACACTTTGGGATATGTGCAATAGAATCAAACCTTAATAAGTCTGTAGGATGTCTACAATCAGATTTCAAAATATGTATTGGTTTTCTTTTACATATTTAGTAGGTCAGGGTTAATAACAGTTGTCATTATTGAAGTCATTGAGTTCTTGACCTTGTCACATTAAACCACCCTTATGTGTGGTCTTTTTCTGAAATATCTCCGTAGTGATGTAGACAAGGCTAACATGACACAAGTGTATTACATCCTGAAGAAGTTCCTTAATTTTTCAAACAAAGCCGTATTCACCCACAATGTCCCTGGATAAAAATAAATAATTAAAAATTAACAATGAATGAAATAATCTTTGCTTTGTTGTCTGGAAATTAGAAATATGTGTATGCTTTGAATTTCTGACTTTACATATGTATTAAATTTGGGACTTCTGTGTCAGAAGCTATAGTAAGAAAAGGTTACTTTCTTTTATCCAAAAAAAACATAAATTATCAACAATGGAAGGTGCCTCACACCCTATTAATTGTGTTCCAATAACCAGGAATGTCTTTGGGTACTTTTCAAACAAGTCCAGGAAATTTTTGGAAAGTCCATTTTTCGAAAGTTATGTTTTTCAAAAGCATTATTTAATATTTTGGAAACAATTTGTAACTTAAGATTATTGGTCATTAACAGGAGTGTGAGTTCCAAGTATCCAAGTTCAATAGGCCCTTGATATTAATTTTATAAGAAAAATAATTTTTTGATTAAAATTTAACCTTAAAATTGGATGCAGGGTAACTAAAATACTAGTCTAATATTTTAGTGTTATTTTATCAACAAACCAATTTCAATATTTCAGTGCTAATTTTAATTGAAATAACATAATAAAAGCCTGTCAAAAAGAATGGTTGAAATGATTATGAACTGTGAATGAATGACCCGTGTGTTAACTGTGAACAAACATCAAATGTTTAAAATTTTCATCACTTATATACTGACTCGCCTGATTTTCCTACACCAGCTTGCCCCAACACCATAACCTTCAGTGGTTTTGGTCTCACTCCAAGATTAATCCTCCCAAAGGGAGAAGATAGAACAGGGAGAGGGCTGTTTGGAGCAGAGGATGATGATGAAGATGTGATGCTATTTGTTTGGGTTGCCCCTGAGGATGAGGATGAAGAGGTGTTGGCCACACCTTCATGGTAAGAGAAATGCGAGATAGTAATTATTCAGTAATGATTCTTTATTTATTGAGGCAGTTTATTATACAATAGGAAATTTTTGACAGTAGGAAATTTATTTTTTCCCTTGATTTTTGTAAGCATGTAATTTAGACTCAGAATTTCATCTGTTAGCATATTTCCAAAGTCTAATCATTGAGAAATTATATGTTTTTTGCCAGAGTCTGTCTCAAACAACAATTTCTTGGTAAATTTTCACTGAAATGGTAGAAATAATTGTCACAAATAATTATCTTTATAGAAATATCTCAGACAATAATGAAAAATATTGTAAGTAGAAAAGTACAGCTTAAACTTGTACATTATATGATACCTCTTTGACTTCAAATGCCAAGAGCTCATATTAGTATTATGAGTACAGTAGAATCATTTGGATTCCTTGATTTTTTTTTAGGTTTAGTTTTTCTCATTGTTATTTAATTAGAAATGGAAGTAAATTGAATTATTTCTGCAGCATATATTTTTTCAAAACCGCTGCTGAGAGAATTTAATTGTTTTCTCTATGTACAACTTCTGGATAAGGCTTATTATTGATTAACCAATCGATTTTGTATTGTCAAAATTATGAAATATATTATAAGACATTAAGAGCAGTCTTCCAGACATCTAGCACATATGGAATGTAAATTTAAGAGTTGTCTATTAAGAAATTGGAATTAGGATTTCTTGAATTATTTAAAATCTCCTGTTTAACAGAATGGGATCAATTGAAAAACAAAGTAAGTTGTTCATAGATACACATACATACACACACACATACTTGACATGGAACTCAAAGCTCTCTAGGTTTGAATGTATTTATGGCATCTATGTTTAATCTTAATGGCTAAAGTATTAATTGCTAGTCTTAATTCCTTAAGTCTTAATTGCTAAAATTCTAATCCAAAGACTTTTTAGCAATTGCACACCATGCACCTCATTCATTTAATTTGGTTTGGTTTTAGAGATTTTTCGTCACAAAAACTTCATCCAACATTTTTTGAATTTTTTATTCCATAAACATATAATCTTAGGCTATTTTTCAAAATAAGATTAAAATAGATGAAAGCAATATTTTTCTATAACTGTGTAATATATATAACTGGGATGAAGATAAGGAAGCTTTTATTTTTCAATGACTTAAGAGACTTTAAAATAATTGCTCTAATATATTATTTCACCATTGATGTGCATTAGATAAAATACTTAGAGGAAGATAAAATAAAAAAAGACAATGGTTGACCCAGCAACTGCTGCAAGAAAAAAAGAAAGTGGTTTAAAGAGGATCGAATGAAAAATACTGTTGCAAAGGGAGAGAGATACATTAGCTTATAGAATTTCTGTTAAGATGAGAAGAGAATAGAGGAGCGGGAGAGAGATGCTGAAGAAAACATCTTTTCCCGTGAGACAAGGAACAATGAAAAAGTTAATGAAAAATATACAGTTTCAGCCCATATGATTGGGGAAAAACAATGTTATCTCAGACCATACTATTTAGATATTCCGAATTCACATTCTGATTTGTGGGGTGTTCCACAAAACCAAGCGAGTTTTGTTTTCATCTATGATTATAATCTTGTATCATAAGGATAGAAAAATTAAAATGGGCAATATATAAAACAATTGAAGAATTACTAGACGTGGCTCGGGAAGAGAGGGAGAGTGTTGGAGGTAGAAATTCAAAGGAGGCAAGAAAGGTAAATTCAGAGCATTTTGATTGGTAACAGAATGTTGAAGACAGTGCCATGGGGGGAAATTGTAAGGCAGGCAGGGTGGGAGAGGCAAAGACTTTGCATGTTGGATAGAATGAAGGGAGGAATAAAATATGTATGCATAATTAAAGAAGGTTCTGTTGTAGTGTGAGATGTCAGGTTGTGTTTTGCTAGAAGAGGCAAAGAAATTTATTGCTTTGCAGTCTCTGTTCATCCAAAACCTACTTTTTAAAAAAGTTGGACAAAATTTACAATCTTAATCCCAACAGTGCTCATGGCAGTATTTAATGTTTGTCCTTTTTCAATGTCCACCAGTCAAATTTGATATTTTAGCCTTGTCATTTATATCTAGGAATAAGCGACTTCATTTCATGGTATTATAATTACAATTAGGAACTGTCTAGTGTTTACTTAGCCAATATGATACCTGGTCTTCCCATGGTGGGATCATATAATTTTCTCTTTTTTATATTCAAATTCAGGCTACACTTTTCCTGGGTACAATTCAGGTTGTAGTGGCAGATCCTCTCAGGTCAATACCATGTTGCCACATAAATTTTACTGCATATGTTCTGAAAAAGGAGAAAGAAATTAATTTGATAAGTAAATCACATAGTTTTTATAATGTGATATGGTTTTAATCTAATCCAAAACCTGTGCATGTCTCAGAGAGCACATTTGTGGATAGAGAATGGAGATTTGAGTTGTACAGTACTAGGCAGGGATGTTTATTATCACCTGTTCTTTTAAATATACACCCTGTATATGTGAAGGAACTGGTAAGCCAGGAAGGGCTGGAGGCAGGAGTGAAGGTAGGGGGGTAATGCTTCAAATCAGGTAGATTTTTAGATGAGCTAGCTGTTACTTAACCCGTTAGCTTAAGGCTTAAAATAATTAAAGGGAACATTGCAGAATCAGTGTGATAGTCATGGAATGATAATTAAGCAAATAAGAAAGGAAGAGGGAGGCAAAGAATAGTTAATTGAAGGAGGTAAAAAGTATGTAGAGCTAAATAATAAGTTATTTTAATATCCAGTTAGGAGTTTTTGTCATGTTCGTTAGGGCTTAGGAGTGCAGGAATCTGTAGTGCAAGGGTCCATAAAAAACTTACCTTTGCCTGTAGACTAGAGCTAATAATTATAATGGTTTAATTAGTTTTTTATGATGGGAATCTTGGTTTTAGAGGCAAGATGATGGGAGTGGATGAGAGGTTGTTGAGATATGGGTGTAGAAAAGGATGGAAAGGAAAACAAACAAAGAAGTACTAGGCATGATAGGAGATGAGGGAGAGTTGTTAAGAGAAAATTAAAGGAGGTAGGAAAGGTGAATGGAGAGCATTTTTAATGAAGATTGAATGTTGAAGACTGCGATAGAGGGCAGAATGTTAGGCAAGTGAGGCAATGAAAGGAAAATAATGGGTATGTTGAATGAAACCAATGGAGGCAGAAAGTATACAGAGTTGAAGGATCGAGTGTCAGGTATTGGCATAAGGGCTAATTGAGTGTCAGGTATTGGCATATTAGGTAATGATTAGAACTGTTTCAGTTTTAGTCATTGTATCCATCTAAATCCTACCACAGCTGGTAAGACTAACACAGCTTTTTTGGTAAATTTTAGTAATTATCAGTTTTTAAATGATACAGACATCTTTTAACAAGTGTAAGCCACGATCCATAATGTCAGGATAATGTGAAATCAAAACTCATGAGTTTAAAGTCAGCCATAAGATAAGGGAATAGAGTATTTTTAATATTCCTATGATGCACTGATATATGTGGTTTCATGAGGAATGTTAATTTGTTCAAAGCAGAACCAGAATTGTTATTTAACTAACCTCTCTGATTAATTTAATAATTATGTGATATTTTCATAGTGATATAATAGGATGGAATTGGTATAAGGTGTATATTTGGGTCTTAATTCTTTTCGCTAAGTAGTACCTAAATGGCTTGAACTATGTTCTGGAAAGTGCAATGCATACTTGTATCAGTGATTTGGATGTGACTAGTTTCTAATTGTTATTGGTCTATCTCTCTTATCTATCATAAAATTTAATGTGTCCATCTCTCACTGACCATATTAGTATGAAGTATCCAAAACAAAAGAATATTAATGAAATAATTAGTGCAACAATTTCAGAATGTAAAAATCATTCGCTTTTGCCAGGATACAAACCTGGATCCCTTGGTTTCCGGCCAAGTGCATTAGGCAGTTAAGCTATCAAATCGTCCTCTTAAACTCTGAAATTTTTGCATTGAAATTCATATTAGCGGATGACTCCATTAAAAGTTACTGCTGTGGCATCTCCCGCACTTTCTTAGAAATAATTAATCTTTAAAATTATCTACTTATGCACAACACAAATTCATTCAAGGCATTCTACCTAAACTAGGTTTTGGGGAGTCCCTAAAGGCTATAATTGAACTATAATGAGGAATTCCTCATGTGCTATGTGCTACATATTTCCTTCTTCATTTTACAACAAATGTACTATGACTAAACGATGCTTCTGAAAGAATTTCATCTTGATTTCTTTCTTATAAACTAATATTTTAATTTTGTTATGCAACTGATAAATCCAACTTTGAAACTTCTATGTACATTTCCATAAACCCATTGGCTGACTAAAGTTTGATCATGGTGGAAGTTAATATCAGGCAGTAGACTGCCAGAATAAATTAAATTGGGCATATTCGACTTTATACCTCACTTGAAACTGCATTTCATTGAGGGAAAGCATATGGAATACACGGAATAAGTTTTATGAGCTTCTCAAAAGGTCTTTGGAAATTATTGGGGCGACTCAATGCACGACTTCAAAGTTAAAAAGTGCTGAATTTTGAAGATGAAGTGATTGAAATCACAACTGAGAAGGATCCTGACACAATAATCAACACTAAGATTGATTTTAATTGGGCACAAGTGTACTCGCTGGCAAATCCACCGTGGTAGAGTTTGGAGGAAAAATCAAACTATTGTCAAGGAACCCATAAAACAAGTGAAATTTGGTTCTCTATATAGTTTATTTTGTTTTCCAACGTTTCGCGTCCTTCAATGAATCCAGGTTAAGACGTGAAACCCTAGTACGGTAAATACAAGAAACCGAAAGACGTGGGATAATGAATTAGTTACATCAAGGCGAAGAATTATTTGTACGTTCAACTCTATATGACTCATTCTCGGGGGGATGCCCTTGACAATTATTAGACCAAACATTATTATTCTGAATAAAGTAAGAGATATTGTTATTTCACTTCATGATAAAAATAAAACAACATGCCAAATGTATAAAGTTTCAACTTCTCGACCGCTAACTCTTTTTCTACCTTCATCACCTTTCCACGAAATGTCACGTTCCTCCTCTGCCCGATAACACCAGTCGTGGGATTGAGAGCAGTAAAGATTATTTTTCATTTTACTATTTTTGCGGCCTGAATTTTAGAACGAAATCTAAGGTCACACAAGCATTTAATAAAAAATACATGAAAATGACTCAAGGCGCTTTCTTTTTTTACAATTCTCGCCGAAGCGTTTCTGAAGGATTAAACTTCATCTAGATGACGGTTGTAATTTTTGGGCACAGAAATTTAATAAAAGACCATCATCCAATAAAATCACGTCTCGCATAATTATCGAAGTTTTCGCTTAAATACTTTTACGTATGCGTGAGAATTTTTTCTATGAAAAAACATTTGAATTGAACGGAATTTGTGCCCTGGATCTTTGGATTACTAATCCCTTGTTCTAGCAAATTGCACCGCAAAAATTTTCAGGGCGAATTTCTGCAGGGCGAACTGGGCGTATTGGCTTACAGTACAACTCTGTGGCAGCGGTGAGCTTTTAATCATTATGCCTTGTTGCATAAGATTTACACTCATAACCGATACTGTCTCATCAGGAGAAATATCACGGCTGGAATATTAGAAGCTGTAATTTACCAGTGAAAGTAGGTTTTGAATGGACTACATATTAATTAATTAATACTGTAACAGCTTACATTACGGTAAACCATTTGAAACATATTTTAATTTCTACCTATATTCCGTCCAACATGCAGTGTCTTTTTTCCCGTTTGCCCATGATTATCCCCTTTCACATTATTCCAACATGTCCTTGTTAATAATCTCTGTCTTCGAAATTCTCCCAATAATCTTTGTCTACGGGTATTTTCTTCTCTCATTGTTCCAAGGCATGCAAACCTACGATCCATGTAAACTTTTTTACTATCTTTTCCTTACGTCGTTATTTAAGGTGATTGCCATCAACTTCCTCCACCTTGTAAAAGCTTCTTCGCCTAAAGTATAAATTCTCATTTGAATTCTCTTGCTATTTTGCCTGTCTTCGTCTAAAATACTTCCCAGATAGGTGGACTATTATACTTGGATACTGTGCGGAAAAGAACAGAACTTGTATGCAACTACACACATTCATGTAAGTTAAATAAGTTTTAAAATTAACAAAAATGCTTTATTTCTTAGTTAAGCAATGAAAATCGCTGCACAGATTGGAAATAACCTTGCATGTAATTTAGGAGTGGAGGTTTTACCCAACACATATTCATTTGTATTTCAGAGGTTGATAACCTGCCATACATGAAACTAGCGACAAAATAAGATCATTAAAATATTCTAATTGCATTATTAAAATAATCAATACATTTTCTTTCAATTTTAAGTATAATATCATAAAATGCAGTTCAGTTACTAAAATTGGAAGCATAGATACGAACGTCTTCATTGGCGATGCATACATTTAGTTCTAAGCTTCCAAAAGTTTCTACATTTGAAAACCTAATCATTTTGGTGATGTTGGTATTGTGTCGATTAGTTAAGATTGCGAGGAAATAAAGGAACCGCTTTAAGCAGATAATATGTACTCATTACCCCTGACAGATGAGCAACAATTAAAAAAAATCTCCCTTTCCACCACCCTTAAAAGGAAAATTTCTAGCAAAACCCCAGAAAAACACTATTATTAGGTAAGCTACCGTTTAAGGTAGGTTTTTGGATGGACACAACTATCAAATAAACATTTTAGAAAAACACTACTTACTCCAAAATTCTTGAGCATATTTAAAATATTATCCTTTAAGTGAATTGAGGACTGGACTGAAAGCGATGTCCCAAACGCAATGCAAACGGGAAAATGTTACAAAGATTTTGAATCAAACTTTTGCACCTTTCTACGTAACCGATTATGAGGAATTAGAAAAAAACTGCAGATATCATCTAACTCTATTGTGGTAGGGTCGTTTCATCACATTTCTGACATATCCAGTTACATGTTGCAGATTCTATATTTATACACGGGAGACACTGGGAGGAGAGGGTTAAAGGTGAGCGGAGATGAGGAGAGATTGGTTGCGGTTTCGCGGAGGGAGAAGAGGGAAGGGGGGAAGGGACAGATGCTAGAGGAAGGAAGAGCTGTTGATAGGAAAAGCTAGGTGACAACTAACCAATAATATAAAACACTCCAGCGAAGGTTTCTCGCTATCTGGACTGCATTATTTTCCTTTGTAAAATAGGGCGTGACGTGAGTAAATAAGGTAAATGTTTATTTATGAATAGATAGCCTTATGAAATCGTGAAATTTGTTTATCGGAGGATTAGTTCACACAGATAAAATCAGGAAATGCAGGTGTTTGGATAATATTTTGGATTGTAACACTTGGGACAGTGGCTAAACCGAAGGACACAACGGTAATACAAGTAATCTATAAACAAAAAAAATAACTTAAATTGCAAATATGCATGTTTACGCCAATCAAAGTTGCGGGAAAATGGGAAATATCGACGAAAGAAGAGCGAAACTTATGACAAAATGTCAATTGGGCGTCTATTTCATAATGAAAGGGAAATTTCGACTCGAGATGGGTTTTATGTAGCAAGGATAAATTTTGGGAGTATGTGCGAATTATTATCAGGTAATCTACCGGTTAAGGTAGGTTTTTGGATGGACACAACTATCAAATAAACATTTTGTGACTCCCCACCTAGCAAACTAATCTATATCAGGTCCCTCTTCATCTCGGTGTACTTCTTTCCTCCCTTCATCCCGTCCAACATCCCTATCCTGTTCCTACCCTTACCTCGCTTGCCCAACATTCTCCCCTCTATTACCCTCTTCAACATTCCACTACCGCTCAATACGCCTTTCATCCATTTTTCCTGCCTCCATAGGATTTCTCTCAACAAACCCCTCTCCTCACCCACCATTTCCAGTACTTCCTCATTTGTTTTCCTTTCGGTCCATTTCACCTTCTCCATTCTTCTCCACACCCACATTTCAAAAGCCTCCAATCTACGTCTATCCTCCTGCTTCAGCGACCACGTTTCCGCGCCGTACATAGCTACGCTCCATATCAGAGTTTTTACGAGTCTTGTCTTAACATCCCTACTCAACGTCCCCGTCATCAACTCCCTCCTCCTTGAGAAAGCCTCCTTGCCTAGCGCAATTCTTCTCCTTACGTCCCTACCACTTTGACCGTATTGGTCCAAAACACTTCCGAGATATGTAAACTGCTCTACCTGCTCTATTCTTTCCCCGCCTATTTTAATATTTAGCTTAGCCTTTTTCTTTCTGGAAAATCGCATAACCTTTGTTTTATTAATATTTATTCTCATCCCATATTTATCGCACTGAACCTCCAATTCACTCAACAATGCTTGCAACCCCTTGGCTGACTGAGCAACTAATGCTTGGTCATCAGCAAACCTAACCGATTTTACGAGTTCCCCTCCGACTTTCATTCCTACCTCCAGTTCTTCCCATGCCTCTTTAATCATTTCCTCTACATATACGTTGAACAGTACCGGTGACAATGGGCAACCCTGCCTTACACCTCTTCCTAACACTGCCCATCCAGACTCTCCGTTCCCCACTCGCACCTGAGCAGTCTGAGACATGTACAGGTTGCGGATCAGTCTCCTGTCCCTCCAATCCATTCCTATTTTCTGCAATACACGCATTAATTTTTCCCAATTCACTCTATCAAACGCTTTTTCGAAATCTACAAAACAGGCAAAAACGTCCTGATTGTATTCTATATTCCTCTCGACTAGTGATCTCATTACTGCAATGGCATCACGCGTACCTCTTCCTTTCCTGAACCCAAACTGATCATCCCCTAAGTAATCATTTGCCTTACTCTCTATCCTTTTGTTGATGATCCTGAGAATAACTTTAGCTGCGTGGGATATCAAACTTATTGTTCTGTAATCCTCACATGACGAAGCCTTTGCCTTTTTTGGAATAGGAACTAACACCGATCTCACAAAATCTTCGGGCCAGATTATGTGCGAATATTGATCCGAAATATAATTTAATAATGATAATGAAACATAAGTCAAATTTAAAAAAAAAACTTAAAAGAGCAAAGGCAATTCGCTGGAAGTTGGAAAAACTGAAATAAACAAAACACATGTAAACCTTTCAAAGCAGGCCAAACGAAGCTGTAGGTGGTGTAATAGTTCAAAGCCGTAGGTTTCAGTGAGTGCAAGTGATAGGGGGAAAGAAGAAACTGGTAAAATTAAAAAAATGAAGGAAGGGCAGAAAATATATAATTATGTAGGTCGAAGTAAAGAAAAGCCATGGGAGAATGATTGAAAAACTTATTTAAAGGAGTTCTGTACATCTACATCGTGTGACAAAGTGGAAGCCTCCTTTAGAACTCTAAAATGCTACTTCAAAGAACTTCACGTAAAAGGGCATGTTCTAATTGAAAGAAAGAAAATATCAAGAAAAAGAAAAATGGAAAGATGATAGGAATGCGCTGAGAATGTTTACAATTGGAATGAATTGAACTCTAGAATGCTCAAGGATAAATACGATGTGGATAAAGTAGCAGAATATCGAAGAAAATGGAGTATAATAGAGAAAAAGACTCCACTCATATCTATAAACACGCACCTGAAAGTAAGGAAACACTCCATTGAAAGTTATCACTAAGGTCTATCTGTAGGGTGTGCGTAAAAAATATATCTAGAATATGCCTTTCAATGGCATTAAGAAGATTGGAGGTATTGGAAATATGATTCTACGGTAAAATAATGAAGATCAGTAGAGCTTATCGATCAAATAGCCTAGTGGTTCAGCGAAGAGGGGTGAAAAAAAAGAAGCCTTATGAACATCGGGAAAAGAAAAGAGCTAAGGTTTTGTCAACAACCCTTTGAGACGCAATGGCGTGATGGAGATGATCTTTGAGGGGGAAAGCCCATTCAGGGTAGAAATCTACTAGAGACTACGGATGAGAGACAAATGATGATATATGTCCAAACGAATAATTGCAAGATTGTATTGCATGAAGACATTTTTATCCGATTTGAGAAGGGAGAACTGCGTCATACGAATCTTGGGATTGATGTTGAGTGATGATCATGATATTGAGTTCGAAATTTATGCTACAGCGATGGATTTGCAAAAAGAAAAAACCTTGGAAATTTTAAAAATCCCCTCAAAGTTATTTCATTCCACACGTGGTGGCATTAAACAGTGATTTTTGGTATTTATGAGATTTGATAAATCCTAAAAGATCTGTTAAAAACTCCGATTTTTTAGACTTCATACCAAAAAACCGCCAATATTTGAAATTTGGCGTGAAGGTTGATCGAGTGACACACAAGATAAAAACATTCGGCTTTTATAAAGGTGGCCGGGGTTCAAGCCAGAGCCTTATCCCTTTTCATTGCGTAAGACAAAGGGTTAAATATGAATTTACGTCCAGAATATTTCATTCGCTAATTAAAATTTGAAGGATTTAGTTACAAGTAGGAAATTTAAGCGGGAAACGAATAAAATGCCATTTTTCATGCCATTGCTATTATTCATCCCTCTTATTATCAACTCCTTATTTTCGCATCCGCCACAATGGAGCCACAAAAGAAACTATAGGAACTATTAATGGGAAAACGTCAAGGAAACCATAGATCTGGAAGAGATGGTTAGAAAGATATGCGAGAGAAGGAAATGGAAGAAGGTAAACACAGAGTTAGGCGGAAGGAAGTACAAAGAGTTAAATAATACATTGAGACGGGTAATAAATAAAGTAAGAGTAGTATGGTGGTAGACGCAGTGCGAGGATGTGGAATGTATGCAGAGGAAGGGTGAAAATGGTACACCCTAGAAGAAGGTTAAAACACTATCGGAAGGTAAGAAGGGAAATTTGTGCTAACAGTTAAAGATAAGTGGGGCGAGGTAATAGCTGAAAAAGAAAAGATTCAAGGAAAATGGAAGGAATATATAGATACACTGTCTGGTAAAAAACTTAGACCAACAAGGTTAGACACAGAAAAGGAACATGACGTAGAAGAAGATGACTTAGGTCCAGGCATATTCGACGATGAAATAGAAAGGACATTAAGAGAGATGAAACCAAATAAGGCTGTGGTGGTAGACAACATTCCTGTGGTACTGTTGAAATGTTTAGGAAAATGTGGGAAGAAGACTCTATATGGACTGATTCGTAGTATTTATGAGGGAGGAATCTGGCCGGAAGATTTTGTGAGATCAATGTTAGTTCCTATTCCGAAAAAGGTAAAGGCGACATCATGTGAGGATGATAGAACAATAAGTTTGATATCCCACGCAGCTAAAGTTGTTCTCAGGATCATCAACAAAAGGATAGAGAGAAGAACAAATGATTTCTTAGGGAATGATCAGTTTGGGTTTAGGAAGGGGAGAGTCAGGGTTGTCCATTATCACCTCTGATGTTCTACGTATATGTGGAGGAAATAATTAAAGAGGTTTGGGAAAAACTGGAGGTAGAAATGAAAGTGGGCGGGGAATGCGTAAAATCAGTTAGGTTTGCTGATGACCAAGCTCTAGTTTGTCAGTCAGTCAAGTGGTTGCAAGCATTTGTGGGTGAATTGCAAATTCAGTGCGATAGATATGGGATGAGAATCAGTATAAATAAAAAAAGGTTATGCGATAATGAGGAATAATGGGTGAAAAGCATATTGATTGGCAGTGGGATGCTGAAGACTGTAATAGGGTGAAGAATATTAGCCAAACGAGGAAAGGGTAGGAACAGCATAGGAATTTTGGATGGCACGAAGGGAATTTTGAGAGAAGAAGAGGGACTTGTTTGTAGATTAGGATGTTGGGTTGTGTTTTATTAGGAGAAAAAAATATTTATTTGGTATTTGCGGCCAACCAAAACCTACCTTAACCCGTAGATTACATAATAATGATTGTCATGAAAGCAATCATTTGACGAATAAGCTAAAAATAAAATATTAAATTATACGTTTCACTTTTTCCCACTGTTCGTTGATTTTAGTCATGCCCAAGGCCGGATGTTCAACAAAGGTAACTTTAGCAAGATGAACTGATAAGAAGAATCACCCACAGCTACCCTCGACAACGTGGTATGGACTGGCCTAGGAATATGTGAGTCATGTAATATAATTTCCTTGAAATATGCCAATATGCTAATGCAATTAAAACGCGTTCAGTCAGGATTTATATTTTAACCAGGTTCCAATTCTATTTATTTATTCGCTAAATAATGAACGATTAAAACTGAAAATGTGAAAATCATGCTTAATCGATTGGTTGACACCATCGACTTGAATGATTCGATATGGTTGCCTTAAGTATTATAGTAACCATCCTGGCTATATTTATATTTACTTCGCACCTGAAAGTTTACCTCTTATGGCGTGTGTAATGGCAATGGCCATCAGAGTAATGAAGATGCAATAAAATTCTGTTTATTGTTCTTGTCACTCCTGTTGCTCATTGTCAGGTGCTTCCATGGCTACCATTATTACATATGCAAATTAGCCTGCCGGTCAAGGTAGGTTTGGCGGACTCAGGGACGAAATAGTACCCGAATGAGCATCACACTAAATACCCTAGAACCATGCAAACTATTTTTTAACACCACGTACTTTGTGAACTCCATTTTATCCGTACAACAAGTCTATTTTTCCCCTCTACCTCGCTTACCCAGTTATAACCCTTTCATCACAGCATCTAAATAGCTCCTGGGCATACTTTTTCTATGCAATCTCCGAATTTCTCCCAAAAACCTGCTTCCCTCTTTCCCTTCCATCCCAAGTCCTTCTTTGCATGTTTTTATATCGGTACATTTTATTTATTCCAACATCCTCCACCCTCGCATATACTCGTGCATCGAAGGGTACCCTCTAATCTACGTTCGCTTATACTCTAGCCCTATCCTCCCTTCTCCTGGATAAGCGGTCACTTCACGTTGGTGACCATGCCAGTGACAAGGCCTCCGATGACCTTTCAAGCAGGGGTTTGGGTGAATGACCAAAGGTGTCCATTGTGACGGAGAGGTGACGCGTGAGGACGGGGCGTGTGGGGGAGAGGGAAAGAGAGAGAGGGAGGGCGGGCGGGTTGGCTGGAGAAGGTGGATGGAAAACGTCACTACACTTCGCGCCACCCTCTCGACCACAAAAGGTGACCGCAAACCGTAAACCGTCATTCAATCCCGCCGTTCCCCTCCCGTATCTCCTCTTAATCTTTTTCTTCAACGTGCCCTGGTGTTCGAACTCCCTTCCCTCCTCCATATCCTCCCGAGATTACGTAACGCGCGGATTCGACTGGTCCCCTTCCTCCTCTTCCATTCCGCCGCGTCGGGGGAATAATCCTCCTCGATTCTCTCGAAACGCGTGCACGCAAATCCTCCGCACGGTGCCCTCCGCGGCGCCCCGACAAAGGCGATCCAGTAACGTTTCCATTTCGGGCCTTCCCGTGTCTCTCTTTCGGGCCGTGGTGTTTTTCGAAAGTGCACGCCCACCAACCCACAGATATGATTCTCATAATTAGGTGTGCATTTGCACGGGAGGTTTACATCCGGTGTTCGTCGTTTGCAGAATGTCGACCGAGTAAGTTTTAGCGACGCGGAGCCGATTTGTGTGTTTCTGAAAAAAAGTCCGGTAGCCATTTTCTGTGTACCCTCTCGTCATTCCACCTCAAGTTTTATGTTGATGGTAACGCTAGGTGCATGGAGTAGAACGTTGAAACCTATTCTTGTGTCTCGAGAGGAAATATCACGGGCTTCTCATGAGCTACGTTGCATTTGTTTGCTTTTCCTTTCCGCTTCGCGAAGGGGGTGGGTGGGGTTTTCTCTGATAATGTCACGCATATCATTGCTTCGTTAGCCAATCTTAAAGGTTAGGAGAATAAAAATAGGCCCAAAACAACTTTCTACAGCTTACTATCACAGCAAATCGCAGTGGTCCTTCAGCCACTATGGGGGTCACTCATTCTTCAATGCGCTAATCACTCGATTGGTTGAATGCGCGTAGTATACTCAGCTCAGTTACGATTATCCATACTTCCCCGTAGAGCTGTTAAGATAACTGAATAAGTGTAATTATTGAACGATCAGTTTTAAAATTAAGTAGTTAACAAAAATTTCTGAGCTACCTTTCTAGTGATGTAATCAATTAATTCTTACTACACGAATGCAAAGCTATTTTAAAAATCTAATTACTGGTTACTTTTTCATTAAAATTTAATAAAAATAATATTATTATACAAAGTGTGAAATTGAATTCTACCCAAATTTAATGATTTCCGTTCACATTAAATGATTTTAACTAAATCTGTGGAAAATTAAAAACTTACGAGTCATTTCATTACACGCATCAAACAATGTCACGAAGTGAAGGCTGAAAGTGTAAAATATATCAATGTTTCGCCATTATGTTCATACAATAAATGCGTATTCGGCACCCTGTATAGAAAAATTATTTTTTCTCAAAAGTATTTTTTTAAATATGAAAAATTATTTTTTCTCAAATATATTTTTAAAAATATCAATCAATATTTCAAACAAATCATTTCGCGAATTGCCTCTGTGGTGTCAAAAGCATTCCTGTACGGACGAGCGGTTTACTGATTCTGAACGAGCCAAATGTTTTGTTATGCGTTGGATACTCTTTAAACATTGCGAATTTGCTCAATCTGCAAAGCGGTTTGATCTAGCCATGCTTCATCATTTATCAAAGATATTAAATAAGGATTACTATGGCCAAATACTTGTAGTGATGGGTGAGGACCTCGGCGTGAATGAAACCAAAACCTTT
Source organism: Hetaerina titia (assembly GCA_037158775.1). Lineage (NCBI taxonomy): Eukaryota > Metazoa > Arthropoda > Insecta > Odonata > Calopterygidae > Hetaerina > Hetaerina titia. The sequence continues at coordinate 61,926,648 of CM073775.1, read as the reverse complement.
GCCGTCTTTAGAGTCTAGCTTCCACGTAGAATTATAAGATTAAAATATCTTCGAACATTGGAATTGGTCTCAATCCCGCCCCAACAAAAGACGATTATTAAATAATTGTCATTATCAGTGGAAAATAGAATAATATTGTGACTTGCAGGGTTGTTGATTAATGTTGTTATTCATTGCCATGGAGACATTTCAGATAATATAAAATATGATTGTTAAAAATTTGCACGTAATAGATTATGTAAATCACCAGTTTTTTACCAGAACATACTTAATAGCCGATAAAACCACAAACCATAAACACAGGAATCAACCCGAAGGTCGGTTTGGTAGGTGTTGATAGAGTTCACCCAGTACTAAGCCCGGCAGCATGTGAATTCATACATCAGGGTAAGGGACCAGTTCCTTTCCCTGTGCCGGTTATGGTTTCCCAGGAAGATCTGGTACCCGAAAAATCACATAGCTTGGGTGAAGCTGTAGGTTCCCAAAGAGGCTTGCCGGGGAATCGAACCCGGGCCCTCCAGTCAGTAGTCCAACGCTCTACCTCAGCTGTACCGCGACCCACTTTATAGTCGATAAGTACCTATACAAATTGGCGTCAGAATTATCCGCAGGGGAGGGACCGCGATTGCAATTACTGTTATTCGGCAGGGTAAACTCAATCGTGCCAATTGAAAGGTTAAATATTAAGAGTGCAATGATGAATGGCCTGGAAAAATTCAGTAGTTATACTGAGTACTGACATTGAAAAATTGTATCGAGAACACGCCTTCGATCAGTGTTTCCAGCGCGTAAGTTTGTTTTGGGAATTTCGGCTGTCCTTTGACAGGAGGGAACAACTTATTGATATATAACCTCAATACTTTCACCAATAGTTCATCAGATTTATGAAATGTTGGAGGTCGTTTAGAAAATACGGAGGAAGTATGCATCAGGCGATTCAGCTTATTCAAGCGTTGTACATAGTTTGGATCTGAATGATGGTGTTTCTAATTCGATGTGCTAACTGCCTTTTCCTCGACCGAAATCCGATAAGGGTGATCCTCTGCCAACACGACCTGTGGGGAATGAGTTCAATTGTACTTCGGTTCGATCGAATCTCGTAGCAATTGACCACACGCGTCAAAATTGATTTTTTTTGGGCCTAGAAAAAATGAAGGAAAAAGATAACCATGCGCTCGACAGAGATCTTCATCGAACTCGAGCGTGTTATTTTTTTTTTTGGGCGTCACCCGAGTTTGACTCGCTGTCCTGTGGTCGCGAAGGTGAAAAAAGGAAAAGGTGTTCACGTGAGGTGGCGTCGCGGAAAACTCTAATTAAATTATCACAGCCTATTTAGGGCGGAGGAACCGGTTGCTCGGACGAATACGTCGCAAATCTTGAGATCGTCTCGCGAGAGCAGGAGTCGATGATCAAAAAGTGGGAGGTTTTCATAAACTGGAGAGTCATCCCCAAATCGTGTAGTCACTGAGTAGAAGGGACACTTATTTCTATCGAACCTCGCGGCGTGCTCATGAACAAAGTAATCTCATGATAACATTTGTTATAAAATACAATATAAGTTCAAGTTGATTCCTCTGAAGGACATGTTATTCACGGTTCGCAATGTAATCCGCTTCTGATATTATGAAAATACTCGTACATTCGAAAGGTGTTTTTTATGGTGATGTGATGCCTGGATTTTAGTTTCTAGGCCTCAAAAGGGGAATAGAATCTCTCTCAAAATTTTACGATATTACTGCCGATATATGAACGCCTAATCGCTTGATGGAAAAGCCGCCGTCTTCTAATTTAACTCAAATATATCATGAAGATTACTGTTAAAAATTCGACATACATACAGGAATTATCTTGAAATCTCTAATTGAATTTATTGCATCTGCCATTCCCTAATGTCTTGCACGATAGTAGTTTGTCACTCCATTAAAATTAGATTAATAAATCAATAACGAAAATTTATTGGAGCCTCAGATTCTACAGGATCTAAGTTCTTGGCATCAATGATATTATTAATACTCGCCTATTAGTGAGAAAAGTAAGAAGTATTATCATCAAGATTTAAATGAGTTACATTTACAATTCAAAGAGCTGAGGAAGTTGCCGCCAAAGCAGCATTTAATGGAGTCATCCGCTAATATGCATTTAAATGCAACGATTGTAAAGTGTAACAATCGTTCGCCTTGACACTCACCTTGATTTTAGAATTTGATATTGTTGCATTTAAATGCAAATTCGCGGTTGGCTCCGTTAGAAGCTACTGTCGTGGTATCTCCCTCAGTTCATGGAATGTATCTATGTTAATACCGTTGTGTTTAAAACTTAGGCTCCAACCTCATGAACGGTGGCGCTACGCGTACGACTACGTACGAGTATGTATGTCTCGTATGTGTGGTATTTTTTCATAATATCTTGTTCCTTTAAATGCTCCAAAATTTCTGAGTTTAAGAGGACATCTCGGTAGCTTATCTGGCTAAAGCCCTCGGCCGGACACGGGATTCGGGTTCATATTTCGGTCAAGGCGAATGATTTTTATACTTTGAAATTACTGCATTTTAACACATTTCCAAACCCGCTAGATAAGTAATAAACTCATCAGGTAACATAAAGCTAGTGCGTCAAAGAGCCTGTGAGATGTGGATAGTTAAATTGTGGCTTCCATTGACTACAGTCGGTGAAAACTGGATAAAAACCGTCTGAGCGCTCAAAATTGGATGGAAGTATTACTTGATTGTCGGTTCAGTCATGACGGGAGCGAAAACCTTAAGGTGGCGGTTTTTTAGTATTTTTACTGGCCATATATTGGTAAGGTTATCAAATGAAGCACAAGTCAAATTTTTGTATTCTTAGCATTTTTTAGTACCCTGCAAGCCACCGCTAGGGTATATGGCAGGGGGTGAATACGCACCAGATTAATTTTTACCCGAATATTTTTACCCTTGCCGCGATCGGACAATATTATTCTGATCCCTCATTGTTCGTGTAAACAATGGCATCTGAAATCTACCTCTTCCACAATTAATCTCTCTGATTTTATTGACATGATCTCGCCTACTGTATTACGATGGGGGCAATGATTCATTTTCAACATAATTGCTGAAGACACATCCTTCCAATTTATACAAGAGGTTTATTCAGTAATTAAACCTTCGCTCCGTGAATGATTCCCAGCCCAGATAATCTAATATTTTGGTTGCGCTACTAAGTATATCGTAGGAACGTTATACGAATCTATCCTCTACGCTGCAGTTCGGTACTACGTGAGGATCTCATATACTAGCAGCATATTCTAAATAAGACCTAACCAGCGAAATATAACATTTTTCCTTGATATTTTCATTTCCTTGACCTTTTGGCATTCACCCAATACCTTTCAAATAAATCCTGATTTTTTTTGTTAGCTTGCCCACATATTCCCCGTACACGAGGTTTTTCACCCAGGACAGGTCATGAGTTAGGGTAACTTTAACGTCCTTTGGATAATGCTTACAATTTTTGGATTCGCAAATACCTTTCGTTGATAGGAGTTCAATGCTAAATCCAGGGATTCCACCAACCCTCCTCATTCTCCCTCCCCCTTAACTCCCAAATCCTCGTCCAAAATAAACGGCTTAAATGACCCTAGAATACCTCTAAAAACGATGACTACTTCAGAGATTCCGTGACTTTTTAAGTATTTTTAGTACCCTAGAACCCACAGCTAGGATGTTTGACAGCGTGTCGAGTACACACCAGAATAATTTTGATCCGAATGTTTTTACCCCTACCGCGGTCCGACAACGTTACTATGATCACTTAATTCGATTCATACGGAAAAAATCCTGTTGACGGAGGAAACCGGGACCTCATCCTAAATATCAGGATTGCAAGGGTCATTGAAGTTTATTTATGCTCTGGAGTTAGGGTAGCGTTATTATTTAATCAGTTAAACAGGAGAAGCAAACGATAACAGAAATCTGTACTCATAGACTTGATCTTTAACCGAGAGAAAAGGGATAAAAACTGCGAGTTCATGGAAATTATGGTAGAAGAAATATAATGAAATGAAATACTTAACTTTGTAATTCCACACAAATTATTAAAAAAAAACTGGGTCGTGTTTTTTTTTTAATAAATTGTGTGGAAATACAAAAAAAAAATGTGTGGAATTACAAAGTTAAGTATTTCATTTCATTATGTCATGCAAATTCCATAAAGTTACGCCTGAGACAAAAATTTTACAAAGGAAATAAAATATTTTAAGTGGATTGAATATTTTATCTAATTTCAAGCGTATTTACGCATTGTCAGCTGATGATTTAATAATTGCTGAAATGAGGTGCAAAAATTCCAGAGAGTATTAGTGTTTCCAAACGGGTCTATGTTAACCGCTTTTCCCGAATATTTTTGAGTAAGCGTTAAATTGGTGAAGATCGCCAAAACGGTTTGAATCTAATTATTGATTATAATTTTTAATAATTGATAATATATTGATTTTTCCCTGTGGAACGGGGATTAAATAATTTCAAATTCGCTAATGTAATTGTCCAGGCGTTAACTTTTCTTCCCATATATCCGGTAATTTATATTATTATTAGGTAATCTACAGGTTAAGGTATGTTTTTGGATGGACACAACTATCAAATAAATATTTTGTAACTCCAAACAAAACCCAATCCAGCAACCTACTTTACATCAGGTCCCTCTTCATCTCTGTGTACTTCTTCCCTCTCTTCATCACGTCCAACATCCCTATCCAGTTCCTGTCCTTTCCTCGTTTGCCTAACATTCTCCCCTCTATTACCTTCTTCAACATTCCACTACCGCTCAATACGCCTTTCATCCATTTTTCCTGCCTCCATAGGATTTCTCCCAACAAAACTATCTCCTCACCCACCATCTTCAGTACTTCCTCATTTGTTTTCCTTTCGGTCCATTTCAATTTATATATTCAGCTGGATTTACTAATGACTTAGCTTTACTCAGAAAATCAATCAAAGGGTTAAAATCATTACTGAGTGCATCATAGAATCAGTATAATATGTACGCGATAATAATTTATGACAAAAACAAAATAAAATTGATTCTCAATAAATAGGAAGATCTCCCTACTTAAGAAGTGTTGTCGAAGGTGAGCGAAGTAGTTAAAAGTTAAATACAAAATTGCTTGAGGCAAAAGAAACATGTAAGAGGGGGGAGTTATTCATAAGGGCTGAGTAAAATTTTTATGGAAATGTTTGTGGAAACTTTGGTGTGGAGCATAGTTTTTCACGGCGTGGAAACTTGGTCGTTGAGGAAAGATGATAGGCGTAAGATGGAGACTTTTGAGAAAAATATGTTTTGAAGGATGTAAAAAATTTAATGGCTACAAAGCAAAATAAGAAAAGTACCAAGTATGGTAGGTAGGAGATTGGGTTGTTTGGACAAATCCAAAGAAGGCAAGAAAAGTGAATGCAGAGCATTTTGAATGGCGATAGTATGTTGAAGGGAAGGGAGGAAAGAATAGGTATGCTAAAAGAGATGGAAGGAGATATCGATGGAGTTTCGAGTTAGAAATTATACGAAATTAAAGGGTTTATTGTGGGGTCGGGTTTTGATTTTGTCTTGATACGCGATGCTTGAATATTTAGTGGTGGTTAGTCGGTGTGCATATTGAAAACCCCTACTTAAACTGTATATTACTCTTGTAATAATCAGGGGATTTGCAAATATCATGCGTGTAAATAAATGAAAAGCTTAGCATGAATGTAATTTCCGCGTACTTTTTTACTTACGTGGAGATTCTTAAGTTACGCATAAGTCCTTATTGTTATTTCTAAAAAACCATGCAAAATTCACTATGCTGATATTTCCAATCGATTCGGTGGGAAGCCTGTTATTATCGCACTCTTTTGGTATAGAAAATCGGTGCATGCGTGAAAGGAAATATCGTTTGGATAGTGTTTGCCGAAAATAACTTGACATATTTATGTTTAGGACAGCATAATTTAATTCTTCACTGAATCCATTTTTGAAGGAATTTTCATGTAATTTTTTCCAAAAGCAATGGATTAATTAACATTTACCAAAATATACACCTAGTCCTACATGAGCGAAGTAATTGTTGCTACCTTTTTCGTAGTCTTATTGCGACATCATATTTTGTTTGTGGGGCCTTTCTCATTTGATCTTCGTGTCTTACAGCCGTTGTTTGAAGAGAAAATGAGAATCAGAGAAGCTAAACTATACTGGGGTGTAGGAGAAGGTCAAGTAATCAGTAGTAGTAAATACTTTGCTGCAAAAGATGCCTGCTGTAATGCAAAAGAAATGCTGGGACACACAATTAATCATACCGTGCTACCCTTGAATGTCACATAGCATAAAAAATTTCCCTTATTTAATTGCAGGACTATTCTCGAAAGCCACCGTAATATCTTCAAATCGCTCCGAAAGCCTAAGATCTACAATTAATTTTGACTTGTTAGGTATTACAAAATTTACTTCAAGCCAATCGTCAAAACTCACCAATGCGCTCGCTTGAAACGGAGTAGGTGTCCCTCGCTCGAGAGAGCTGCCTCGGTGGAATGGCTCACGGGTCGGTGTTTCCCCTGGAAATGTGAACACCCCGGAGAAACTGTCTTGTAAGATCGAAGGAGAATTATTCGATGGGAGACGTTATAATAGAACTACGTTCAAATATGCAGAGCACCAATTTTTGCATACTCACCCGCTTCGGAAAATCAACTCAATGTGGAGAGATATTAAGTTACGAAGAGCTGCTCTGTTGCATCCCGGGGTTCGGGATGCAGATTCGGGAAAAGGGCAAGGCTGAGGTGCACGGCCGAACCCCTAATGCGAGACTGATCGGGAGAGATTTGAACTCTTGAGAGAGAACTACGTCTCCTCCCCTCGTCTTCAGTCCCTCCGCGTCCTGCGGTCTCAGGAAGAGGAGCGGCGACGACGGCCAGAAATCGACTCTGCATTATAGTGTCGCCACCTCTCGGGGTTTCCATTAACATCCAACTCCGGCGGAAAGGCGTACGGCGGCGCACCCATCCTCATCTGCGGTTACGTGTCTATTATTGCCGTAGAGTGAGAAATAAGTACCAAAAGAGCGTGAAAGTTGAATGAGGAAGCCAACTATCTTTTTGGTCTGTCCCATGGCGTGCAAGAGATCTTCTATTCGTGAGACTCTTGAGAAAACTAAATAGATAGAAATATAGTCATATCAGTTCTCACTAAAAGTAAATCGGTTTTTAAAATGTTATCATTGCGTATGCTTTCTACAAATATCGTTTCACTTAAAAAAATGAACGTTATGATTTATAATTATTAATTTGTCAACTATAAATAAAGCCCTACGATTAATTTTTTTCCTCCTACTGCACCACTTGCACGCACTGTGGTGCTTTCGGAATTATGCCTGGCCCACCAAATTAATAAATGAGCTTTTTTGAATGAATCCATATATTGAGTGAGCAGCTCGAACCAGAAATGAGTATAATAGACGAGTAAGCCTTTTTGCGAATAATTTTCCTGGTCTATGTAAAAATCGAAATAACTTTGTTATGTGATTGATTGATTTTAAGCGCTACAGTTTGAAGTTTTTGCTCCAAGTTAACTAACTGGCGATAGCTATTTTGGTGCGATAATTGACTTACAATCGTATTAACGCTACAAAAAAAATATGTAATTGGACAGTGCCAGTTCTCTATTCTGCTCTAGCACATGCGGAGCTGCAAATATACGCCAATTCAATATGGCAATCGTTTTTCATTCTGCCCACTCTTGCGGCTTAAAAATCCAATGAACAGGCATACAAAATGAAAGGCAGAAATTTTCCAACGCGTAAAAAATCTCCCATTTCCAATAAATATTACCTTATACACTTCCATAAAATAATCATATGTACATTACAGCTGATAGCAAAAGTACAAAATCGGTATCACTTAGCAAAATAAATATTTCTTTGTCTGATTACTCTCCTCGCACTAGATAAGTAGATATCTATTAATTTCTGTTTTTAAATCTTCTCTCCATCAACATGGAATACAGACATCATGTAAACACTGTCATTATTACAGGGAGTCATCAATAAGTCAAAGGTAACCAACCTATTTAAGACAGGTTTTTGACGGCCAAGATAACTATTATGAAAGAGTATTATGTGGAATCCTTGTAGTTCGCCATACACGTATATTCTTTCTTACTTCAGTTTACCGTTTTTTCAGCCTGCTTTCATTCATCCTAAAAAATTTGTTTCTTCTTCCTTTACCATTTTACGTTACATTCTCCTCTCCACTACTACCCTCAGCTTTTGTCTACCTTACAGTTTTTTCAACCCACCTTTTGTGCTCACTTTGGATTCCAACTAGCAACTTCCTCCCTTTTCCCAACATATTAATAACCTCTTTGTTGGTATTATCCAGCTTTATCTCTCGATCCTTCTTCTAACTGACATCTTAGTGTCTTTAAGTCTTCAAAGAGATTTCAGATCAATACAGCGCTACGCCCCTCATTAAAGCCATGACTAATAAGGAGATCGCTAATGGAGAGGGACATAGAATATGAGGTTGCATATGTTTATTTCCATTATTTTGAGAAGACGTATCATAGAGTGAATTGGGTAGGATTAACAAAGGCATTGCAGAAAATTGGACGGGCTTGCCCGCAACCTTTACGCGTCTCAGACTAAACAAGGGCGAGTGGGGAATGGAGAGAGAATTCGGATGCGTAGTGTTAGGAAGACGGTTAGCTCTGCTGTATCCATTTACAACTTTGCGTATATGTTGAAGAAATGGCCAAGGGGGACGGGAAGAACTGGGAGTTGGAATGAAAGTCGGTGGACCATGAATGAAATCAGTTAGGTTTGCGAATGATCAAGCTTTAATTGTGTGTGTGGCAGGGGGTAAATGCACACCGGAGTAATATTGACCCGAAAATGATCCTTCCGCGTTCGGACGATGTTGTTCTGATATTTTATCGTTCGGGGAAGGGGTGATATCTTAGATGTCTGTTATGCAATTGATATCTCTAATTTTATTGACACGATGGGGATAATAATACATTTTCAACATCACTGCTAAAGAGACGACGTCCCACATTATGCCAGAGATTTAACATTTAGATTCAGAATAGATATTTTAATTCCCTGCCACACACCGTAGCGGTGGCTTGCAGGGTCCAAAAATGAAATATAAAATAAAACGCTATCATTATCTTAGTGATAATATGTACACTACAACCAGGGGCTGGGATTCAATATTCCTTGACTTACTGACTACCTATATTTCACATTGAAAAATGATCGACTGATATTCTCTCTTTCTCATTTGGTTTTTAGAAAGCACCCTTTGAAGGTTGATAGTTCTTCGATGAAGACCGTATGCATAAAAAATGGTACAAGTGGCGAAATATATATGCAGCAAATTTTAGCCCAAACATCACAATAAACGCTATTCACCACTGTGGGTATGAGCAGAAGACTCTATTTTTCCGTCTGGAGAGAAGCTTTTATTTTATCCCGGTATTTGGACGCATGTTAAACCTTTTACTGTCAGCGGGCCGAAATAAAAAGCATATAAATAGGGGGATGGTGGCTAACGTACAGGCTTCCCACCGAGAGGGCCTGGGTTCAATTCCTGGGGACAACAAATATTTTTCAGTGGTGTCCCGATCCCTACTTGTGGTGCTTTGTGGAGAGCACTTTGAGTGAGTTTCCGTCGAATGGAACTGCGGACCCCTTGGCGCCTTTCAGCAAGAGTAGGCTAATGCCGAGGTCGGGTTTCTCTCCATCATTCCTTTCCCATCCATCACTAATGGTGCAAATGACCTTAGCTGTCGGTCGCCTCCCATAAAAACTACTTTAACGTTTAGGAAAATACGGGAGGAAGAGTTTTGTGAACTAATTCGTAGCATTTACGAGGGAAGAATTTGGTTGGAAGACTGCTAGTTCAATTATAATTTCTATTCCAAAAAATGTAAATGGGAGGAATACAAAACAATAAGCATGATTTCGCTACGGTAAAACTGGCTCTCAGAATCATCTATAAGAGGATGGAGAGCAAGCCAAATGAATACATAGAAGATTATTAGCATAGAATACAATTAGGGTGTATTTGTCTAACTTTACTGAGAAAGCTTCTGCGAAGTACAATTGTATTGCGATTAAAGACAGAGGGTTAGGATCTTATTGGGTTTTTTCCGCGCAGGTCCATTTTCTAGGACGACAGTTACGCCGGGGTTGCAGTCACCATCTTTAAACCTGAAGTGGTTGATTATTAATTTCGCTCGTCTTGTCTGAGAAAGTGCGTTGTCATAGATTAACTCACATCTTTTGATTCTCGTCATCTTCTTATTCAGTGACCACGTTTCCGCGGCCTACATAACTACCCGTACGGGTATGCTTGGACGTGGGGAGAGCTTTCAGATGACTGGGCTAATGAAGTCCACAAGTTATGATATGTGAATATGTATGTATATAAGTACATTCTTTCACATGGATACACAAACAAGGAAAAGGGATAAAACTCATTGTCCCTATCCTTTAGACATAGAATGATATTTTCCGCCACAATCCTTTCTCCTTGTGCCCACGTCCATTCCTCCTTTGGTGGGTGAAATAACTCCCCAAGGCCAACTTCTTGCCAAAAAATCGAGGTAAAGGGTGCACATTCCTCCGCAAATTTCAGTGTAATTTACGTTTCATCCCCGATTCCTCAACCATTAGAACACCGGACTGATCAAGAAAACCTTTTTACGGTTGTGATCTGCTCGATTCCACCTTCCCCATAATTATTGTGTTCGGTTTTTGTGTGTGTCCATATCCATTTTCCTTATATCCGTATCCCAGGGAATGGATATGTTTGCTAGATGGCGATTTTTCGTGCTTGAATGTATATATCAATGTGTTTGAATGCTGCGATTTCACATACAAGGTCTCTCCCAAAAGTAAAATGACTGAATCGATCAAAAATATTTAATGTCAGAATTGATACATTCACTCAACATTCTTCGATGTAGCACCCTTGTGCGTCCACACCACGCTGCCAGCGGGTTTTCCACGCCTCGAACACCTTCTGGAAGGCGGCACCCGGAATGTTGGTTATCTCTCTCGTCACGGCCTATTGTAACGCTGCTACCGAAGGGTGGTTACGAGCTTTCAGCACAGATTTGGGGTGGGGGAAGAGGAAGACGTCTGTTGGGGAATTGTCTAAAAAGATTGTATCCTCATACACATGTTCGAGAAGCTCTTGGTAGATCCGCGTGCGAGTTTCCTTTTGTTCGTCCGGGAACACTCACGGCACCACATTTCTCGTGCCCATGTTTTCGGTCTTAAATTGATGCACAATACTTTTGAGGATGTTAAGTTCATAGGAAATCATGCGAACACTTATCCTGCGATCCCCATCCAACAAAGTCTTCACACTTGCAATATTTTCGTCACTTTTTGTGATAGAATGGCATCCTGAACGTTTGGCGTCTTCAAAATCTTTTCTACCGTTCTAAAACAACTTGTTCCACTCAAAAAAACCTGACCTACCCATGACACTATCACCATAAGTTTCCTTGAGTATGTCATGAGTCTCTTTCCCGGTTTTCTCCAGGTTAACGCTAAATTTGATGACGTAGCATTGTTCCAAGAACCGGTTCATGACGGAGCGTAACGAGGTCGCGTTATAGAAGTTTCGCAAACTAACGATGCGAACTCGGCAAAGACTGGGAGCCAGCTGCCTCCGGCTTTCAGGCTTTCCTGGGACTCCCCTCCCTCAAACCCAGCCGGAACAGCCGCCACCCTTCCGTCCGTATATCTGGGAAAAATAAGTCCTACAACCTTTGGGACAGAACTTGTACATACTATTTACCGTTTCATTTATATGCACCGCCTACCAAGGCAACGTACAAATGTAGACTACTTTGAATACTTTTCTGCCACGATCCTACTCGAAATATGGCTGCTCCTCTACCCCCTCCAAACTCTTCAGCCCAAAGTTCTCCCTTGAGTATCTTCAACATTCCATTTCCCATAATTGCTCTGCATAGACTTTTCTTGCCTCATTTGAATTTCACCTAAAAACCTTCTCTCCACCCGTACTATCCTATATCCGCACTCTTGGTTGGTCTTCGTTCATCTTCTACTATTTTATCATCGAATATGTTACGATTGAATCATTTTTCGTCCCCTTTCCCTAAGATCCCTAAAATTATCTTGTGTATCCGTAATTGAAATTATCAAAAACTTACTTTTTCGAACCGTTTAATAGATTCAATTTCTATAAAATATTCATCAATTAATTGGGATGCATTTGCCTGTTTCGTAGATTTCGAGATAGCGTTTGATGGAGTGAATTGGGAAAAACTAATACTTGTATTGCAGAAAATAGGAATGGATTGGAGGGACAGGAGACTGATCCGCAACCTGTACATGTCTCAGACTGCTCAGGTGCGAGTGGGGAACGGAGAGTCCGGATGGGCAGTGTTAGGAAGAGGTGTAAGGCAGGGTTGCCCATTTTCACAGGTTCTGTTCAACGTATATGTGGAGGAAATGGTTAAAGAGGCATGGGAAGAACTGGAGGTAGGAATGAAAGTCGTAAGAGAATTCGTAAAATCGGTAAGGTTTGCTAATAAGCAAGCATAAGTTGCTCAGTCAGCCAAGGGGTTGCAAGCATTGCTGACAGTATTTGAGGTTCAGTGCCATAGATATGGGATGAGAATCAATATTAATAAGACAAAGGTTACGCGATTTTTCAGAAAGAGAAAGGCTAAGCTAAACATTAAAATAGGGGGGGGGAATAGAGCAGGTAGAACAGTTTACATATCTCGGAAGTATTTTGGACCAATACGGTCAAAGTAGTAGGGACGTAAGGAGAAGAATTGCGCTAGGCAAGGAGGCTTTCTCAAGGAGGAGGGAGTTGATGACGGGGACGTTGAGTAGGGATGTTAAGACAAGACTCGTAAAAACTTTGATATGGTGCGTAGCTATGTACGGCGCGGAAACGTGGTCGCTGAAGCAGGAGGATAGAGGGAGAGTGGAGACTTTTGAAATGTGGGTGTGGAGAAGAATGGATAAGGTGAAATGGACCGAAAGGAAAACAAATGAGGAAGTACTGGGAATGGTGGGCGAGGAGATGGGTTTGTTGAGAGAAATCCTATGGAGGCAGGAAAAATGGATGAAAGGCGCATTGAGCGGTAGTGGAATGTTGAAGAAGGTAATAGAGGGGAGAATGTTGGGCAAGCGAGGTAAGGGCAGGAACAGGATAGGGATGTTGGACGGGATGAAGGGAGGAAGGAAGTACACAGAGATGAAGAGGGACCTGATATAGATTAGTTTGCTAGGTGGGGAGTCACAAAATGTTTATTTGATAGTTGTGTCCATCCAAAAACCTACCTTAACCGGTAGATTACCTAATAAAATTCATCAATTACGCTTCTTAATGAGCGTTATGACCTTCATTATCATAGTTTTCACCTGGAAAATATCATAGTTTTTCAACTAGACCTTCACTATCATAGCTTTCACCTAGCGTCGCTTTAAATTATTCCAATCCGTGAACCTTAAAAATAAACTTATTCACGATTTTCCAATGGTTAGGTGGTGTTAGAATTCGAGTGCTATCAGAGAAACACTAAGAATTGTTAACGGAAACGTATTCAACCCGATCTTTAATGATGATTTTTTAGTTGTAATTAAATAAAATTTGTAAAAATGAGATAAAATAATTGAAGAAAAGATATGTTCCATACATCATGTTTTCTTTTATAAAATACACGACGGCTTACATGCTCATATACGACCCGCAATCCAATGTATATACATATGTATAATGTAACTTCCATGCATGGAACGGAATGGAGGTAAAATAAGTACGGAATTTAAAAAGATTTTTGTAGTTTGGGGTCAGGTGCCTTGTGGGCTATGCTATGAAATTTAGGGGGTCTTAAGTTCATGTCCAAAACTTATCTAAACGAAATACCACTAAATGCTAATAATGTTTCAATCCGCTGTCGTATTGATTAAATATAGTAACGTTTGGCCTCAAAATAAGGCATCATAATAAATTTAAACGCCCAATAAATTGTCTATCATCCATAGATGTGATGAAAATTTGTCCTGCAAAAAATGCAAAAAACCCTTATCAATATCACTGAACTATTCACAAAAGACACCAACATTGAATTTGGATAAGCAAATGTGGAATACTGTACATAAAAAGTGATAATACTAGCCACATGAAGCATTCAACAATGAATTACTCAGGAACATGTAACAGAAAGAACCCTACATACATTAGTGTACACAAACAATATAAACCACACCAACATCTAAGAAGAATTTGGGAAACAATGTACACACAGGCTTGCATTTATTCTGAAACCAAAACTCATTTCCAAAAACATCTCCTTCTGATGATGATGCACAGTATCGAAAACATGGTCGGGTGAAGTAATAAATTTTTATGTGGAAGTGCAGTTTATTTCAAAGCAATCATCCAAAAGCATCGGCAAAGCAATTAATTCATAAGCCATACCAATCCTGACCTACTCTTTCCGCTTAGTTAAAGAGTAAAACACGGGTGTGGAAGACTTAAACCGACTAAACAGAACGAAGTGCATACAAATGCCACCAATTTGGAGAATCTATAGAACACATGGCAGCCGGATGCAAAGTTCTATATGGAACAGAATGAAATGACAGGCACAACGTCGAAAATAATAGAACAAGAAATAATAGTCAAGTATCAACTATTACAACCTCTATACTCGTAAAAGCACCCTAGAAAATTATAATTGCAGGCTATGTTGGGATAGAACACTAAAAATACCGATGAAAAATTACTAAGACGACCTAACGTTACATACAGGAATCCATTGATTTCAAATGGAATGACAAAGAAAATAGAAGAAAAATTATATAGCCGCTTGGACTCACTTGAGTAATCTCTGCCCAATAAAAAAAAATCCCGAACTCATACAGAATGAGAGACATACCAAAAATGGCGATCGTGACTTGTTGTCGGGGATGCGGGAAGCATTATTCCATTTGGAATCCGGCTGAAAATATTTTTTCCAGAAACACAACACCGCGAATGGAATGAGTCAAGATAAAATTAGAAGCCGTGGATTGGGGGGGGGGGCGTAAATCTACCGAGTTAGTTTATCGTACGAGGGTAATCCAGAGAGTAACCTCCGTTTTCGTGTAGCGAGAGGACTAGTGGAGAGAGCCGAACGGTCACTCTATTGACGCACTCAGTACGCCTCGAACTGCAGTGGTTGGAAGGTCGCGCCGTTTGTCCTTTGTTTACAATAGCGAGTCAAAATGAACAACACAATTGAAATTCCCGCCAAATGATTCGTCCAGAAAGTGACCTCCGTTATACAAGATGCGTAGTAGCCTAACTTTTCAGTCGTGTTTCCATGCAACAGAGTCCTAGTAATCTGTGGAAAAAGGTTTCAGTTATCGCAAAACCATTTTCACGAACTTTTCCATCAATTTTCAAGTGCAGTTCATTGTTCACCACATGCAATCATGGAGATTCGGTTTCACTCTTAAACGAACGACAACACTGACGCACAACTCTTGTCACTCATCACATATGGCCCGTACAGAGCAATAATTTTCCCATGAATTTCAGCAGTTTTGAAGTTCTTTTATCAGTAAAAACCTTATCACGAAACGAACTTCAAATTTGGCGGGAACTTCAGTTGCATTGTTCATTTTGACTCGCTATTGTAAACAAACGACAGCGAAGCGACCTTCCGACCACTGCAGTTCGAGGCGTACTGACCTACTGTGTGCGTCAATACAGTGACCATTCGACTCTCTCCGCTAGTTCTCACGCAACACGAAAACGGAGGTCACTCTCTGGATTACCCTCGTATAATTTGATAAGTTACTTGAATGTTACCGTTACACAAAACCTTTCATATGGTCCACAATTTCGTAGGACATGTCGGCCAGGCTTAAAGAAAATAGGTTTCATTAGACATGTTGTAGGAAAAGGTTATGAAAAAGTAATTCCTTTGCTTTAGTTTGGCCATATTTGGAATTCGCGGCAAGTATTTGGAGTCTATGGGAGAAAACGTTAATTAAGAAATTGAATAATGTTAAAAACAATCTGCTACATATGTGAAAATTACCACGAGGAGAGATTAGGCATGACATTTCGGAGAAATGATGTCGGGAGCCTCTTGTGTATTCAATTATGGCCGATGGAAAGTCAGGAGATGTGTTAGAAAGAGGGGTTAGACAGGGGTGTCCGTCATCAACCGTGCTCTTCATCTTATACAAGTATGTGGAAGAGGCATGGGAAGAACAAGGGATAGGAAGGAAAATTGGTGAGTAGAAGAACTGGAGATAGAAATGAGTGTCAGTGGAAAAGTAATAAAATCAGGTTTGCTGATGATCAAGCTTTAAGTTTGTCAGTCAGCCAAGGGTTAGCAAATATTGCCGAGTGCATTGGAAAGCCAGTATGATAGGTATGGGAAGATAAGCAATGTAAACAAAGCAAAGTTTATGCGGTTTTCGAGAAAGTGGAAAGCTAATTCAAAAATTAAAATAGGAGTGGAGAAACTAGTTCAGTTGGAACAGTTCACGCATCTCGGAAGTTTTTTTTTGGATCAAAATGGTCAAAATAATTGGAATTTAAGGAGATGCGTTTGTCATAGCAGCTTTAACAAGGAGGAAGGAATTGATGACAGGGACGTTGAGTAAGGATGTTAAGAAAAGACTCGTTACGACTTTGATATCTATCGTGGTTTTGTGCGGGGCGGAAAGATGGCCGTTGGAGCAAGTGCATAAGCGTACATTGGAGGCTTTCGAAATGTGGGTGCGGAGAAGGAAAGAGAAGGTGAAGTGGACGGAAAGCGAGTTAAGTTTTGAGTCAAGGTGGAAGAGAAGAGAAGACTGTTGGATAAACTTCAAAGGAAGCAGGAAATATGAATGCAGAAAATTTTGTTTTCGATGGGATGTTGAAGACGGTGATTTGGGGGAAGGGCATTAGACAAGTGAGTAAGGGGTAGGAATAAGATAGGCATATTGGATGGAATGGAGGAAGAAATTATGCGGAATTAAGGAATAAATATAGTGATGAATGTCAAGTTGTGTTTTGTTAGGGGAGGCAAGGAAATTATGGTTGTACCGTTGCGCCCATCCAAAACTAATCTTAAACCGTAGAATAGAGAATAATTATATATTTGCTATAGTGACAGTATTCTCCGTATCATTATTTCGACGACATTAATTTTCGTTGATCGGTTTTGTTTTGACCCTTGATATGGTTCCTTAAAATTATCCACATCGACCTTGACCACATGAAAATAATAACGACGCAGTGTTCATGCGTCGTCATATCGAAGAGGCCTTTCTCGGGCCATGCACCCCGCTAGGCTACCATGCCACTCTCCAGAAACACCAACCGGATTTAAACTGGAGACCCGCCAGTCGGAAGCCGAGTGCCCTAACCATTAGGTCACCACATCGCTAGCGACCAGTCGCGGGCGTCAATCTTGAGCGTCCTGTCGACGAGATGTTAATCGGCGTCCTTTCAAATATTTCTCTCTATGCAGCGTATGGATTGCCGGCTGCCCTCCCCCAAAAAAATATCACTTTCGGTGGGAAATGACGCCACTTCCCCTCCCCCCTCCCTTTAACTCGACGTGAGCGTTGGGCGTGTGTGGAAATTCCCTTTGCTGGTCTCGAGACAACGGGAGGAGGGAGACCAAGGACTTGACTATGCCCCCTCCCTCTGCCTAGTCCCAAACCGTGAGTGGAATGGCCAAGAGCCTTTTCTCATTCTTACGGGACGGCACGAAGCCGCTGGCGGCTGGCTCTCTGTGGGCCACTCCCTAAACGCCAGGCCGCGAGGCGGAATGCCAACGACTGCTCACTCCGGTCACGCGCGTTGACGCACGCCGCCGCCGCGGTTCTAACTCCCATCCCCGCTCGCCTTCTTCCCTCGACTCCGAACAAGCCCACCTTACGGTACGAAGCCTGGTTTAATAAATGGTCACCTGCTACCCCGAATTGAGATCCTCAAGCGGGACTGAGAAGTAATAAACATTATCCTTACATGTGTACCTCTTGGCCCACTGTGATGTTTGGATTCGTGCATCAAAATTAAAACGAACAAGTTCTCCATAGGGTGCTGCTCCTCATATGCAAAATAAAATGCTTCCCAAATCCAAACATTGTCAGCACAATGCTTCGCTGCAGGCAATTTGATCATTCAAATTCTGTTGATATTAATACTGCACGAACTTATCGTGGACTGAAATGCACATTATTAGTGTATAACTTAAGCATAATTGATAACAACCGATTCTTCAGTCGGTTGAATTAAGAACAGGATAACAGTCTGAAATCATGCTAAGAGTAATTAGGAACTATGTTATACCTGAATGTGACATTCGGATCCCGAACGACTTGGCATCAGGATTTTTTGGCAATGACTTTCTACCCATTGGACTCATATGTGATTGAAATAAAACCCCGAATGTGTGCGTGCGACTCGTAAGAGACACCGTGTTTCACAACCCGAATGAAGTTTGGATGTCTGTATCTTCAGTTTAAAGTTCTCTTCACTTAATTTATAATATGTAAGCGGAATCGACGAGTCACTGCCACTGGAGTAAAATCCCCGTAAACCCCCGACACCTGTGTGCTTGTGACTCACAAGAATCACTGTGAATAACCCTAACGGCAGAGTGCGAACGCTTAGGCTTGTCTTTCCTCCTTCTATTTCCTTAAATTCCACTTTCTTCTCCTCTGTGTGGCCCCAAAGAGTGTTTTCTTTCTTTTAAAAGGTCGTAAATGCGTTATTAGATTATTCGAATCCGGTCTCTCCCTTCATTTACATTTGCAGGAATGACGAAATCATTTTCCCAGAGTTTTCTCTGAATGGGTTAATGCGAATGATATTCAATTAATTTGAATTTTTTTACGAACTTTTAACGGAAAAGAAAGCTTTTTATCCAATGATTACATTTAATTAAGTAATTATAACATAAGAAATATATTTTACCATAGTTTCTTAGACTTCATATAGAGTTTTAAAAATTAATGAGATAGTTCCATTCAGTATTATTCGTTCGTAGTCGTGACAGTGATTTCCATTCTTAGCATTCGCCTTTGACAACAGTTCGAATTGGAGGCATTTCCGCGTGCATCTGACACTGGAGTTTTCATTTTTAGCATTAAAATAGAACTCTTCATAGCTAAAATAAGTTCATCCAATAATGCCGTCGACAGTGCATCAAAGTTCTCTTCATTCAATCGACTTGGGCTACCTGCGGGAATTCATTGGCCTGAAGGGGAAAAATGATTCTTCTAATCATTTATAAAACAATTTAATTTGTTTTATAATGCCGTTTAAGAGTAGGTTCTTTTTTCACATTAGCAGTTGTATCATCATCATAAATATTCTACCGATTTAGGGTGAGGTTTGCTCGGTCCCTAGACACTATTGCATTTCGTATTGAACTTCCGCCAATCTTATTCCTGCATTTTTTCCCTCTTCTGCCATTCGTTTATTCTACCATCTTTCCAACCGTCCCAAAACGTCCGTTCTAGACTTTTTTTTGAGTCCATCCATTTTTGAGACATCCATTTTTTCTGTCTCCTTAGGATTTTTCCCAAGAATCCCCTCCTTATGTTCTTATTTCTTTCACAGGCTTCAACATTTCACTAACCACCAGCATCATCTTTATTTACATTTTGTACCTTGTTTCATGAGGGAACTTCCTCTGTTCTCAATTCATATACGTATAACACCTTACGTCCGTCTTTCCTCTCTCTCCAATAACTATTCAGAAGAATATAACACAGTAATCAATCCGAAGGTTGCTTTGAAATACATCTACACAATACCCCGCAAGCCGCCGCAAGGGCGTGTGGCGGGGGATGTTAGGTCACCACCCAAAAAAGGAAAAAAGAAACACCGCATTCAAAACCAACACACACATGCAAACCCCAATCCACAGCAGTGCACACATTCATCGTAACATCCCATCATTCGACGCGCATGCAAACACATATCTATCTCCCTGCACTCCACAAGCATGCAAGTACATACGCTTAACTACAACAAATAATTTTACCCTAGGATGCAGCAAGAAATTTATCACGAACGTGCAAGCTAGTTTCTAGCAAGTAGCCAGGCGAAACACCACCACCACAAGAACGTTCCACACAAAACTCTCTCCCACCCAAGGTGAGGAACCTGGCCCAACGCTGCAGGTGGGAGGAGGGCACACAAATTAGGGTAGAGCTTAACTGATGCTAAGCCCTAAGACTAAAGTCATGCGAAGTTACACATCAGGGTTTAGGAGGGCCAGGTCCTTACCCTGTATCACCTGTGGTTTCCTAGCACCTGATACTAGATAAACGACTCAGCTTCCCGGTCAGTAGCCCAGCTCTCTACGGACTGGATTACTACGGCCCCTTTCAATAGGATTATTACTATAGGTAAGGTAGGTTTTTGGTAGACACAAGCTATCAAATGGTACAGCGCAAATGCCATTGTCTCTCCTTACAAACACAACCCGATACACAACCTTACACTAGACCCCTCTTCAATTCTGCTTACATCTTTCCTCCCTTCATTCCGTCCAACATTCCTACCCTACTCCTGCCCCCTTCTCGCTTGCCTAACATTCTCACCTCTATCACAGTCTTCAACATCCCATTGTATATTAATATCCTTTGCATCCATTTTTTCTGTCTCCTTAGGATTTTTCCCAAGAATCCCCTCTCTTCCCCCAATGCACAATGCACCTCCTCATTTACTTCCCTTTCTGTTCACTTACCTTCTCCCTCCTTGTCCACGCCCACATTTCAAAAGCCAATCCAATCTACGCCTATCATCCGTACTTCAATGGATATGTTTTCGTGCCGTACATATCAAAGTTTAAACAAGCCTCAATTTTAAAATAACTAATTACCGCCGAGAGTTCTCAATCCTCAGGAGTTCGAAATTAGTCATAACGTTACACATCGACCATATTGGTTACACATTTAAATTTTTTAGTTAATTCTGTTAATTTCTTCATTTAATTCATATAAGCTAATTTTTTTAACGTTCAGGCCGATGAAACCTCGATTCCAGGCCATGAGCCATTTCTTCTAAGAGAATACTTAGGCATAATGAAACAGTTCTTCAAAAAAAAGAGGTAATGTTTTTGTCGTATATTCCTATTTTATCAATAATATCAAGGCAAGTCAATAATTATATCAATTTTATCAAATGGAAAAACGCAATATTTATTGAGTCATTGTGGAATAACTAGGAATACGTGTAAACTCGTACATGTTGAACAAGAAGCGGATGCATATGCATATTCGGAATTCTGATCCATGCATTTAAAAGCGATTTTCCAAAGGGAAATTATGTGGTGTTATTCAGTCCAATTGATTGTTTGAAGTAATCACGATCTTTCGTACCGATTTTCAAGGTACTAATAGGCCACACCTTTGGGAACATCTCACAAGAAACTGGGCCTATTAGCTTATCATAGTGTTTTTGCATTCCTACAAATAATTTCGAACCGTGAATTCTGTTTCACATTCAGTTGGTGGTTTTTGGTAATCACATTCTGCTTACGAAGTATTATTGTGAGCTGATATCCAGCGTTACCTTTAAAAGGCATATTCATCCTCCGTGCGGAATTAATGCAAGCGTCTCTCGTGTATCCTCGTCCGTTTTTTAACTCTCTCGTATTCACCTCGCCTTTACACCGTTGCAGGACTTTCATATAAATCCTCGTCCTGACTCATTATCTGGGACACATTTGAAATAGAGCGTCTTCTAACAGGTGACCAACTGTGTACGCTTCCATTTTTGAAATGTCTCGGACATCCCGGTGAAATAAAAGTCTCTTCTTGGAAATATTTGAAAAAGGAGTGACGAGTCTGCGATCCTCTCTAAGGAGAACTCGAAGAACAGGAATAAAACCAGTCATGAGGTACGTGCTTGAAATATTACTCAAACATCCAGACGGATTGATGAAGGCACTGTTGTGATTGGAATAAGTATACTTTTTGCGCATTAGGTTCCGACGATTTTGCGCTTGCGGTTTCGCAATGTGCCGAGAATGGAGCATTGAAAAAATCGGGAACTATTTCGGAATGAGTTAAACCTGGCGTAAAAATGTGTCTTCCTTGTGATGGTTGGAGTTAAATCATAATTCATGAACGTAAAAAAACGAAATATTAAAGCAGGTATTCAGGCCTTCCCCATAGTTAGCCCAGCTGCTCGTCTTCCTTTAAAAATAATATCTAGGTATTTAGGTTGACCCTTAAGAGAGTTATTATTAAATATTTATTTAATAATAACGCCGAAGGGTCAGCATTAGTCATCGATCAACTGCGCTCTTTATGCGCATTTAATGGAGTATGGATACTATTGTCATGAATGCCGATCGAAGTAAGAAAAAGTTTTCGTTACTGAAATTTTGTAGAATTTTATGGCATAATCAAATGGCAGTTCTTAACATGATGGATTCTTTAAGCCCTTGAAAACAATAATGAATCAATTAAAAACATGCGGTAAGGATTTTAGTGGCGGTAAAGGAGTAACTTTAATCCTGTTAAAGATTGAATTCATATTCTTTACATAAAGTTGAAATTCGACAGGGTTTCGGGAGCATCGTAAAATGAAAGAAGTTATTCAATTGTGTCAAAAATTATGTTTTTGAAACATATTGGAAATGTGTTTTACTTTCCGTGATTAGGACGAAAATTGAGGCAATGTAAGTAAATCTATCTTTTATTCGTGAAAATTTACCCTTTCCCACATTTATCATGATAGTCCTGAACTAAATCAGTAATATGTATTCCCTTTTATTGAGAGATTGTCACTAGTGTGATCGTTAAAATCATGGTAAAAGCAACATTACTGTTTCCTAAATTTAGAATAAATATGGATAATGTACTAGCAGAGTTAAGCGAAGCTTCGTAATAGTTTCTCGAAAGTTCCAATGAATATTTCATTTATTTTGAATTGCTTTTATTTTTTATACTTCATCGAAATATTTCGTGTTGTATTATTTTTGGAAATTCAAGTTTTCCCTCGGTGTAGGTATTGAAAAGGCCAATATTTTATTTAATATCAATACAGTCGTATTGTTTTCAGTAAATGCTTAGGAATCATATCGTTTAGAAATTTTGATTCTGCTCAATTTTATTTCATTTAGTTATTTGACTACATGAGGCTTTGGTTGCAAACTTACATAGTACTTTGCTTTTGTCTTTTTAATGAAAATTCGCGTTATTCTTTCATGTTAAGCGTAAATGAGTCAAATTCATCTGAATAAATTGTAAAATTCTCATGATGAATATGCTTGCACTTAATGAAGCTTAGTTTGTACTTAGGACATCTTTATTTAGGTAAATTTATTTTGTAAATTGAAAAATATATTCAATAATTTTGATACCTCATTACTGTAACCTCTTGTAAATACTCTGATTTTTTTAATGTAATCTAAATCCTTTATGTTAGAAAAAGCTAGAATGGCTCGTTATGACATTTTTGTTGCACTTTGGTCTGAAAAACTTCAAAACGTTGGTAGGAACGTTGTAGGTTTGTAGATAAGATAATGACTTCATTTTCTCAGTGTTGAATTGATGTTTTACCTCGCTGTTCTATTATCTCCAAGCGGGATTAGGTTCCAGCTGAATAGAAGAGTTACGATTTGAAAAGTTAATTTTTATCAACCTTGAAAATCCAGTGATGTAAGAGTCGTGAAAAAAGTCATATTACGTTGTCTGAACCAAATATATATATATAAATATATTTGGTTCGAAGTAACTCGGAAGTGTTAAATAAAAGACTAAGACAGTAACATACAATATGAGAACACATAAAAGGAACACACACACGTTATTTGTTGATAATTTCGACGAAATTTTGCTCCGTCTTCGTCGGAAGATTAGTTAGGACTGCTTAGTTAGGATTATCAGTCCTAACTAATCTTTCGACGAAGACGGAGTACAATTCCGTCGAACTAATCAAGAAATAACGTGTGAGTGTTCCTTTTATATGTTCTCATATTGTATGTTACTGTCTAAGTTATACATATACATATATATATATATTTTTTTTTAGGTAATCTACCGGTTAAGGTAGGTTTTTGGATGGACCCAACTATCAAATAAACATTTTGTGACTCCCCACCTAGCAAACTAATCTATATCAGGTCCCTCTTCATCTCGGTGTACTTCTTTCCTCCCTTCATCTCGTCCAACATCCCTATCCTGTTCCTACCCTTACCTCGCTTGCCCAACATTCTTCCCTCTATTACCCTCTTCAACATTCCACTACCGCTCAATACGCCCTTCATCCATTTTTCCTGCCTCCATAGGATTTCTCTCAACAAACCCCTCTCCTCCCCCACCATTTCTAGTACTTCCTCATTTGTTTTCCTTTCGGTCCATTTCACCTTTTCCATTCTTCTCCACACCCACATTTCAAAAGCCTCCAATCTACGTCTATCCTCCTGCTTCAGCGACCACGTTTCCGCGCCGTACATAGCTACGCTCCATATCAGAGTTTTTACGAGTCTTGTCTTAACATCCCTACTCAACGTCCCGGTCATCAACTCCCTCCTCCTTGAGAAAGCCTCCTTGCCTAGCGCAATTCTTCTCCTTACGTCCCTACCACTTTGACCGTGTTGGTCCAAAACACTTCCGAGATATGTAAACTGTTCTACCTGCTCTATTTTTTCCCCGCCTATTTTAATATTTAGCTTAGCCTTTTTCTTTCTGGAAAATCGCATAACCTTTGTTTTATTAATATTTATTCTCATCCCATATTTATCGCACTGAACCTCCAATTCACTCAACAATGCTTGCAACCCCTTGGCTGACTGAGCAACTAATGCTTGGTCATCAGCAAACCTAACCGATTTTACGAATTCCCCTCCGACTTTCATTCCTACCTCCAGTTCTTCCCATGCCTCTTTAATCATTTCCTCTACATATACGTTGAACAGTACCGGTGACAATGGGCAACCCTGCCTTACACCTCTTCCTAACACTGCCCATCCGGACTCTCCGTTCCCCACTCGCACCTGAGCAGTCTGAGACATGTACAGGTTGCGGATCAGTCTCCTGTCCCTCCAATCCATTCCTATTTTCTGCAATACACGCATTAATTTTTCCCAATTCACTCTATCAAACGCTTTTTCGAAATCTACAAAACAGGCAAAAACGTCCTGGTTGTATTCTATATTCCTCTCGACTAGTGATCTCATTACTGCAATGGCATCACGCGTACCTCTTCCTTTCCTGAACCCAAACTGATCATCCCCTAAGTAATCATTTGCCTTACTCTCTATCCTTTTGTTGATGATCCTGAGAATAACTTTAGCTGCGTGCGATATCAAACTTATTGTTCTGTAATCCTCACATGACGAAGCCTTTGCCTTTTTTGGAATAGGAACTAACACCGATCTCACAAAATCTTCCGGCCAGATTCCTTCCTCATAGATACTACGAATCAGTCCATATATGGCCTTCTTCCCACCTTTCCCTAACCATTTCAACATTTCTACAGGAATATTGTCCAGCCCCACAGCCTTATTTGCTTTCATCTCCTTTAATGCCCTTTCTATTTCATCGTCGAGTATGCCTGGACCCAAGCTATCTTCTTCTACGTCATGTTCCTTTTCTATGTCTAACCTTGTCGGCCTAAGTTCTTTACCATACAGTGTTTCTATATATTCCTTCCATCTCTCTTGGATTTTTCCTGGTTCAACTATTATCTTACCCCATTTATCTTTAACTGTTAGCACACATCTTGCCTTCTTACTTCCCGATAATAACTTAACCTTGCTGTATAGAGCACCAATTTCACCCTTCTTCTGTAAACTTTCCATATCCTCGCATTGCGTTTTCCACCATTCTTCTTTTGCTTTATTTGTGGCCCTTCTCAATTTATTGTTTAACTCTTTGTACTTCATTTTGCCTAACTCTGTGTTTACATTTTTCCATCTTCTTCTCTCATCCATCTTTGCAATCATCTCATCCGTTACCCATGGTTTCCTTATCCTTTTCCCGTTAACGGTTCCTATAGTGTCTTTAGCGGCTTCCAATATCCCTTTCTTGATACATTCCCATTTTTCTTCGATAGTACTCAGTTCTTTACCGTCATCCATCATTTTCTCTACAGCCTCCTAATACTCCTTCCTCGTTAATTCATTTACTGCTTCTAAATTCCATTTTTTAGCCCGCCGCCCTTGCCTTATCTTCTTGAAACGAACATTACATTTCATAACAACTAAATTGTGGTCAGAGTCCGCATCCGCTCCTGGGAAACTGTGCGAATTTATCACACTGTTCCTAAACCTGTGCCTAACCATAATATAATCTAACTGATACCTTTCTGAGTCACCTGGCATTTTCCATGTATACCTACGCCTTTTGTGGTGTCTAAACCATGTGTTAGTGATGACTAACCCCTGTCTCCTGCAGAATTCAATTGCTTTCTCCCCGCGTTCATTCCTCGTGCCTAACCCATAGTCCCCCACCTCACCACCATCTCTTCCTTCGCCTACCGTCGCATTCCAATCCCCCATCACTATCAAATGTTTCCCTGCAGGAACACTCGCGATGATATCCTCTAACTCATCATACATCCTATCGACTTCTTCCTCCTTGTGGTTGCTCGGTGGCATGTATACCTGAATAATGACCAAGTTCGTCGGCTCTGCTTTAATCTCTACGAGTAAAATTCTATCTGTCGCTTGCTCTATGTTGACTACGCTTCTTCCTACCCCTTTATTTAAAATTACGGCAACCCCTCGTTGGCTCTCGTCCCCGCCGCTGTATATTACTCTATAATTGTCACTCCAGTAATCCCCGCTATCCTTCCATCTCACCTCGCAGAGGCCTAAAACATCTATGTTACCTCTTTCCATCTCTCGCTTAATATTTTCTAATTTGCCTCTCCTCAACATTGTCCTGACGTTCCAGGTTCCTATTCTAACTACTTTCGTCTTCTTCTGCATCTTCTGTCCTGCTGCTGTTATTTCTCCCCCGCAAGGATTTCGTGGGATGACGACCGCGGAAGCCTTGCCTCCCCCGCTGCCGGGCACGACACACGGCCCCTTGGGCCGAGTCCCGCAGTTGCCAGGACTCAATTTCTGTTTTGCGTCCATCATATTTTCTTGGGAATGCTAATTGAGGTGGTTTCCCGTTGCCTTCCTCAATAGTGTTTTTAACGTGACACCATCACTTAATGGCCGCCCCACTGGGGTCAGACGCCATTGCAGCCGCCTCACTGAGGAACAGACGCTGCGTGGACTACCTTTCGTCTGGCTCCTAACCTTCGACCTATCTGGCATGGGTGACCCTTCCAGGAGTAATTATTATTACTCCCGCCAGCACAGCTCTAGGGGTCATCGGAACACACAAGCCCTTCCACCACGACAAGGTTGTAGTCCATGGGAGGGATATATATATATATATATATATATATATATATATTCACTTTCTTGGAAAAGAAAGTGAATCCTTGAAGTTGAAAGTGAAGTTTTTCTCTTGAGAAAGGTGGTTGCACCACCGAAAACTCGAGAACTAGTGAGTCCCTCTTTAATATGTTTTAGTTTCTGTGTTTGCTATGACTATTTAGTGAATTATATATATATATTATATGCGGGTTGCGGTGGTCTAGTGGTAGTTATATTATATGCGGGTTGCGGTGGTCTAGTGGGTAGAGCATTGGACTACTGACCGGAGGGTCCCGGGTTCGATTCCCGAGCAAGGCACTTTGGGCACCTGCAGCTCCACCCAAGCTAGTTGATTTTTCGGGTACCAGATATTCCTGGGAAACCATAACTGGCACAGGGAAAGGAACTGGCCCCCCTACCCTGATGTGTGAATATTCACACGCCGTCGGGCTTGGTACACTGGTGAGCTCTACCATCACCTACTAAACCGACCTTCGGGCTGATTACTGTGTTTATGGTTTTTTTAATATTATATATACATACACACACATTCGTATATATATGCACGAATTTAATTATTTATGTCATTTGTTTTATTTAATTTGATCAATTAATTCTTATATTTCTTTATTTGACGCATTCTACCGCTTTTGCTTCAATCAGTCTGCACAAGTAAAAGTAAAGACAACAAACGGAGGATCAGGTTGTAGTGATAGCAAACGGAGTAAGCCAAGGTTGTCTGTTATCGCCTGTTTTTTTATGAACTTGTGGTGGGGTAACGTTACGAGAGTCGTGGGAATGGCAAAAGGTATTGGAATGAAAGACAACTAGAAGATGATGAAATCACTTAGCTTTGAGAATAATGATCTGTTAGTTAGCCAACCTTCGTTGGGGTATAACAGAACAGGTTTGAGAAGTATGGAACATGGATGAATCACGAGGAAAGGATGCTGTGAGATATGCAAGGTGAAGGAAGACATAAGTTATGGTGGGTGAAAGAGAGTGTTCGGGCAGAATATCATCGAAAATTGGTACACTGGTTCAAACCGGAGGAGAATCGGCTGAGCAAAAGAGAAGCATGTCCAAAGGAAATGGAAACTATGACCGGAACGCAAAAGTAAACATTTCAGGGATTAGTTGACATTTTCATATGGAAAGTAATTTTGTATGATTCATGAACGTGGTCTTTGGAGGAGGATTAACTCTGATTGGAGGTATTTAGGATGTGGGTTTGGGGAAGCATAAAGAAGTAAGCTGGATGAAGAGGAATATAAGGTGTGGAATGGGAAGGAAGGTAATTGCTGGAGGAAATTCGAATTTAATGATCGAAATGTTGAGAGCTATGTAGGAATTGTTGGGAGTTAGATATTGAAGCTTTTAAGGAAGAATGTATATTTTACAGCGTGAGAATAGGATGGAAAATAAGGAGAGCTGAAAAGGGGTAAGGGAAAATTGGTGTGCGAGATGTTGCGCTCGTATGTTGTGCGGAAGCGCTTTAGAATCCCAGAACGTTGATCGTTTATTTTCAGAAACCTATCGGCAAATAATGCTTTTTAATTAATCCACTGTGTTGAAATGACATTTCGTATTCGCAAACAATTTATTCGCCCTCGAACTGATTATAGGTTATGATTGACAGGTAACGACTTCGTTAGTTAGGCCAAACGCCGCTGATTCGAATACAGCATTGCCGTGTGAATCAAAACTTGTTAAAATAATAAGACCGATGACCCAAGGGCCTAAAACTTTAGAATGAGTCGTTATAAGAGAACGGCTATCTCATAAATTTGAAAGTTCACCAGCGATGTCGCACTAAATGAAACGTTAGGTAAGAAAATCGACTTAAATGATTACTTTTTAAAGAGCACTGAGAATGAAAGAAGAGGAATAAATTTTGCGTCAAATATATATATATATATGTATATATATGTATTACATAAATACATTCCGGCGAGGATATAAGGAGGGAATAAATCTCTGTCACCGTTTAATGTTTTAAAAATCTGGTTCAATGTAAAGCTGCAGTTTAAAATCCTTTTGAAAAGAAATGGCGGAGATTAGCGGAGGAACTCACAACTTACGGTCCTAATGGCAAAGATTCGAAAAGGTTTTAGAGAAGAGTCCAAAGAGAATTCCGCAAAACAGGAAAGTTGAGAGATGGGAAAGGATGAATCCATAATGACTCGAATAAGTAGCGGAACGAGATAAGATTGGCTGGCTATGCATTCGGGGCTGGGGGGGAGGGAATACGCGGAGCGCACCTGCTTAATGAAACACGCAAGCGCAATGGATGGAACAGAAGGAGAGAAGCCAACCAACTCGTTAGAAATCAGCGAGGCATGCGGTGTTACTTTTTTCACCTAAACGAGGAAAAATGAATCCTTGAAACTCTTACACGTTTAATTGCCGAGATAGAAAACCTGTGGAAATGGACGGTTATCAGTCATGCACAGTGAAATTCGACCCTTCCCCTTTGGTATAATTAACCCCAAGTAGTGCACGTTAAACTTCAACTCCTTACATTTGTATCTGATATCTATTATTACCTTACATATCATAATTAACTATACATTTAATCGATGTGTATCTCATTTCACACTTACAAAACGTCGGAGTGTAAATAGCAGGATTTTTGGGGAAAGTTCAAATAAGCTTAATGAAAATAGCGTAGGTGTGGAAATAAGGAAAAAGATCATATTGGATCTAATTTTCTAAGGGTGGGAAATTGTAGCATTAAGGAGTCTGAAATCAATGGAAAACTTAACTACCAAACGAATAAGTACTAATTGAGAAGCCGATTGGGGAGTGGTCGAATCTTAATCCGACGGAAGTCTTATTCTGATGGGTAAGAAATTGAATTTGATCGATTCACGCCTGCTGAGACGCTTCAGATAGATGAAAAGTTTGGAAGGAAGAGCTAAGTAGGAAGTAATAGAATGACCTATGAAAGGGTCCATTTCCAAGAACTCGGATGGAATAGACAGATTAGGAAGAAAGGTTTTTTAATAAAAAGTTGTGACAAACCATTACTCTGATTTTTGTCGCCATTTTGACCATTTAACTATGAATATATTAAATTCTTGTGAAATTTGTATCAAAAATATTTTCGTTGATACTGGACATTGACTTTTTCCAAAGCTCTCATGACATCTTTCTGATGGGTTAATGGACGTTATGTAGCTATATCTTCTGGGTGACTTTTATGGTTTTCCATCTCCCTTTCTTCCTAAATGCTGTTCTCTCGCCTGGTTCCAACTCACAACTCAGACTTATGACCCTGCTGTGGCTCGACTTATGACACTACCTAGTACTCTTTTCTTTCATTACCGGAGTATATCATATCTCATTACTTTGCCCCCTGCGGTACTTTTCGCGAATGCATGTAGCGGCGTTAAGAGTATCAGGTTGCTCTTCGGGAGGATGGGATGAACGATTTCGGAGACGGACGCAATTGAGCATGAATTCCTCGCCTTTTTCCCTTATCCCGGTCAGATGATGATAGGGCACCTGCGAATCCATCTGGTGGTGTGAGTGGCAAAAGCGGCATCCCCGCTTCCCTTAGGACGCGGTCCAAGTCGTGTGAAGAATCAATTTCCTTATTTCCTGGAGACTCTTTAATTTTTTTTTCGATTCCACGATCGGAAACCTTCACGTAACTCTTCGTAGTCCACGAAATGGACTATTTAGTCTCGCAAACGAATTTCGCAGATTCATCCCGTGTCATTTCCTGTCGAAAAGTTTTCTCGCGCGCGGAAATTATTAGTATGGTGCATTTATAAGACAGCTGCGTTGAAGATGACGCTCAAAAAAGTCATTGATGTGAGTTCTTGCTACTCATTAGAAATTGAGTTACTTGCTCGTGGCTGAGGCGCATTAAATAGCGTCTTAATTTTATTACTAACAGTGGCCTACCGGTTTAGTTATGCTGTTTATGGATTTAGAGACTAAGAACGTGTATTTCTAATCCCTGCCTACCACGTCGCTAAACAGTCTCCATAACAGTATATCATTTACGTAAGTTCCTCTCGGGTCCTCCACCGGGTTATATCGTCCATATCGGCCGACGTTTCGATGTCCGGCTCGGAGGAATTTACGCGGCTGATGCGCCGGGAAAATACCAAATCTTTTACCAATATATCATTTTATAACTCCACATTATCTGGGGTAATTACGTTAGGAACATCTGTGGGGCTGCATTATGGAAACTAAAGGTCTTCGAACGAACGGTGGGAAAATATTAAAATTTAAGAGTTAAGGATACATGTTATTTGGCTTTGATTGGACCTCACTTTGAATCATCGTTGAGTGTTTTGGACTCTTTACATAAGAACTTAATTTCAGAATTGATTTGGATGCGAGGAATAGCTGCCCATTTCTTGAAGAATGGTCATGAATGAATGAAGCGTCACATTCTTTTCGGTTAGGTTTGGTTTGGAGGAACTGGATGCACAGCTTTAAACTTTTAGATACATATATATCACTTGAGTTAGACGCTGACTTAAAAGAACTATGTACTATATTTTAGCACTGAATTTACATAGGTAGGTGGGAACATGGCGAGAAGTGAAGGAAAAACTACCGCCGAACCGATTGATATGAGGAATAATATTTCCTTCACACCTGCCGAGTCCACAGTAGAAGGAAACAAAACATACAGCAATTTCAGCTTCCCAAATGCCGTTAATGACCAATTACTCTAATGGCTGGTGACCCAACACCTCCTGTCACACGCCCTCATGGTGTGGGTTGCAGAGTTAGAGGTACTTACCCGCCCTTCATATCATGCAATGAAACAAACAGTTTTCCTCTCGTATCTCACTCAGCATTCACCCCTCCATCACCAGATTCAATATTCCGTGTGCACTAAATTACGTGCTGCAACCATTTTTCCCGTCATCTCTGAATTCATCCCAACAGCTAATTATATAAGAAAGTAATAATCAGTCTTATCACTCATGAGCCGACCACATCCTTCGGTGTATGAAATATGATTTCATATGTTTATGCCATTTTTTCAAGATAAATATCTTCAAAATGCAAATATTGTGTAACTCGTAAAAACCGAGTGAAATCCTGAAATATAGGAATTCAAGATTCATTCTTTTTCCCCTTGCTGGCACCACAGCGTAATTGGTGGAATAGAGACTATCAGGTA
This sequence comes from Hetaerina titia, assembly GCA_037158775.1. Taxonomy (NCBI): domain Eukaryota; kingdom Metazoa; phylum Arthropoda; class Insecta; order Odonata; family Calopterygidae; genus Hetaerina; species Hetaerina titia. Next base: position 61,894,100 of record CM073775.1, on the reverse strand, counting down.
CAATATATATACGTGTAAAATGAAAGCAGTCGAACTGAAAACATTAAAATCAGCGCAGGTCGTTATAACGAGATAGATAGAACGAAAAACATCGCATAATATGTATGCTGTATCGCACTTTGATGCATATCCGTCTCCCATTCAAATCCACTATGGTATTGAACGCCGCGCAACATCCTTCCGTAAACGTGTTTCGTGGTTTGTGGACCACCGCTTACACTAAGCGAGAAACGTAAATCCAGTAGTACTTGGAAATAAGGTAAAAGAAATAACTGTGCAACGCGGCGGAGGAGGCAACCTGGTGAGTCAAGTATTCACTTACTAACCGAGTTCCGTTTTAAATCAGGTTTGTCTCTCTGGGCCTCTCTTACAAAGTTGTTAAGGTGACTCTCTGGCTGAACTGTTTAAAGAATATATTATTCGGGAAACCACAGACAGGACAGTGAAAGGACCTCGCCCCCTACCTACGGCAATATTGACGGAAACTAAAAATTCAGCGACACTTGTGTGTACATATAGTATCTGCTATCATCCGTGTGGCATTTTATTAGATAATATTTCGTAATAAATGGACTTATTTTAGGGTTTTCAGCATCCCTAATGAGGGAATCTTAATAATAACTGATTAACTGCCTTAAAAATTTGATAAAACTGCAAAAGCAGTGAAATATTATTTTGGATATTGTGGTTTGGAGTTCCCCCTGCAGAGGTTTCCTCCAGGGACTCGGTGAGGTCGGCGTCCCACCGATTTGTTTTATTCCGTCCGAGGACTTTGTCAAAAGATTGAAGCTAACATCTTACAGTTTTTCTCTAGGAATCCAACGTCGAGAAATTAAAAAAAATGCAAGGTCGGGAGGTAGATGCCCTGCTATCATACAGGGTTCGTTCCAAAAGTAATGCTATTGAATTTCCCGCGCCGCTCTTATTGGCCGGAGTGGGAGCGAACTACTTGGAGTAGGGGGGTAAGCTTTACCGCAAAATTATTGTTAGTGCTCTCCAAGCTGTGGAATTGGCAGAACGTCAGCTATTGTAAACCTCTGCGCGCCAACCGTGTCACGAAAAAAATGGAATCGACGATCGATCAACGTTACGCGACTGTTTGTGCTCAACTGAAAAAATCTCTTGAGGAGACTAACAAAGTAATTCGTGAGACTTACGGGAACTCTGCTCTGTCCTACTCACAAGTTTCGAGGTGGTTAAATGCCTTTAAGGAGGGCTGGGAAGAGGCTCACGACGAACAACGCTCTGGGAGGCCGTCAACCAGCAAAACCGGCAACAATGTGGCTCGTGTTTGACATTGTTGGACTCTGACCGTCGATTGAGTACCAAGATGGTTGCCAATGAACTGAACGTGTCGTCTACTGTTGTGTTTCGCATTGTTCAATTTTTAATCCTAGATATAAATGGAACTCGTATGATAAAAAATAAAGCATTTATTTGTAACCTTAACAATATAAACATCCTCTGCAGTAAATCAAATCAGGGAGAGGTGGTCGAAGTTGACAGTCTGTAAACATGTAGTCCAATCCCTAAATCTTAAAGGAAATGTGAGGTGTGACGTAAACACAATGCACTTATGTACATTATTTGAATAAAACGCTGAAATGCCTTGTAAATATTTATTCTAAAGGATTTTCGGTCATTCATTTAACAGTAGCACTCTTTATGTCCAAGTTTACATTGAAAATCTACTCCGAATGGCCTAAATTTTTAATCCTTGATTTAAATGGAACTCGTATCACTTTGATGTCCAACCGTCTCTGATTCGGTCATTAGTTGACATATTCTGTAGGAGAAAACGTGGCTTATTTTTTAAATCTAACCGAAATAGTAATTGTAAAGCGGTGGGCGTTCGAATTTTCCTGGTGCAGTTAACGTGTTGTTTTTCATTTAACATATGGTCAAAATAAGTGAACTGTGCTCAGAATATGATCATAAGAAGTTGCGCCCACTATTTCTGATTCGTTAGTCGGATTCCTCACTTCTTCTCTTTCGTCTGCTACCTGCGCCACGCATATCTCCTCTTTTCCTCGACGTTTCTTACATTTTAAGTTCAGAAACAATCAAAGTATGTGAACTGCGCTCTTGAGTGACTCAGAAATTTGAATTCAATGGCCCTGGAGATTGGGAAATATAGGAATAAACTGGAGGGATGGCTAGGCTATTTTAAATCTGTACACGTATGAATCAAATGGCACATGTAAGGGGAGCAGAGGGGAAATTGGGTTGAAGAGAGGAGTGAGAAAAGGCTGTCATTTATCGCCGGTCAAGGGTAAATTTTGTATTTCAAGGGATTGGAATTGGGAATGAAATTGGGATGGGAAGGCGATTAAATCAGTTCTATTTGCTGATGAATCAAACATTAGCTAGGCAACCAGAGATTGCAGTTATTTTTGACTACTTTACAGCTGCAATTGTATGGGATGAGTGTTAACCACAAGAAAGACAAAGTAATAAAATATTCAAGCATTAGGAAAACTAAGTCAATCATTAAATTAGGGAGGAATGAACTTTCGTTCATTCCTCCCTAATTAGATCTAGAGTTCATAGATCAGTTTACGTATTTGGGAGGAAAATGGGCATAGTCGTTGGGATATTAGGGGAAGAATAGTATTAACGAAATAAGAATTTGCCTAAAGAATAGACTTACTCGCAACGTAAATAGGTTTAATAGAGAATAATATATGATATTTATAACTAGCTGTAGTCTACCAGGTTAGGGTAGGTTTTTAATGGAATCTGGGACTACGCAGTTTTATTTCTTAGTTCCTGCTAAAATGTTTCAAATTGTTCTTAATCCCTTTCTAAACATCACAATAACTCTTTGCTTGACTGTTCATGCTTTCTATCTCCCATAATTCCCTCCAAAATGCCTACTTTTTATCTCCCTCTGCCCCGCTCTCCAAGCATATCCCCACGACTTGTATTTCCGTCTTCAGCATACCATTTCCTCTCAGTCTCTCCTGAATCAGCTTGTCCTGCCCCCCAACCGCCATTTCTCTTCCCTCATCATGCCTAGAATTCCTTCATTTACGTAAGAATTTTTAAAAGATTAGCAAGGAATTTAATATGGAACGTAGCGCTGAATGGATACAAAACATGGCCTTCGAGGACGGGACTAACCTAGATTGGAGGCTTTCAAGATGTGGGCATGGAGGAGAATGAAGAGTAATCTGGACGTGGAAACAGAATAAGTACGAAGTTTAGGGTATGACGGCAGGAGATGTTGCTGGGGAAAGAGGAAGTAGTTGGAGGGAATATGGAATGGTCACATAAGGCCGTGATAGAAGGAAAAACGTTGGGAAAGCGTGGTAGAAGAATATAGGAGAAATTTACCCAATAAATGAGTTGTTGATATTAGTTCTTGGGAAAGAAGGAAATGATGTATGGCAAACGAGTACTTCCACACTATTCATTGTACATAAAAGATAATAATTGTTAGGCCGTCTAAAACCTCCCGTAAGAGGTTTTCACCTTTGACCACCTTTAATTGATTGGTATTCCACGTGATAATGCTTTGCATGACACCCGTAATGCATGTTGATGACGAGGAAAATTTTTAATAAATCAATAGACAAAGGTAGAAACTACATGCAGGGAGTTCCATATGTTCTGCCGAAACGTTTTAGGGACCTTCTGAAACGTAACTTTAACAGATGAATTACCTTTGATTGATGTGAGTTCAGGGGCGTTGGTGAACCACTCGGGATGGCATCGTATTTGTCGTAACAATCCGCCTTTGTAAGGGGTAGATGCGCGCGGAACACGTGGGGATCTTATTAACGCCTAAGAGACGGCTTGGAGAGAGTGACCGCCCTTCCCTGGGAAATCTTCCGGAGAGACCTTCGCAGACCCTGGAGACTCCGACCTGACTTGCTTATTTACGCCCGTGGCGTCAAAAGAGGGGCGACCGTGACCCACGCTCACCGGGCAGGTGAATCCCACAAGGACCACCCTGAAGGGGTTGTTGCGGGGTGGTTTCGAGGTGATTTCTTTTCTCCTTTTTTTTCCTCCGGTCGGGAGAGAATCTCTTTTCCGGCCAGGGAGACTCCCTTCTGTGGGTGTTGGCCGTCTCGCCATTGCCCTGCGTGCCCAACGAGGCAGCGTCTCGAGCTTGTTGACCGCCGCTTTTTTCACCCTATTGCTGTGGCGGGTGAGGCCAAATTAGAAACAAAATATCGACTACCTGTACTATCTATAATTGAAACCCCGGCTCTTGCGCAACGTAAAGTGCAATTTATATATTCAAATTGGTGACGTGCCCTGTCAAAATTTACTAGCATCATTAACGGATAACTGCCGTCAATTGATTATTTAGGTTAAATTGCGCTTTAAAATTAAATTAAGTTACATTGCCGCTTTTACGAATTTTTCCTCCCTTGTAATCCTTGGGGATTCTATTATTTATATTATCTTACGTTCGCTCGCCGATTTTAATTTATGTGTTGGAAAGCATGATACGCTTTAGTACATTTTAAGTACACTTTACAGTTGTTAAATTGCTTTTTTCCCTTTATATTAAGTTAGTTCCACGCAATGTACTCAAACATTCTGGCCTTAACTATCAACGGAATGTTGCAGTTAAGAAGCTGTTACTTAGAGAATAACTATTTTATGCTCGATTTTGAAAAATGAATTTCTTCTTTTTCTTTTCACGTCCAAGATTGACAACATATTAAATGCGTTTTGTTAAGATTGGATCGTATTTATTAATTGATTTGTAGTTTTTTCACAATAGGCTTTTCTTCCATTTCATGGTCACTTTTTTGAAACATTACTTTTCACCCTACGATATATTCACCCTACGTGATATTTTATCTTTTCAAATGCTATATTCATAAGCCTAAAGGAAACGTGAAATAAGGAGGTAGATTTAAAAAAATGTAAATCATCTTACGCTGTACATATCACGGTAAAGCAAGCAGGTGAGACGGGGCTAATTAGCGATTTATATATACGATTCCAATGACTACAGTGAAGTATAACGGCTATGACCAACACCAAGACTAACAGATGTAAACATTATGCTACAGCTAATTATGATGAATGTGAGTGGGTTGTTCAATGTGTCCTTGGGAAAAAAATAGGAAAACGAGTCATTTTAGATATTTTTTATTTTTCAGCATCTTCTCCTTTTAGCGTTTGGAAATAAAAAAAAGTAACTGGGGGACAAATCTGGTGAATACGGTGGGAGTTGTAATAATTCAAACCTTAATTCCGGTATGTAAAGCAGGTGCGCACCCGAGCTCTGCATTGATATAAGAGATTTTTTCTTTACTAAATGACGTTTTATCTAGATTTCCTCGCTCAACGGGTGCAATAATGACGTGTAATACATTCTATTTATCGGCTGTCCTTTTTGAAAATAATCGCTGTAGTCCACGGTTATATATCGACGCAGTTGCTCGTCAGGATTACGACGGCAAAGTGCCAAACCATCCTCGGAATTGACCACACGATTACGCTTTTTCTCCACTGAGAACAAAACACGGAAACCATCTTGTAGAGATTTTTTTCACATCCAAGTTTTCTTGGAAAATTGAAAACACTGTATGCACCTTGTACGTCTGTGACTGCACGCACCCGTCTGTGACATCAGCTATTTCTCGAGCTTTGATTCCTTGTTCAATCAAAACCACATTGTGTGTTTTGTCAATCATTCCGGAGGAAGTCACTTACGCTGGACTTTACGAAAATGTACATCATTGTTGGATGTACGGCCGCATTTAAACTCGTTTACTCAATCCTAAAAAAGACTAAGCTAAATATTAAAATAGGCGGGGAAAAAATAGAGCAGGTAGAGCAGTTTACATATCTCGGAAGTGTTTTGGACCAATACGGTCAAAGTAGTAGGGACGTAAGGAGAAGAATTGCGCTAGGCAAGGAGGCTTTCTCAAGGAGGAGGGAGTTGATGACGGGGACGTTGAGTAGGGATGTTAAGACAAGACTCGTAAAAACTCTGATATGGAGCGTAGCTATGTACGGCGCGGAAACGTGGTCACTGAAGCAGGAGGATAGACGTAGATTGGAGGCTTTTGAAATGTGGGTGTGGAGAAGAATGGAGAAGGTGAAATGGACCGAAAGGAAAATAAATGAGGAAGTACTAGAGATGGTGGGTGAGGAGAGGGGTTTGTTGAGAGAAATCCTATGGAGGCAGGAAAAATGGATGAAAGGCGTATTGAGCGGTAGTGGAATGTTGAAGAGGGTAATAGAGGGGAGAATGTTGGGCAAGCGAGGTAAGGGCAGGAACAGGATAGGGATGTTGGACGGGATGAAGGGAGGAAAGAAGTATACGGAGATTAAGAGGGACCTGATATAGATTAGTTTGCTAGGTGGGGAGTCACCAAATGTTTATTTGATAGTTGTGTCCATCCAAAAACCTACCTTAAACGGTAGATTACCTAATAATAACTCAATCCTAAGCAGTCGAAAATACAGAAGGAGATTTTCAATGAACTAACCACACCCTGATCTCTTTTGCTGTTAACTCTTTTGAACAGAAGTGTTTAATCACTGTACGAAACTCATTTTTTCAATTTTCTAAATAAATAAAATTTAATTGATTCAATGGACTCTGAAAATAAAACAACATAATGGATAGAACTGAAACTTTAACAGCAGTCTAGTGAGAGTTGAGTTTGCTAAAAGCAAACATTTGACGATAGTTTGAGCGCTATCTATTTGATTTTATAAGGAATTATTGAACGAACTACATAATTTAAAAGAATATAACGTTCTTAAGGCATAACTTGCAGTTTACAAGATGATCCATGGGGGGCAAACTGTATAGTACACTCGTCAATCTTCCTAACTTCAGTGCACCCTTTCGTCTTACCCTTGTTTAACCACTTAAGCATTCCTCAATAGGTGTTTCCTGAGGGTACTTTAATCTGATGGCTAAAACTTGCCAAGGCTGATCGAACTCAATCGTTACGTATTTGTGAGAATTATTTTGATGTTTATCCTAAATTAATGTAATAAAGCCTTACTTTCAAAATGTTTAAGAATATTAATTGCTGTTATATCATGACTTGGACATATATCATCAACATGCGGGCAACTCACAGAACTGCCTTGACTGACTGAATGACTGATGCTTAAGCACTGCGCCGTTTGGCGCATTTTACACCGATACCCAGCTATGCTGATAAACGGTTGTGTGATATAAGTGGCTTAAGGGCGAAATTAAGCTAACGAGTATACTATTTGGTGATTATTAGGATTCATTTAGACTTGTTTTTGCACGTTTGTATTTAAAATGGGGATTATCAGAATAGTCCCATAAAGGTTCTATGAGAGGGTTACCAGTATTTCCTATTGCTTGTTGAAATGACAGGGCTAGATCTCTTAGATAGGTTGGTAGGTTTGGTATTTTGAGGTCCTTGTGAATGTCTGAGTTTCGGACGAACCAAGGGGCGTTAGTAAGAGTTCGCAAGATTTTATTTTGAAAGCGTGTCAGTTTGTTCAGGTTTTTTGCAGCTACTGATCCCCAGGCTGGATAACCATAGGTTAAGATAGGTCGTATCATGGATTTGAACAGAAGTACCTTAGTAAGAAGACGGAGGGGACTCGTGCGCTTTATGAGGGGATAGATCGAGAAAAAGGCCGCGTTGGCCTTGTTAAGTGCATATTGGGTGTGTGCTTGCCAAGTGAGTTTCTGGTCCAGTTGTACACCAAGAAATTTGGCAGATGATGCCTGGGGGATCTTTTCCTTGCCGTAGTAAATGGGGGTGTTGTTAGGTTTCTTCCATTTTCTGGCGTAATTGACGTTGATGCATTTTGTTGGGTTTAAGGTAAGTTTCCATCCAGTTTTCTATGCTGTCTAAGTGTTCTTGGATATTTTCTGCAGCATGATTTGGGTCGAAGGAAGTTGATGCTATAGCAGTGTCATCCGCATAGAGGTAGCTTTCAGTTTTTGGGTGTGAGGGGAGATCGTTAATGAAAAAGTTAAAAAGAACGGGTGATAGAATGGCTCCTTGAGGGACGCCTGCTGTGATGGATCGGGTAGTTGATCTGGCATTGTTAACAGCTACAAAGAACGTGCGGTTAGTAAGAAAAGAGTGGATGATCTTAGTTAGATACATTGATATATCAGTTTTGAGCAGTTTATGTATCAGGCCAGCGTGCCAGACCTTGTCAAAGGCTCTTTGGAGATCAAGGAAGGCTACTTGGGTGTGCTTGTGAATGTTGAAGCCGAAAGTGATCTGTTCAACCAATCTTGTAATTTGCTGGGTCGTGGAATGGTGACGACGGAAACCAGTTTGCTCAGGTCTGATCAGGTCTAAGGCCGAGATTTCTTCTTGCAGCCTGTTTAAAATACATTTTTCTAGGAGTTTTCCCATGCAGGGGAGCAGGCTAATGGGTCTGTAGTTAAGGATATCAGAAGGGTTTTTAACAGGTTTTGGAAAGAGGATAATTTTGGCCGTTTTCCACGCCTTTGGGAAGTACGATTGGGTAAGGCAGGCATTAAGGATGGAAAGTAGGTGTTGGATGAAAGATTTAGGAAGCTTTTTGAGGTGATTGTAGGAGATTTGATCGGGGCCCGGTGATGACTTGGTTTTGGAGTGGGAGATTATAGAAAAAAGTTCTTGAGGCGTGATTTCCGGGAATGGGGGAAGGGGACAAAGGGAAAGGTTAGAAACGCTGTTCGAGGCTTCTGAGTCCAACAATGACGTTTTATCATTTTTAAAAATGCATTCAAGGGAGTCGGCAAAGGCATTTGCTTTGTCGCTGTCATCGTATAGTGCTCTCCCATTATGTAGTATTGGCGGGGTGGGTAGCTTTCTCCTGCGTAAGCTGCGGGCTAGGATCCATACCGAGTGGTCCTCATGTGAGAGTGAGCTTATTTTGTCATGCCAAGTTTTTTCTCTATGTGTTCTAATTTGGGATGTTACCAGGTTTCGGAGTGCACAGAAGCGGTTTTTATCTTGGCGGAGATGAGTGCGTTGCCATAGGGTTCTGGCCTTGTTTCTGAGCGAAATTAGGCGCAGAATATTCTGAGGTAGCGTGGGACCTGCGATGGAGACCGGAGAATGAGGGGAGCAGGAACGATGGATGACGTTGGTTAGGGTACTTGTGAAATCTTGAGATGCTTAATTTGATAGCTAAAATCTTACTGAAGATCATTTTACAATGGGAGGAATTCCATTTTGAAAAATCATGTAAATGTTTCATGTCGGGGGTCAAACTTTTCATTATAGTTTTTCTGAAATTAATAAAAATATATTTTATTATTTGGAAGACAGTGCCAAAGGTTATGATTATAACAAATCCGTAGGTTTCCTTATTAAGATCATTACACTTACAAAATGTGATTTTACTCCATCTATACGTATTTCTTAGAATTATTTTAACGCTGATCCTATAATTTTGTTATTAAGCTTCATAATTCTTATTTAAAGAACGCATAAGAATGTAAATTGCTATTACGTCATGACTTGAAAGTATGCTATCATCATACGGCCCACTTGAAATTTGACCGTTCACTTGCATCTTAACCTGAAAAATATCCGCACACGAGGGTCATAAGTTCTTACAAATGCTTTTCAGAAGGTATCTATCAAGAAAGATTCTGGTTTTAGTGCTGCAATTCCTCAGAAAACAAATATAGATACCGAGCAATATACAGGGTGCGTACCAAAAGTAATGTCATTGAATTTCCCGTGCTGCTCCAATTGGCCGGCTTGGGATCGAAGCACTTGGAGTAGGTAGGGGGACGCTAAGCTTTGCCGCGAAACCGGTCTTAGTGCTCTCTAAGCTGTGGAAACGGCAGGATATCAGTTATTTTAAACCTCTGCGCGCCGACCGTGTCACGAAAGCCCAACCGAGAGAAAATTTCAAGTGAAATTTTGCAACGTATTGAAAATGAGCCTGATTATTTGGACAGCGTTATCATTGGTGATGAAACCTGGGTTTCTGAATATGACCTTGAAATAAAACGCAAAAGTGAAAACAATGTCACTGTCTTTTTCGACAGTAAAGGAGTGGTCCATATGGAGTTTTTTCCTCAAGGACAGATAGTTAACGCTGCCTACTACGTGAATGTGCTGGAAAGTCTCCGAAAAAAGGTCATCAGAACGAGAAAAGACATCTCCGCTACCTGGCCACTCCATCACGACAACGTACCTTGCCACCATGCACTACGTGCCCGCGAGTTCCTGGCCAAACACCAGGTGTCATCGCTGCCCCACCTCCCCTGTAGTCCTAACGTCGCACTAGTAGATTTCTTTTTGTTCCCTCGGTTTAAGACAGTCGTGAAAGGAATCCGTTTTGCGTCCAAACAAAAATGTGTAGAGGGCGAAGGATAGTACTTTGAAGGGATTTAAGTATTTGTGCAAATCTGTTCAATAAATTACTTTTCAAAAATAACTGCATTACTTTTGGAACGCACCCTGTATGATGTCCTGTATACTTTAAGTAAAAATCATGCCATGCTTGTAATAGAGGCATTACCCTTTATGTCTTTGTTGTCGTCAGTCATATTATTCATAAAATATGTACGAATCATTGCTGTCATCTTTGACGTTTTATTTTCCATCGATCACAATTATTCATCTCATGACAATTGATGAATTTTACCTTATTTTCAGGTTACTGCATGATGCTAATCTTGTCGCTTGCCGTCAATATAATTTCTGCCCCGGTGCCTGCCTTCTAGAAGTGAATATTGGAATGAAGGTAAGATTTAAAATGAGTGTTCACTCTAGATATGGATTTAAACATTTTCTAGCTAATTACATTTGATTCCACCTTTTGCAAACTTGGCACCATAAAATAAATGAGAGGTAAATGTAATGATAAAGTAAAGAGAATCTCTCGTTTTATTGTAAGAATTTGAGACTAATTAATGAAACGTTGACTAAATTACGAGCGAAATTCGACGGATAACCGGTGACCTACTGCAAATCTGATATGAAGAAAATACAAATATTTAGAGGGTCGTCAGAGAAACTAGGGTCAGAGGCATCTACTTCACTCATGAAGGGAGAGAATTAGAGAGATACAAGAGCGTTTAATTTACCCCTTTCTTCGCCAAAATAATTGAGATCTCACACTATATCGGAAATGGTCAAAAAGCCGTGAAAGATAAGCAAATATACAACCGAAAAATGTGCAAGTTTTTCCATCGTGCAGTTCACAGTCATGTAAAAACCAAGTTTCTGAACCGTACATTCTAATAGAAAGACTCTGCTATCAACTTTCTTTTGATGGCGCCTGTTAGAATAAATTCGTAAGTTTCGGAAACTGCATAAATAACTGTTGATTTCTAGCACTATCTGACTCATTCCGATGTAACTTTCGTGGTGCATAATGTAGACGTTGATGAAGGCGTGAATGTAGCTGTTTTTGTGGCGATTTACAACTATCGCTCGTCAGGAATATAACAACCGTTATTTTTCATTCGGGACGGTTTCAAATCTCGGCAGTTTCTAATCGAAATGTGAGGTGAAAACGGCCAAAAATCCGTTAAGTGTTCATCCCGTAAGTTTGAGTAGTAGTTGGAATGGAGCTCTATGACGAGCCGGCGACTGGATCGAACAATAAAAGGGACAGTCGGGGGAGTTTAAAGACCTAGTCCCTCGCTTTGTCACTCGCTTTTGAAATAAATGAGTTCCTTAGGGGGATAATCACATTCCTCTCCAACACCCCACATTCTACGGGTAACCCACCATCTCTCGTATTCTATCTCCACCAACACAACTTTTTTCTTAAATACGATGGATTAAGAAATTGCATGTTACTATTTTGCTCAATATGATGTCCAGACGTTGAATTGCATTTTATAACGATTGTATTGATCCATAATATCAGCGTTCAATTGATTTGTCGTGTTTCTCCAGCACTTCATTTTGAGTTGTGCTATTTTAATGGAATAGGTCATACATCGGCTTCACTATGAACTTTGAGCCTTATGGTTATAGACCATTAACTTTGTCGAAAGAGGCATGCTGTCAAATACCTTCATAGAGTTCCAAGAAACTGCGGTAGATGCCACGACAGTAACTTTGGACGGAATCATCCGCTAACATGCATTACAAATGCAACAATTTCAGAATGTAATGATTTTTACACTCTGAAAATGTTGTATTCGTACCTTCATAGAATTTTATTTGTAGACTTATGGCCAGTTATCTTGCAAAGTTATTGACTGCCTGATATGTAATTACAACATTAATTTATAATGTCATGCCATAACTGATACCTTTAAATTACCAAATGAAAATTAGTCCGTCACAAATATTAATGGAATATAATTCGTGATTTATGTGAAAATCTTACGCAATTTTATTTCAACATGGTGATTAACATTTTATAAAACCTGGGCTAAGTTCTCAGAAAAATTGAATAAAAGTGAAATTTTCCGTTGCTATTCATGCACGGCTAATGCGGTAATTGTGCCGGAAAATGATGTGGTATAACGGCAAAACTTCTTCCAAGATTGGTCCCATGTTCACAGGTATATTTCCCATGTCCCATGTTTACAGGTATATAGGCCCGTATTTTCAATTTCCTCCTTAAAGTTCAACACAAACAGTTACAGGTTCTGTTTATCGAGTTTCGTATGCAAGAGAAGAGAGTATCGACGTTTCGGTATTGGATGAAGCCACTAAAGATTGGGGCCAAGAGAAAGAGAATAGACCATCAATTGTTTGTAATTTAGTCAGAGGGAGAACGCTTTATGAGAAAGAGGCCTTTGGAGGCAGATTTCAGAATGGAATTTCACCGAAAAGGATTCTAAGTGGATGGGAAATACGCCGGATAATGGAGGGTTGCTCCAAGGAACGACCGTTTCCTGAATTCCCGACTAAAACATTCCCATAACGGCATGTCAAAGGGACACCAAATCGCAATTGGATCCATAAGAACCCGATACTTCGCGTCGGAGTGATGTGGTAGCGGTTTGGCGAAACCAAGAATACTTCGATGCAATTGATTTAGCTATTTTTTTACAGTCGATTACATAAATATCTTTTGATTTCCGATGACTTATGTGTGCTTGGAGTCAAACCTAACCGATATTGCGACAAAACTGTTATTTTATTGCTAATAATCCAAACGCAGAAAACTTGAGGCTATTTTATGTGTAAATTTTGGTGCTTGACTAGTTCCGAAAGTTGAAGTAGTCGATACTACCTTGATCAAAAAGTTCCCGGAATTTATTCAGAAAATTAAAAATACAAGTTTATTCATCTAAATCTATATTGTCCCCTTCAAAGTAATCCCCATCGACTGCAACACACTTACGCCAGCGCTTGATCCAATCCTCGAAACATTTTTTATATTCGGTTTTCGGTATGTCCATCAGTGCTTCCTGCGATTTTTCCATTACTTCCTCTCGGCTGCTAAAACGCGTTCCCCGTAATGGTTTTTTAACTCGATTGAACAGAAAGAAGTCACAGGGAGCCAAATCAGGTGAATTCGGTGGCTGTTGGATGGTATTTGTTGCATTTTTCGTCAAAAAATTACGAATAATGATAGCACTGTGCGACGGTCTCGACGCACTGTGCGACGATTTCTGGTCTCTTTCGGCGAATTGCTTCACGCAAACGTCTCATAACGCCCAAATAATACTCTTTGTTTACTGTCTGGCCTTCTGGCAAAAATTCATGATGCACTACACCGTTGTAATCCATGAAAACCGTCAGCATTGCCTTCTTTTTTGACTGAAAAAGACGTGGTTTTCTTGGTCTCGGCTCATTTGGTGAACGCCATTCACTTGCCTGATGTCTGGATTGCGTGTCGTACTCATAAACCCACGTCTCGTCTCCAGTAATGATCCTTTTGATGAATGTGGGATCGGATTCAGCCTCGCAAATCATGTCTTTTGCGACGTCAACACGGTCTCTTTTTTGCATGAAATTGAGGTCTTTTGGCACCAACTTTGCTGCTACACGACGGAAACCCAAATCATTAACCACAATGTCTTGGGCGGATCCATAGGCAATGTTCAAGTCCTCCGCTATTTCTCTGATGGTTAATTTGCGGTTATTGACCAACATTTCTATTACTTTATCAATTTTTTCACCGACTTTCGATGTCGATGGTCTGCCACTGCGTTCATCATCTTCGATTGACTCACGACCACTTCTGAACCGCTCGTGCCACTGGTAAACGACCGTTTTTTTTAGAGAATCGTTGCCGAAACACTTTTCCAACATTTCCAACGTCCGTGCGCCACTAAATCCGTTTTTTACGCAAAATTTAATACAAGTTCGTTGTTGCAAATTTAAATCCATTTCTGCAATTGTAAAAAATCGCCAACACACACAGAGATAGATGTACTCTTGGCTACGTAACTTTTGCAAATGTCAAGTTATGACACTAAGATTTAAAGGGAATATCAACAACAGATGTACCAATTTAACAAAAAAAACAGAACTCAAATCGGAACGATGGAAGCGCCACACGGTGGTTATTCCGGGAACTTTTTGTTCAAGGTAGTATGTCATTCATTAATGGTGGGTCTAAAATTTCTCTCGGCTGGAAATTTTGAGCACTCCCTTAAAATATATTAACCATCACCTATTCTTCATGGAAAGATTTCCCAGATTTATTAGAACTGACATATTTTAAGTGTTCCTTAATTTTACATCCCCCAATCCTATCAGCAAAAAAATAAGCGAGATAACGTAATGCATTTGGTGTACTTCAGTTAAATCGCTCACCCTTTGTGCATTCTTACAATTTAATTTCAACTATCATTCATCATATGTTGCACAACCCAGGAAGTTTAGCGACTTTCTATTGTTTTAAGCTCAACTTTGTGGAAGTTCATGTTCATTAAATAAAGAAACACAGAACCCATTATCCCAGAAAATGGCACGAAGTTGGGGACCCTAAAATGGTCGTTAATAATGATTATCTCAATAATCTCCTTAAATGAGCCACGTTTTAGGAGATTGGATCGTGGCTGAACGAGTCAACGTGCCATCTTAGTTCATATTTTGATTACCAATGATGAAAAGTAATGTAACACCCATTCATGCGTAGTTTGCAAATAGATGTGATGTGACTTTTGAAGAAGTTTTGAAGAACTCTTTTGAGTTTCTTATTAATTCATGGAACATGCTCTAAAACTTATTTCGGACTAATTCTGAGGTGCCAAGTTTTGAAACCATAACATTTCGTCTGTTTTTCCCAGTAATTAATTAAGATCGTTTTAGCCGAGACCGGTAGGTGTAGTTATGTTAGCATGAGTACAACAATTGCATACGTGCGCACATGATATCAGTTTTCATGAGTAGATTTTTGCAGCATTAATCCATAATTTTTCTTGTGTTAGTCCTCCAATTTCATATGAATTTTTATAAAATTGTGAATTTTGGATACCAGTTAGTGCAAACTAACAGGGTATGACCCTATTTTATCACCGTCAATTGATAGAATGACGCCAGAACTACAAATAGAGTAGTTTTTATCAAAATGATTATACCCGACAGCTCGATGCAAAATCCTTAAGTCGACCTCAGTAGGGTTAGGCACAGGTTTCCTGCGTTAACTCATTATTTCTGTTGTAAGTGGCCTCACCACCGTAAATTATAATAAATCCCAGTCCCCCTTAGCATTTACCATATTTGTACTACGGCCATAGATCGCATAAACATAACCTTTAACCTGTGTCGAAAGAATTATTATGCTGCATTGTAAAGCAATTATATAGTCTAGTGGAATATTCTCAGACACCTAATATGTATTTGTTTTTTTTTTTTCAATCGTTCAACATGCCGTGTCAAACGCGGAATGAGGAACGCGCCCTTTCGACTCATCCGTATTTCCACGGAAACAGAATTCTTGAGTGAAGAGACACCCGCAAACTTTCCGAAGATGATTCGTGATTTAGGAGTGACGGGTTGTTTCGAAACCGGTTAATTTGACGAGAAGTCTAAACTAAAAAAAATGGCACGGGTTCAAATAACACCGTCCCCCGTGGGAACCGGAGCGGGGAAAAAATATTAATTCGGATGCGTTTCTCCGCAGCGCGGCGAAGCGGTTGGGAATCATTCACCCCAAAGTGTTCCTCCGTTTATGTATTTTTGTGCGCACGTGCGTCCCTCTTCGAACCCACTTCTTCTCGCCTCTTTCAACACCTCGAGTAGAACGCGTGCGCGAGGCGAGTTAAAGGGTTGTGTTTGTGTGCGCATGGGTGTATGTGTGTGCCTGCCGGTTTCGTGAGTGAAAGTTCTTCAACCAGCGAGATATTTGAAATGAGTAAAAAGGAAAAAAATAACGAAAGAATTCTTCACGAGGCGATGCAAACCGGGCGGTAAGAGAGTTGGCACACGATTAGCGTCGTAGCTGAGGAGTTGACGACGTCACACGTGTGGTGCGCTCGCTGGAGTCGCGACGGCGTCACCCCGTGGTGTGCTTGGATTGGGGAGGAGGAGGAGGAGGAGGAGGGGTGAGGGGACTACAACGGGTTTAGTCACCACTCACTAAAACTCTTGCGGTGGTGGATGGGGAGGAGGGGAGAAGGTGGGGGCGTTGGGTCGGGGAAACGAAGGTGGGAGGAATTCTCAGAAGCGGGGAGGACGAATCCGTCGGTGAGTCGCCATCCGACTTGAATGACTGAAATTCCTCATTACATCGGTAAATGCACCAGCAGCTCGGGCGACGGTCTCGACTTATCTCGCAGCCCGCCGTCTCCTTTATCGCATTGCACCCAGAGAGCCTGGTGTGATTTTTACGCTCAACAGAAATATCCTCCACAGTCGTCGTGACAGAAGACACGCTGCCTCTAAATCAACCCAGTTTCTTGCACGCTGATAGGAAATCCCCTTCATGCCCAGCCCAGATTGTCCCATCCCCTATTCCCCCGTAAAAATAGCCCAAATCCCTCCAACCACAGTTCTCAACCCGAAAGTTGGTTTGATATGTCACGGTAGCGCTTACCCGATACTAAGCCCATTGGTGTGAAATTCACACACCAGGGTAGGGTGGCCAGTTCCTATTTCTGTGTCGTCTAAGATCTCCCAGCAAAGGTTTGGTGCCCGAGAAATCACACGGGTTGGGTGAAGCTAGCGGTGCTCAGATGCATCCCCAGGAATCGAACCTGGGTTCTTTGGTCAGTAGTCTAGCACACTACCCACTGGAATACCACGCAGTAACAAATCTCACCGTTGTGACTTTTTATTGGGCCACTTGATGCTTGAAATGGTGTTTGTTTATTGAAGCCTTTATGGTTATCATAAAGGCTATTTATTAATAAAAACAGTGATATGTTTGTAACCATCTCGGGAAAATGGTAAGCTTGGAAAAATTCTGACTGCGCAAGTTAAATCAAACCTAATGGATACCAGGCAATTAACCTGTTAATAGCATATTTTTTGAATTTGTGATTCTCCCAATTGCCGAATTCATTTCACCCCAAGAATAAATTCGAAGGAAATAGTAATGCAGATATTGCGGTCCTTAAGAACTCACCGAATTATAGCCCTGTAGTGCAGCGGAATTTAACATAAATATTTATTACTGCGTGAGGTGAAGTCTGGGAGGTAAATCATTTGAGATTTACCTCCTTGAATCATCATGATCATCATCATCATGTGTTCAAAGATTCTGAGACACCTTTCTGAATTATTCCTTCCCAGGGTGATAGTCTTTGTGAATGTTAAGGCTTAAATATTTATAATACTTATTATTCTTGATATTCTATCGTTGAATGTAGGTTTTGGATGGATACAGACTGTACAGACCTGTGCAAGGATGCATTTTTTTGCCGATACAGTTTGCATGCAGCTGAACACTGTACCCGCTAGGCTACCACGCTGTCCCAAAACGCTTAAGATGGATGCAAAACCAGTCTTACTCACAACCGCTCTCACAAATGAAAATAAAATAACAAAAATCATTGCTCATGATTACCAATATTATACCATGCTAAAATAAGTTGGGTGCGCCTTCTGACCCGAAATGTTTTTCGAATGGCGTTCCGTGGAGGCGTTTGAAAGTAACTTTCATACATTCTTTTGTGAAGGGTATGGTTTTTAAAGAATTGGTACATGCAAAAAGAATAGATTGCCAGAGAGATTTGGGGTTGGAATGTTGACCGCATTTGGAATCCAATATGCATTGAAACGCTATCGCTGTTATTCGTACAATTTATGCTTGCGTAAAAGACTAGCATTTAGAACTTACACTTTTGAATACATGACCATTCCTAACCTAATTGTACGTATTTCCCTCTACCCGGACCAATACTAATGCACGATACTAATGACATTATATTCTGCTGAATAACTTATTTAGATATTTTTATAAAATGACCCTAGGTGTAAACCTCATTATACATTATATATATATAATATATATTATATTTATATATATATATAAACACAGTAATCAACCCGAAGGTCGGTTTAGTAGGTGATGGTAGAGCTCACCAAGTGTAGTGTACCAAGCCCTATACGGCGTGTGAATATTCACACATCAGGGTAGGGGGGCCAGTTCCTTTCCCTGTGCCGGTTATGGTTTCCCAGGAAGATCTGGTACCCGAAAAATCAACTAGCTTGGGTGAAGCTGCAGGTGCCCAAAGTGCCTTGCCCGGGAATCGAACCCGGGACCCTCCGGTCAGTAGTCCAACGCTCTACCCACTAGACCACCGCGACCCGCTTTATATATATATATATATATATATATATATATATATATATATATATATATATATATATATATATATTCTTGGAAAAGCCACGAACGTGCACAATAAAATTCACTAAATAGTCATAGCAAACACAGAAACTAAAACATATAAAAGAGGGACTCACTAAAAACCGAAAATTCGAGAACTAGTGAGTCCCTCTTTTATATGTTTTAGTTTCTGTGTTTGCTATGACTATTTAGTGAATTATATATATATAACCGAGATGAAGAGGGACCTGGTATAGATTAGTTTGCTAGGTGGGGAGTCACAAAATGGTTACTTGATAGTTGTGTCCATCCAAAAACCTACCTTAGCCGGTAGATTACCTAATTATATATATATAATTTTTTTAAGGTAGTCTACCGTTTAAGGTAGGTTTTGGAGAGACACAGACCGCCGCTGCATTTCTAGAGCTGTGTCCAGACTCATAATTTAGGCGCCTAAATCGCCCGATTTAGGGTGGACGCCATCTTGAAGAGTGTCCAAACTCGTTAGGCCTTCGAATTTAGGACACAAGAAGTGTATCATAAATACGCCATATTGCAACCCTATTATTTCAAGTGCTAAAAGCGAGACAACTAACCGGAGAATAATCGCCATGGCGGGAGTGTTTAATATTTGTTGGTCACAATTACTTTGGTCACTTCTTTGAGACACTCTTTGCTCGTTAAAAAAAATTAGGGCTTTATTAATACGACGTCAGATCTTTTCAAAGGAAAGAGAAATTGGGCGTCTTCCGCATGAATGTGGTTTAATTCTTCTTATAACTTTATTATATCAATCCATTAGATATAGATATTGGGAATGTAGAGGTAAGAACATATTTCTTTGTTTGGTACTTCATTTCATGATTAAGAACATCGTCTTTGTCATCGTGTTTGTATCTATGCCTCGTTTGTGTGCTTGTTAAATTTATATTGGTATATAGAAATTATGGAAAATAATCTTCAAGCGAAATGTAGTGCTCGGAGAGTGATTTAAGCATTTAGTAATGCCCATAGTAAAAATATAGCTGTTTGCATGAATCCAACCGGGTAATCATAGGTCGTTCGTCAAAACTTTGCAAAATGAGTCACCATTTCATTACGTAAGCCCACAAAGTAATAAAACCAGCAAAAATGAAAAAGTACCGACAGAGGTTAATTGTAGAATAAATATTGAATTGATACAACGTTTAACTTTAAATATGAAATACTTAGCAAGAAAATTAAACATAAATATAAATGAACTACACAGGACACAAAGGACATCTTAATACAATTAAAACTGACAAGGATTGATGACCGAAAAATTACCCTAGAGTAAAATATCATAAGATAAAAAGTTTAAGATAGTTGAAATGTAATATTATCTGACCTAATAGTTCAAGCAAAATATAAAAAAACGGATAACCAATTTTTATATGTGAAAGATGATGAGAGCATGAGTATGAGACGATTAGAGCAAAGGAACACGAAACTAGTACCATCTATCGCCCAAGTTGCTAAATTAAAAGTAAGAAATAGAAAACTTTAATAAAAAACTGCCGAATGAATTGTAAAGTGAAATCGGAATAACACAAAAACCATTATGCGGTTTTGCAACTACACGCAAATATTTACAGGAGCTATTTCAAATATCAAAATACATATTTACATTCGGACATTATCTGTTTATTCTTAGCTTTATCGTGTCCAAACTCAAGCTGCCTTATCATTAGGCACATCTCTAACATATAGACACTTGCATCCATGCTCATTATTGTCTAACGTGTCTGGACGCAGGTAAAGTCTCGCCTAACAAGAATCAAAATGCCACTCTACACTAAAATAAACCCTTCAATTCCGCATATTTTCTCCCTCACTTCATTCATTCCAATCTATTCAGCGTCCAACTATTCCTTTCCTCCCCTTTCTCATATGCCTGACGTTGCGTGCCTTTATCACAGTCTTCGACATTCCATCGCCAATGAAAATGCCTTGAATCCTCGTTTCTTTGAGTCTTTGTATAACTCCCGGCAACCCTCTCTCCTCTCCTACAGTGCCTAATACTTCTTCGTTTGTTTAAATACTTAGTTAATCATTTACATCTAATTATGGGATGACGAATCTCAACTTTTGTGCAATTCCCAATTTTGTCAGATAAATATTTTTATTCCTCTATAAAATGACTCAGTTCGTTGGCACACTGGGTGAGTAATGTTTTTTTTTGTGATCATGATTGTATTATTATATCCTTAGTTATTGGTGAATTTCAGGCTTTAAAGATCGCGAATGAGTCACCATTTGAGGAGAGAAAGAACTCCAAGAAAAACGTGATGAAGTTTTTTATTGCAAGTAAGGAATAGAGGGCTTCGAACGTCTTTTTACTCATAAGACTTAGCGAGGATTTATTTTGTTTTATTACCATTGGGCGAGTAATTAGCTTATCGCTGTCTTCTCCTTCCCGTGCTTTTCTGTTTCCCTGAGGCTTCTCTCACCATTCCCATCGTAGTATTTCCTCGGCATGCCACGAAGACTCTCGGAAAGCCTCCCCTCCTGGTCAGTTATCCTGTTCCTCCAGTCGGTAATTCCTCCACAAACATTCTCTTCAATTCTTGAGGGTATAACCTCCCAACCATGGCCCGACTCAAGAGCCACATGGGGGAGTGCGCATTCCGCCTTCATTTCCTGTGCGTGCCTCAACTCTCTTCCCCGACAATTCACTCCCGTTCGAATTAGCTCCCAATGCCGACCCCAGCCACGTTTGGTTTTAATCCTCGACTTAAGGGCCAACGTCCCCCCTCCCTTTTGCAATGCCCAGCCGGCACCAAGCTACCAGACCTCTTACTGTGCCCCGCCCCTCGACTCCTCCAGTGACCCCAACATTCGTTCTGTCTCTTTTACAATTCCTCGGCAAGGCAACGCGTATTCAACCGTTGGCATTTTCCCCTCTTGAGTCCCCTTCTCTTTCCAGCTCGTGCTTCTTCTGTTATCCGGGTCACACGCACCGTAATAAACCTTGTATTCATATGTCAATGGCAGTATTTCCGTTTACTTTTGTTTAACTTTTTATTGGTTATCTATTAATTTGTCCTGCAGTAGTCTTCTCCCTAATTCTCTGCTAGGACAACTGAGTGACGTGTCTGTATTTATCCTGAGTCGCTAGCATAATATGTTAAAGTGTTCCCCGTCTCGCAATACCAAGTTTTAGGGGGAACACAGGTGTTATTGCCCACTTAATTATGCTCACATGCACGAAACACGAGTTTCAACGCCTGGGAGTAATCATAAGATGTTCTAGATGTTTAAACTACCGTCCCATAAGTAAGAATAAATAATTGGAAAGAAGCATCTATTTTCTCATTTATTTGACGACATGCTGCTCCAACATACCTAAAATTATTGATTTGATTGGATGAAAGAATAATACTCAATCACGACACAATATGGAACCAAATATACCATTCCCCGAATAATATTTCATTCTTTTGGCTTTTATTGCCCTATAATACCTGTATATGCTCTTCTAGTAGTACATACAAGTAGTTTACTTCATTGGGGCGTAAACGATTTGTAAAGTGGAAAAAATGAACTAAGATCATTCCACCACTTATGGAAACTTAATATATAGGTACATATAGTATAGTACAAGGTACTTAACTAAGCAGCGGATAATTACACGAATGACGCTCACACATTTATCTACAATGCATCTTAATGATGAATGCAATAAAGGGTCAAGCAAATTTTTTGATTCTCGTGCAGTTTGCAAATTTTCGAGTTTTTCTAGAAATTTTGGGTCACTACTTTCAGAGTAGCGCTTAAATGATACTCGAAGATGAACACTCGGTCCTGGGATGGATTTAATAATCTCCTTTAATCAAATTTTGAGGGAGTAACTTGGTTTTCTTTCCAGTTTTGAAAGTAGCTGATTTTTATATGAATTTTTGCCATGAAGCGATGAAATACCTTTCTTCCTAACTATTGTACAATACGTACATGCGAATTTAGGCCTTTTACTCCTAAATTCAATGCAAGTAATTTCCAAGAGCAATCCATTTCTTGAGCTCCATTGCTTGTTAGGAAATTCTGCGTGTGTTATTAATCCATTTATTTGATTTTTTTATTTGTTTATTGGCTTGTGTGTGTTTTGTGTTAGTGCACCTACTAATTCTTTTGAATTATTCTCTTAGTGTAATATGTTCATATGGTTCATTGAACCAAATACTAGATATTAATATAATTACTGTCTCTTCCTTGGCAATCTTTTATCCATAGTCCATTAAAATGTATCATCGAGGAAGTTGTTCTTAAGCTGGCATCTTGCGAGATGTTAATTAAATGGGGTACTAAATCCAAGATGCATATTATCTAGTCATGAAGTATATATTTTAGGAAAAGTTATGTTCGTCATAACAAAATTAAGTATGATAGCTTAATGACATTCTGCTTTTTTCCAATGCTTTAATAATCTAGTGAACAAGACAGAAATTACTAGTAGAAAAGTTATTCGATTCCATTAACATTAACTCTGGATCTAAAAGTTTCCCGATCGATCAAATATTGGTTTTTCAAGTCACAACTTGAACAGTTCTTTTTACTTCAAGATTTTTTATTCGCTGTAATTTTGTTTTCATCTGAATTTATGGTAAAGCTTTTGTCGTTCAAATTTATCTTATTAAGATGTAATCTTATTATAAAATTAATATATGCTTTGACTTCCTAGTGAAGTCTCTGAGAAATTAATTCTCTGTTGATCCTCACCTCATGATGACCGAAGGATTTCGATCGTCGATGGGATTAGTCCAGGAGACGTAGTTTCTGGACGCCCTTGACCACCCTGAAGCCATCACCTTCACGGACTGATCGCTGTCGTAATACGGCGACCGATGAGCGGGCGTCATACGTCGAGTATCGTCACCTGAGCGTTGTATTGTGTATGTTCGGTACCGTCTCATGACGCTGGTCGCGGATTATGTTTGCGAGTGTATTCGCCCTGTGAATGGGGGCTCTTAAAAAAAAAACTCGCGCGAAAACCTGCCAAACTTCTTTGTCGGACGAGAGAGGAAGGGACGGGGAAAAAAATCACACACGGAGGTATAGTGTGCTCCTCTCCCTCTCTCCACCCATCCGACACCCCTTATCCCCTTCCACCCACCCCTCTCCGCCCCCCTTCCGAGCAAACTTATTCCGGAATTACGAACCGCGAAGAGCGGAAGGTGGAGCTGAAAAATGAAGACAAAAGGGATGCTCTGGTCGACTGATCACCGCCAGACAGCGGCTGGCATCACGACGATCGCTCTCCGGCCCAGTTAAAGTCTGCTTGTGCCTCATAGACATTTATTTTTTGGGTATAAGGCGTGACGAATTTCAAGTTCGAGTAAATTTTGGTTTCATCTTCAAATTTTGAGACTAAAAAAAATTTTCTCTCTGATAATCGCAGCCAGTCATTCAAATTTTACGCGACTAGGTTTTCGAAACGATCGGAAGACGTGAAGATCAATGAAAACTTTTATCGAGAGCGAGTATATTTTTATAATCAATTGACTACAATCGTGTATTTTAAGATCTACAGGACATTTTTAGGGATTCCTTGTAAGAATCAATTATTCGAGGGCCCAGGTACGAATCCCGAGTGCGACGGATATTTTTCGATGATATCCCGATCCCTAATTGAGGTGCTTCGTGGAGAGCACTTTGAGTGAATACGCCGTCCGTCGGATAGGACGTTAAACTGTGGACCCCTTTCGTTAAGAGTAGGCTAATGCCGACGTCTGGTTTCATTTCACCCTTCTTCCTTTCCTGTCCATCCCTAATGACGCAAATAACCTTAGCTGTCGGTCGCCTCCTCTAAACCTACTACTACTATCAACTAGTCTCAAACTGGTAAAAACAATTGAAGTAAGCATTACATTATTTGGCCTTTACATAGCACTTCAGCATTAAAATTCTAAATGTTTACATTTAATATCCTTAACACGTTTTTAAATTGAGTAGCGCTGAGAATGTTGAAGTATCTATTCATAGAAAAGTGTGTGGCTGAAATACATCTATAAATGGACAATGAATGTCGGGTTAATGTACCATGATTACATGTCGTTATAAGTTGATTAATGAATTGAAAATTAACTGTGATACAATCTATTTAGTTTGAGATTTTTCAAACATAGAATGTGTTAATTCCGGAAAACAATGAAATCGTGAGAAATGCATGAATGCAAATATTCCTTTTTATTATTTTTTTACTTGGATGAACGAGAACTCATTTTCGGTTTTTCTTATTAATTGTGACTTAGATGCTTGATTGTTTAATAACAAATCGGGAAATATTCTTCACGAATTTCTAGTATTCGGAGTGAGTTGGGAGAAGTTAATTTAATTGTTTTTTTCTGACCAAACGGCACTTATTAAGGCTCTCAAATAGATATCAATCAAAAGATATCATCAGTTTTCAATTTTAACTATTTTATGCACGGTGAAAATTATCCTGACGGTGGTCTCTTTTGCGACTCTTTTGCTCAGCATGAATAAGCAATTTTATTCAATACCTATTCCGTGGTAAATCTTATGATTTATATTCAGTTGATGCTACAGGAAAATCTAATGAAATTGATAAAATCATATGAAGATTATGGCAAATTAGCACTTCTCTGGGAGCAAAAAATACTAGCTAAAACTGTTTGTCGTGTCAGTTTTTGATTATTTCATTTCATTTGTCGTCAACCGGCTTGTGAAAGAATGTTCTGTGAAGATAAAATAGCCTCGAGGCACCTAAAGCTTCTCGAAATTTTTCCATCTTACTCACTCGGAATTCTACTAAACGCAACGTGGGAGATTTAACTGGCCTTGGTGGATCTGATAATATTTTTATTAGGAGATTTCGAAGAATCTTGGTCTTCAGGGAAATGGAAAGGACACGTAACCCTCAAGTTATAAGGCACCGCATCCAAGCACGAAGAGGTGAATGGCAGCCTCTAGCGGTGCCAAGGACAAGCTCTAAAACATCCTCCGCCGATGGAGGCGAGGTTGTGCGGGAGACGAACTTAGAAGGACGAGGAGGATGAGAGAGAGAGAAAATGAGGAAGAGGAGGATGAGCGTGATGGGAAGGAGAAGGAAGTGAAACGGGAAGACATGGAGGGAGTAGACCCGTAAGTACGAGGAAGGTGGAAAGTGAAGGAAAATGAAGAGTGAAGAAGAGAAAGTTTGAAGAGGGGACGGGCCTGTAAAAAGTCACGGAAAAAAATCTTCGTAAGAGGAACCAATAACTGGCATAAACCTGTCTTCTACGGAAAAAGTTTTCTTGGCCCCAGTGGGGCTATACTATATTGTCAGAGCTTGGAACCACGTGAGTAACGGATACTTTCCAGGGGGGCATTTTTCGGTAACACGTGATTCCCTTATATCCATTTTTCTAAAGTCTAAAAAACCAGAAAGGAAATTTGATCTTCATTTCTCTATTCTTTAATTTTTTTAGCCTTCCCTGGCGTGAGATAGAGGAATTCATACGTGATTTTAGTGGGAACCTTACTATGCATTGATTATTTTTAGGTTTGCCAAATGCGTAATAATTTTTCATAAACATTTTTCGTCATGCCTGAACTTTGGTAGCCTGATTATCTTCCCAGTGTGTGGAAGATTTTGCGCACGGTGCTCATATTTAATGGTATAGTTTCGTTGAAAAGTTTCATGGAGAAAGGTCGACGAGAAAGAGCAGGAATGTGATTATTAAAACCTGAGTTACACATGTGGTGGAAAAAGACTGGCACTCTTTCTTCACGCCGTTCCATTTCGGGGTAGGAAAAGTAAAATAAAGGCTCATTTAAAGCAATCTTAGAAAACTCCTTTTTACTACATTCTTCCTCGCTGCCCTCTCCTTGCGAAATGCTGCGATACGCCCAAAGAAAAAGATGACGCGATGGAATAAGCATGAAGCACGGGCAACTAATTCATAGAATATGGAAAACAAAGGAATATACGTTAATTGAGAGAGACTTAAAAGAAAATTGTAATTTCTGGAAATGTGGACGAAACTAAGGGATAATCAATGATAGCCACATGACCGAAAGGAGGCGCGATCGGGAAGAGGAAGCGTAATAAACGGAATGAAGGATGAGAATAAGGAAGGAGAGAGAGAAGGGTGTAAGCGACCGGGAAAGATTGTGAGTGGAAGAGATGAGGTTCGAGAGTGAGTCGGCCGGGCCGCTGGGAAGCCGAGAAGGAAAGGATGTAACCTCCTCCTCCACCACTACCGACTCCCTCTCCTTTCCCTCTGGTTCACCTCCTCCTTCTCTTGGTCACGTGAAACCTCCTCATTGCTCACCCTCCCTCCCCGAAGCCGTCCCGTCCCCCTATTTCCCTACCTTCCTTCACACTCCAAACCCTCCCTCCCTTTTACCCTCCCTCATTCCAACACACCCATCGAACTCTTTTGCCGCTCTCACTGCCTGGAGGCTGGCACTGGCGGGGAGGAAGAAAAGCGGAGTGGTTGGTAAAGGAGAGGAGGGGAAGAGGTGAAGAGGGCGGAGAGGTATGGAGTGGTCGGGGAGGGAGGGAAGGGAGAAGGGCGGCCTGTGAGGACGGGGCACGAAGTGTAGCCCTCGATGTAGTCGCGGCGGAGCGGACGCCAGGTAGGCCTCTCGTGCCCTACGTTGGTTCCTTTCCTTTCGTTTCCCCGTGCCTCCGTCCTCCCATTACTCGTGCAGGCGTTGAAGTCACCCGCTGGTGGAGCCAGCGTTGAAATCTCCGCGCACCTCCTGCACCTTGGTCCCTCACACTCTGGAATATGTTGTTCGGTGCCGTGTGCTCCAATACGTGTGTCAGTTCTGTGACGTGGCAGCGTGTTCGGTGACCCGCGAGGATGGTCCCCGGGATTGCTCCCATCCGGGCGCATCCTTTCTGTTTCCCCGCCGCTGGTGGAAGCGAAAGGGTTGAGTGAGTGACTCGTGTGGCGGCGTTGGATGTCGTTGCCATGGATGCCAAGAGACGCCCGCCGCCCATTCCGGAGAAGACAGTGGCGGGAATGCCTCCGGCTAAGCCTCCAGTCCCGGGGCCTCCGCCACCTACCCAACTGGAGAGGTAGGTGACCTCGGAGCATCTCCAAGACGATGAGATCTCGGAATAATTTCGGATTTTATCATGGCATCATCTGAAATGATGTGGTGGCAGAAGGAATGCTTGCTTACATTTCGCTGCATTCCGCAACACATTTCTCTTTAAGTGGACTTCCATCCATGTTGATACTTTAAAACGTAAACACGATGAAATCTCCCCCTGCGCGTGCAACCTTCTGGATTCTACATGGTCATTTCTACCCAAACTAGCAGAACACTTGAATTAGAAATCCTAATCGTTTGTTAAATTAGCATCAGTGGGCAATACTACCAGTTGTAGATCTCAATTCTTTTCTGTTCGGCGTTAATTTCTTAACGCGATGCTAGGCAAACATTTTTTTTTATCAAAAAGAGAATATCCCCTTTTCTTCTTGTTGATAACTTCCCTCTATTGTTTTATTATGACATTCAGGAATTCATTTGCTCATGATGTGGTCCATCCTTTTTTTTCTCTGTTTTACTTCAGTGTGCCATAATGGGCAGTTAGCCATCTAAACACTAGAAATATAAATTCTTCCATATGGCCGGCAGAGCATTATTTTTCACACGGTGCAAGCGCGTACAGGGTCAAAACATATACATCTGTTAATAATTTAGGAAAACATAATTGGATTACGAAATCTATTCTTTGATTTTAAAATGCAAATAAGAGTTGTCATTTGTCTTCAGTCACTGACTAATTTTGAATGAGAGCACAAGGTATCAATCATATACGCTAGTAAATCCAAGTAGATTTTTTTCTCAGTAGAAATTGTACTTACCTTATGCATCACATTTGTTTCTGCTTTATAACTGGTAAATAGTCTGCCTCTTATTTTGAAATTAGAAGGCTTTTTTCTCTCGGAATGGTATTGCATTTTCCAAAATATTGCCGTCATACCTGTTTAATCATTTCCACACACAGTAGAGAGAACGGTTATTCTTTGGAGATGTTTCGCTGTGATACTAATCGTAAATTCATATTAGGCTTCGAATCCGAGTTTGCAGTCGTTTTCATAACTGCCGTTTGTAATGGGTGGAATATTTTAATCTCAAAGTAGTTGTGCGTGGAAATTCTAACACTTGGTACAATGGCTAAAATTGGAGCTAAACAGGGAAATGTGCATGTAGGTTTCTGAATGATGTTTGTTTTTGTCAATGTTTTTATATTTTCACTTATCCTCATCCTACACTCCTCGATATCATATCTTTATATCCTTTGCGTCAATTTCCTCGCGATACCCAATGGTCAATTAAACACTGGAGAAGAGGAACTAAATGTTCCATTTAATGTTTAACGCTTAGTAAGTCATTGTTTGCTGAACATCTCTTTGTCGCTCCAATCATCATTTCAAAGGCGGTTGTTCTCTATAACATATACTAAAGGTGAAATATAAATAATTTTTAGCAGATGAACTGCTCATCTTAGGGCTCTTTCTTTAACTATCCAGACTAAGTCATCTAGACTAAGGCAAACACTACGTCAAATCTTATTCTCTTCGGCACGTTCTTTCCCCACTGATACAAAGAGTTGCATCCATTAAAGAAGGTTGCACAGAACAAAAAAGTTCAGAATCCACTGGCATACAGTGGATATGATACAATGAGATGCAACACAAGTACGGATTCTTTCTGCAATGTATTCGAGTACTTTTGACTTAGATGACAGTATATTTGCTGTTATTATCATTATTCTGGAATATGATCTAACGGCACTGTTTTAGCTCTTCTGTAATCATTTATGCGAATGATCTAAATAATATTAATATGTTTCTGTGACGAAATTGTGATAAAATGCGAGGAATTGCATTGGAAATGGGATGTTAAAGACTGTAATAGAGGGGAGAATTTTAGGCAAACGATGAAGGTTGAGCAATACAAGGTCTGTCCCAAAAGTAGTTGGATCGAGTTGATAAAAAAAATGTGTTGCCAGAATTGATACATTCACTCAAAAGTCTTCGAAGTAGCACCCTTAAGCGTCCACACCGCTACCAGCTTGTTTTCCATGCCTCATACGCCTTCTGGAAGGCGACTCACGGAATGCTGCTCAGCTCCCTCGTCACGGCCTTTAGTAACGCTTCCACCGAGACGTGGTGACGTCCTTTCAGCACATATTTGAGGCGGGGGAAGAGGAAGAAGTCTGGTGGGGCATTATCTAAAAAATTTGGATCCTTACATGGTCGGGAAGCTCTTGACAGATCCGCGTGCGAGTTTCCTTTTGTTCATCCGAGAACACTCGCGGTACCAACTTCGCACACACCTTTCTCACGCCCATGTTTTCGTTCACAAGGCGAACACTTAATCTGCGATCCCTGTCCAGCAAACAAGATTTGCAAGATTTTTCCAAGATTTTCGTCACTTTTTGAGGTCGATGGGCGTCCTGAACGTTCGGTGTCAAGATGTTGAATCTTCTCTACCCTCCCGAAACAACTTGTGCCACTCAAAAGCATCCGTCCGTCCGTCTATCCGGGAACAAATAAGCCCTATTACCTTTGGGACAGACATTGTTGGATAGAGATGTTGGATGAAAGGAGGAAGACACGGAGTTGAAGAGGGGCTTATTGTATTGTAGGATATTAGATTGTGTTTTGTTAGGAGAGACAAGGGAATTAACACTACCGTTTGGTAGCGTGTGTCAATCCAAAACTACCTTAACCGGTTGATTACTGATTTTTAAAATAAATTACTTGAAATGAAAGTACGATGATTAAGTAAACAAACGTAAGGCAAACATAAATAGTTTCGTAACAGACTCCTAAAATAATTAAAAGTGGAATATTGGTAAACAGGCGCTGCGTGTAGCCCGCTAACATTCTTTTCATGTATCCATTTACGAAATACAAATGAAATCGACAGCACCAAGTTATTATTTGGTGACATTAGATTCATCCCGTGTCACTATCGATGCGGTTTCTTTATCTACAAACATTATATTTTCAAATTTAATTCCTATAGTAGTTACCCTTGGAGAGGTATAACGCTCCATAAATCACAAAATGCTCTTCCTTTTTAATATCTCTGCCATTGCTCTTCATGTAAGTTGCCAATCCGTGAAATTATCATCACCGCAAACATCGAAGCGTAAAAATTGAGCCATAAAATATTATCTATGTCTCTCGGATAATAGTTTCAGGTTTATCACCGACAGAAACAGATTTTCGAGTAACGTTTTATGGGAAATATCATTAGCCCCCTGTGGTTATGAAAACCTACTGGAATAATCTCTCTGCAATGGCAATACCACATTCATTCAAGAGTTTAGTAACGTTTATTGAAGTCTGAAGGGGTTACCTCATGCCGTGAATTTATACTACGTTCTAGTCATGTACCTGAGAAGTATCGTAATTGATTCCTCGTAGAAACAATCAGAATATTATTTCAGTAAGAGAAAAATCAATCAGGTCGGTAACCAGACACAGAAACGAAAAATGTTTTCTGCGTGTAACCAATTCAACAAGTACACACATTCATTGTTTTCAGAAGTATTTGACTGCAATAGTAACAAGCAATATTAAGGTCTGCAACGTCAAAGTATCTCTTGTTTCAGGTGAAATGGCGTGTGATATTGTAAATAAGTACGCTGCTGATTGTAACGTGAACAATCTTCTGTTTGTCATCAAAACATCATTTTAATTCTGCATTTGAGTCCCATTGAGGATTATAAATTCTCCTCCAAAGCTTTGAACATATTCTGGAGTTATAACTCTCGGATTATCAAATAGCGAGGACGTAGATTAGTATGCGATATAATTAAATGGGATTCACGCGTGTTCTGCGTGAATTTAATAGCCGTAACCCCCGAAAGTTTTCAATTCAATAGTTGCTTCAGGAAATAGTTAACGGGTTCATTAAGAGGGGTGCTTTTACTCAACGCAATATCCTCCTGCGAGAGTTTGTATTATTAGTTTGTTTTATTATGAAATATTTCTTATCAGTAAAGTGTGGAAAATACTTAGGACATATTTTTAGCCCGTTTGAAAATACTTATAGCATGTACCTAAAAAACTATCTTAGATGCACGTCAATGGTTGTGCTTGAGGAATATTATTGTTTTATGCAATTATTTCTTAATTCTTTGATTCAGATATGACATATTCTTTCTGAGAACTCTCATTTCCACTTATGTTACCTTAGTTTCCGGTTTCATCATATAACATACAAATGCTTGGACCCAATGTTTATTTTATCGTCATAGCATTTCATCCCGCTTGTTCGAGTGCGACGTGAGCGTAATAATAACATCACCAAGCCACTAATCGTATCGTTATAACCACTGAAGACTGTTTACACATCCTCCTAATGAAATCTACTCATTAATCCACAAATGCTACAGGCTGTTATCTGCAACGCTGTTCTGCCAGTAATGTCGTTGTCGTGAGTGGAATCAAGATTGAATGGATTCAATTACGATGACACGTCATTTAATTACACCGAGTTTTCTATGTAGGTTGAGTCGATCACGCAGTCGGGGTGGCGGAAATCGAGTGCAGAGAGGCACTCGACGTTTCGTCTCACACTCCGCTCCCCCTCTCCCCGAGGCAGGTCACGATATTTTAAGGAATGCATCACGGATTCATGGAGGCCAATCCAATGTGGGACAGTCCGGAAGCAGAAGAGTTGGGAAAATTTGTGCGACCGACGAACTCTTTCTTCATGATTGAAAGTCATATTGCTGTGCGTAGCTCGATTTTCTATCTGATCCTCGGCCTTTCCCTTACCTAACTCATTCTCATTTGTCAAAATCTGAGCCCGCCGGTACTGAAATTAATTATGCGAATCGCATGAGTAGTACGTACCAAGTTAAACTGTTACAAATATGTAAAAGAAATATAATCAATGAGTTTACCATCTCGTTAAAGTTTAATTCAAATAAAATAACTGTTGCTGGCTGTTCCATGAGTAATTCCTTCATGATTTCTCTAGGAGAAATAACACTTAAAACTTTCACATGAATATACTCTTTAATGATCCATCAGTTTCGTTACATGGTAACGTCGTGACGTGCTGATGATGCCACTCTGTAAAGAAAGCCGTTGTGAAATAATGAGTGTTTTCATGCCGAAGTTTTGCGCTATTTATCCGAGTTAATCTGGCATATAAGGTATGGCATAGGTAACGCTTACTTACGCATTAAAGACTTCACCCAAATTTGGACAGAACAAATGTTTGAGAGCGCTCTCCAATAAACAACCGTTGCTTTGTTTTCTCAGGTATTTTCAAAAATATATCGTATATTATTTCCGAGAATTGAGTTCCTGCCATATTGAAGTGAGTAATTTGCGAAACTCCGCGGGTAGGATTTTATTTGGTTTCAGTCAACCACGTCGTTGTGAAATGGGGGGAAAATATAAAGTCTCATAAATATTTACCTTGGATAGGAATGGGGTGGATCAAAGGAATTATACAGTTGTATATTTCCACTGTAGTCAGATTCCCAGAAATTCAGTGTGAAAGTTAGTAGATGCATAAGAATTACTTGATTCCACCTATTCTCTTCCTCCATTGCGCAAGTTTTACCGCCTCAAAAAGCATTTCTAAATTATTTCAAGGAGCATCTCTTTGTGAGTATCGTTGGTACATTTAAAAATAGTTATGACGAGATGCAAGCGAATTGTAAGCACGTATGTCACGCATGACAGTCTCCACGAGTTCCAATGTTACATAAACTTGTGTGCTTGGTTCTCAAGTTCTCTTCCCTCCGTATTAGTATTCATCCGTCTTAGTATTCATTTCCTTGTCGCTGTCGTTACACGCCTGAGGCATTATGGCCCTGGATGCACAATCACGTACTTGCACCGTACTGACTGGAACTTTATCGTGTACGGAGTAATAAACTGTAGCGATGTCCCAGCGTAGAATAGGCTTAGGTTTTAACCGAATAACGGCAAGACAGGTATTTTTTAATGTTTGCGACGAATGTTAAAATGTATTTTCTGACCAGTAGCTAAACTTGCCCGAGGGTTATTAAAAATCGGTAGAAATCAGGATTGTGGCTGCAGGTTGTGAATAACGAAGTCAGAAATTAACCAAATTCTATAAGAAAGAGAATGCTATTTGATGGCTAGTACTTTAGCGAGCACTCTGTTCATGTATATCTTTATGCAACTGGTGAAGTAAATGATGAAAAATGAAGTTGATAAAATTCCAAGTGCTCCTAAAGGGCGAGACGCACTGAATGTATAAGAATGTATAAGCCTGCTCTTTTTCTGAGAAAACCTTTTTAATTTCCTTATTGGAAAACCTCACGGCCAATGAGATAAGTCATTCCGTCTATCCAACATTCAATACGTAGAAGTACGTTACGTGGAACATCTTGTGCCGCGAAAACATGAGATACTCGTGGTTCGTCTGGCACTCTTTAAAATATTTTTTAACCCTCGCATTTGGAGAAAGATCGCAAATAATGGAAAAGGAAGTTTTCAAACATTGATTTTTAGGTTATTTTTTGAAGAAACTCGATAAATGGGGCAAACGAAGACGCATTTTTTCAAACAAAATCGTAAGAGACTGCGGTGTCAAAACGATTGTGTACATTTGAGTTGCCTGTATAAACATAATTGAAGATATATTTCAGACCTATTCCCTCGAAACATGCGTTTTTTTGTTGCCTCGGATTCCAATATTTCGTACGAAAACAATGCTTCCTTTGCAGCAAGCGCGATGTAGACACCAATGTGCATCGGATCCGCTGGGCTTGTCTGTGATTGGAAACAAGAACATTTTGAATCCCGCGAATCGTCATTCAACTGCGAAGTCACGCATCGGTATATATCCATCGTAATTTATACAATTTTAACATTCTTCATCCGGTCGTTACAGCTTGCCTTAACGCGACCTCAAGAAATCACTGCCACAGTTATTAGCAGGGCTTGGTTACTCACCCCCCAAAGACCAGCCAGATAGGATAGAGAGCCTGTCAAGGTCAGAAATCCTTTATTTTTGTCAAGGCTTATGCGCTTCCCTTCCTTTTTCTCCCTCCCTCACCTCTCTCGGCCCCCATCCCTTGCACACACGCATCACCACCACATACAGAGCCGGTCCCCCTCCAAACCCTCAACCCCCCCCTTAGCCAGCGTATCCCTCTTACCCTCCCCACCCGCCGTTTTCCCCTCCTCTTTTGTGTGTGCAGTGCCGTAACATAACCCAGGGTCCACTCGAGAGCGCATTTCTCGGAAGTGGCCGTGGAAGGGCGGATGTCCACGGTGGCTTGCGTGGCGGTGAGGGCGTGAGGTGCACAGATGTTGAAGCTGGGGCGATAAGTTGGCTCACGCGCGAAATATATAGACTTCTGAATCCGTGACGCAGGGGGTGGGTCTTGAGGAATGCGGAAGATGGGCAGACTTCCGCGGAGAAGTTTGTATCCGACGAGCGGAGTGGATCGTTTTTGAGCAAGGTAACACATCTTTCGCTTTTATATCTATTAATGTCATCCACATTCCTAAAAAGTCAGCAATGGCTTGAATCCTCGAACCGTTGGCCAATCGCCTCGTAAATATACCTGAACCGCGAAGCCTATTAATGAGCGAACCTTCCGGTGTTTCACGCTAATAACTGCCGCTTTTGTTTACATTTATTTTCTTCAGTACTGGTTCTTAATTCTAATTATGTCTGGTTGTGATAAGCTTTGATGTTTCCTGAATGAGGAGATGCGTGTACTATACGATGTGACCATTGCCTAATGAGTACCTAAAACGAAGTGTACGCGAAGCTCAATTACCTACTCGTTGATAAAGAAGTAATTTCGTAATGGAGTTGCCTGGAGTATTTTAAAGGAAACTAAATTGTCCTTATTGTTTGTTTGCATCAGGAACCACTCTGCAGATGTGATTTGATATAATATGTCACATTAGAAACTAATGTAATAAAATGTATCACGGATGGAGTGATGCATACATTCAAGTGTTCATTCTTCCTTTAAACGATAGGCAATAGTAACAAAAGCGAACGAAAGCACCCGGGAATATTAATATAAAGCCAATAATTCAATGATTTAGCCAAACGTATCTATTGTTTCATCATGTACGAGCATTTAGACATGTATGTGTGTTCGCATACGAGAGTTTGTGCATCTGTGCAAATATATATGGATATGTATGAGTGAACTCATGCATGGCTGCTGCCCCTAACACCCCCCGCCGAACATCCTTACGACGGATCATGGATTATTGTCCAGATGTATCTCGTTGAGGAAATAATAGTCAAATATTAACTATTCCTTTTCTTGTGTTAGGGATAAGGGCTGCCATAAATTGCGTGCTGTGGAACACTGTACGAATCATATCCGTCTTAATAATGTAAATAAATCTGTAGAAATCATTGGTCGGCCAATCAAGGAGTCATTTTTGCTTTGGAAAGTAATAATTATGAATATTATTTAGAAGCAACAAAACCTGGATATTCATGACCGAATAGAATCACAGTTTTCCCACATACATTTTTAGGCAAAATATTTCGACTTTTGTACTATCATCCCTAGGTTTTGCAAAATTTGCAAGTAAAAATAACTTTGGATTTATACATTCTATATAAAATTCGGTGGTCGAAATATTCCAGGGATTCAAAATCGAGGGAATAAGGTTTGTGGCTAATTTTTAGAGCGATTAGCATGTACATTATTTGTTAAATAATTAAGCGTATTGTGATAGAAAAGTCATGGACTCATAATGTCTTTCCTCGAGTGTTACCATATTTCATTGAGAAGTTTAGTTTAGTATCCGAAAATTGACTATTAAAACACGAAGATGAAATAAATTCTTCATTGAGAACTGTTTTTCCTGTTGAAATACGAGTGAAATATAAACGAAAGGGTAAAGAAATAACCATTCCACAAGAGACGTAATCCTTGATGACCTATGAAGTTATTGACTAATTAGTTCGATAAGGACGGACCAAAAAACGAGGGATATCACTTAATTTTTAATTTAAAAATATTTTTCGGATCGGACCTTTCCTGCAAGATGACATTTTTTCGGTTATGATAGAGAAATTCCAATGCACCTTAAAAGTAAAATATTTTTGTATCAAAAGTGTTCGTATTTGAGAAGTCAAATTATTGTCTGATGTTATTGAATATTATCAGCGAGTCATGCCAATTAACCTGTAAATAATCAAGTGATTTTTTAGGCATTTCAAACCTTTTAAATGATCAAGAAGAGGACGAGGAAATTAAGTTTGTCCTTCGCAGCTACTCCAGAACATTTTTGTGAAACATAAAAATCAGTTCCCTCATTTTACAATATCTCATTTTTAGTTCTTAGTTTTTATTGCATTCCTCGTCTAAGGTCCTCCTCATTTCTTTCCATAACACTCCTCAGTATCGTACAACCACTCTGTATGTCATACATTGGCTATTTCATGTTTACTTCTCTCTTATTTTTATGTTATTCTCCACCTATACTTCACGGGTTTCCGACCCTTTCTCATCTTCATCCCTCAGAAACCATGTTTCTGAACATAAAACCATCAATCTAAATATTTATGTCTTCACCAGACTTAGTTTGCAGATTATTCAACTGCTTTATAGGGAAACGATATTCTGAAAAACAAAAATAAACAAGAACGAGACAAATTTCTATTTCAATTACACGGCAATCGCCAGGCAAAAAAGACCCTCTCTTGCGGCTATTACCCATATTTTTGTGTGAGTGAGTTACGAGTATTTACAAACTAATGTCCTCACTTGTCACGCCTCGTATAGTCTAATTCACTGCCCAAACACGAGCATTATCCCGTGCTCAACTTAATTTTTGCCCTCCCAGCACTCACATCTTGGTAATCTCATATCTGTCAGAAAATCCTTCGTGATTCAATACCGACCGATCCTTGTTCATGTTTCGAATCCATTGATAAACTGATTCGACTCAACTTCTCCGCGAAAGACAAATCTGATTACATAACAGCTTTCTTTGATATCTCTCCTCAGCAAACTCTGTCGAGGAACACTCTGACTGGCGTGTGCAGACACCTCTTCTTCATATTTTTTCAGTGGCTAATTTTCGCTCGGGATGACGTTCCCAGCGAGCTTGAGGGGTTCGTTTGGGAAGATTACTGCAAGCTCAGCACGGCCCCAGACGTGCAGAGCGCGCGCTCTCTGTTAATGAGCCACGGCAAACTGTCGTCTGGGGTGAGACGGCGTGAATGACGAGGAATACACTTCGGGGAGTGTGATGCGGCCACGCCAGGCAACGGTTCCCCAAACCTGTTCGCCATCCAATAGAGACGGTTGTCATTGTTGTGCTCTGTGGTTTTCGTGTTGTTTTCTTTGCGATATCGTAACGCTTCCCGGAAATCGTCAAACAACGCTTTGCATCGCGTCGCGAAAAATGCGTTGCACATTTGGAACGTGTCATTGTCAGAATTCGACCCTCAGTCATATGCAAATGAGCATAAAGTGATTGGTGCAGCGGTGAGGAAATGCGGCATGCTAAGTGAATTTCCTTCTCGTTTCACTCCATCGTCAACGAACCTTAGAAGACTTTTATTTGGCTGCTTTCTCACCCTTCCATGCCATTTCCATAATTAAGCTCTCCCACTAGAATATTTCCCGTGAATGTTTGATATGGTGTGTACTCAACGATTTATACTGCTTCGTTCTGTTGATGTTTCATTATTGATATTTTTCAATCTTGTTATCACGCGATATAGGTTGTAAACATGGCTTTCGGCACCACCGCCACCGGATGCATCTTTCGGACGCTTGTCTGTTTTCCTCATTCTTCCATCCACTTCTTTTAACGAAATAGTTTTCCAATCCTCTCTACTTAACGATCTGCGCAAATGCCCAAAATATATATTGATATATATTTGGTTGTTAATAATTATTTATCATATGCGATAAACAAAAAAGGTTATTTGATCATCGAGGGGAGGAAAACTTAATAGATTATTAAAATAAGTTAATTAACTAGAACAGGTGGAACAGTTTAACTACTTCGGAAGTGTTTTGGACCAAAATGATGAAAGTTGTAGGGACATAAGAAGAAGAATTGCATTAGGCAAAGAACCTTTCCAAAGGAGGAGGGAATTGAAGACGGGGACTTTGGGTAAGGACGTTAAGAAAAGGCTGGTTTAAATTTTGACATGAAGCATGGTTTTGTATGGCACGGAAACATGGTCTTTGAGGCAAAACGGTAGGCATAAATAGGAGACTTTTAAAATGTGGATGTGGAGAAAGTGAAATGGACAGAAAGGAAAACAGAAGAGGAGGTGCTGAGAGAAAAGGGAATTGTAGATAGAGGGGGTTGGAAATGTTGATGAAATTGAGTGAGAGTGAAGCCGTTCGGTTTCTAACTGGTGGATGCCGGGTTCAAACCCGAGTGATGCTTCTGTACCATCCCAAACTCATCCGATTGGTATGGCTTTTAGAGCTATCATATTTTGATGAGAAACTGTAGGTCAATCTCAGAAATACGAACTGAGACCCTTACATTTCGCGATTTAAACCAGAAGCTTAGAGCGGGGGGAATTAGCTATTCCTACCAAACCAAAAATATATCCGTAGTTAGCATTATCACCGTGATTGAAATTATTTAACGTATTAATTGGTAGCTAACAATTTAAAAAAATGAATTAATTACTTTCAATGCCTATCGTCGAATCAGCCGCTACCAAAGACGATGGCTTGCAGGGTGCCATAAACAGGTAGATAGAGGTGGATGGACAATCGGGTTGATGGGATACAGCGTTCGAGATAAAAATGCAAGGTGCGATGTGTAATGCGGAGTCGATAGGTCGACGCTTTCTCGATGCACGCTTGACGCACATCGTTGCATCTTGGTGCTCAAAATCCAGCATCGCCAGGACCCTCGCGTGACGCAGTGCTGCCAAGAAATCGCCGTCTGGTCAGAATTTGCGTCGGCGTCGCCCTGACTCGTCTAAGGTAGCAGTGGTGCGTCTGTTTTTCCTCCTCCACCACCTCGGGAGAGCAGAAAGGGTCCTCCGTTCCTCTCACGGAGGCGTCTTGTGGGATTCGGTGCGGTTGTGGACAGGCCGTTAAAAAGGGTGCTTCACGCCGCCGCTGCCATCTGGTGGGCGACGTGAGTGGTGCGACGGACGGGAATTGGCCATCCGAGGATGAGGGCGGAAGGAGATGGAGGGAAGGGCGGGAGAGTCGGTGGAGTGGATGGAGGAGAAGGGGGAGGGGAATGGGAGAAGGAGAAAGGGCGTGGAGGCTCTTTTTCTTTCTAAAAGGCTCGTTGGGGGAGGCGAAAGGGAACCAAGGGCGGGGGATTCGGAGGAGGATGGGTCGTTTCCGGGGCACGCTCTCCTTTTCAGCATGTCACGGGGAGGGAGTGACTAAATAGATCGCTCCGAGTTCATCAAGATAACTATTCATTCTTAAAAACGTGGCCCTGCAGTGGCTTCCGTTTGCGCAGGGGCAGGGATGCCATTAGGGGTTGGGGGGAAAGGGGTTGTTTTTGAGCCGCCAAATATTGGGGTGCGCACCCTCCCCGAGCCAGCCGCTTGCCCCGTGCAAATAAACGATCCTTGAAGGGGAGAGAGAGAACTTTCCCCCTGGAGCTTATGGTAAAGGTTCGCTCGATATTTTTGGTATTATACATAACGGTGGCTTCAGTTTCACGAGCATGTACTCGGCCCTCTTTCGTTTTCGGGGGTGGGGGGTCGTTAAATATTATTTCGCTCATCCCCGCGTCTACGCTCTTCGCGCGATCACATTTTTGTTTGTCAACTTTCGGCCAGGCCCACAAGCCTTCAACGGAGCATTAACCTCGCTAAGGATAGGGTTGCGGGTTCCAGGCGATTTGCATTTTCCCCCCTCTTCATGAGATGAGAGGTGTCTGTTAACGATGGCCTAATCGAGGGCGTCGACCCATTCTTAATGCTCGATTTTTCTCGGAACTGTTCCTGGCACTCCGGGAGGGAAATCTTTTCTTTTCAGGGAAGCAGTGCCTATATATGAAATCTTGCGTTAGGGGTGGCTGTCATCTAAGCATCATTTACCCTCA
This sequence comes from Hetaerina titia, assembly GCA_037158775.1. Taxonomy (NCBI): domain Eukaryota; kingdom Metazoa; phylum Arthropoda; class Insecta; order Odonata; family Calopterygidae; genus Hetaerina; species Hetaerina titia. The sequence continues at coordinate 61,853,445 of CM073775.1, read as the reverse complement.
TGGGAGGCGAATTAATGTATTTTCGCTGCTAACTCTTCTTGAGATGGAGTAAGTTTGTAATTTTCCGAAAAGGCAATCGTGAGATGTATTTCTGACACCGGGTGTCGTTTCAGTCGGGCAATTCAAGGAAAAGCTAGATTTGAGCGAATTTCTTAAAAAATTCGGCAATAAATGGAGAAAAAGGTCAAACTATCGAAAAGGTAGGGGATTTTTATGTTCAGATCGAGAATTTCCTTTGAGAGCAATGTTCCTTTGGTTGTGAGGTCAGTTCGTATTTGTCGCAGGCCTTGGCTAAAACCGAGACTGTTGAGCAGGACAGACTTCAGTTCTACTAGCGACACTCGGAGCGATGAGGAATTATGCTCATGTAAAAAACCCCTATCTTTTTAGAACGTTTTCCTTTTTACTAAAACATTGGTAAAAGGAAGAAACTCTCTTCGGTAAAAAAAGGGAAAAAATGGGAAGAGTTGACCCCAGCCGTACTCTTATAAATGGGCAATGAATAGGAAGGGGAGTTAGGAAAGATATAAGTTAGCAGAATAAATATAATAAAAGATACTAAAACTAAATTAATTAAATAGATACCGCAAACGGTCAAAACAACCGTGTGTGTGTTTTGACCATTTGCGGTATCTATTTAATTAAGTACGGCTGGGGTCAACTCTTCCCATTATTTCATCTGGCCGTAGTTACCGTTCGCCTCATACAAAAAGGGAAAAAGGTCGGAAATGGGATGAATATGTTACCGCCCTTATGAAACTCTCTCATTTCCCTTGTCTGCTCTTTGAGTGCATTCCAGTTTTGTTTTTCCAAACATAGCTCTGCGCGGTTGAGATCCTGTAGTAATCGGAGTTAAAATGATATGTATATCTGAATTGCGTTCCCATGTACTTGTCGAGTTAAAACCTTCGGTGTGTTTAATTAGTTCCTCGGAACCAAATACATTGACACCTCTTCTCATGATCCTCAAGATATTAAGGAAATGAGTGATCAGCGTTTCCTTATTTTTTTGCCGACGAGGGGATAATTGAGCGAAGGTATATGCTCACCTAGAGTCATGCAATCCATTCGTTCAAGTTCTTCAATATTTAATTCACAGATTCTAACGCTGGGCCAAACTTAACACCTACACATATACGATAGCTAGGCCTTTCAGATAAGCAATCTAAACTGCTGGATAAACACGGTTCCTAATCGGGTGAAGAGACCAGATAAAGACATAGCGATTTTGTCTGTGTGTACTCCTTGGCATGTGGGACGCATACCTCGCGTCAACTTTTTATTTTGCCCGATGACTCGCCAACCTGTTTCCTCGCAGATAAGAAGGCTTGCATTCCTTCCAGACCGTGTGCAGTACCTGTGCCGCAGCTAGGAATCGATATTTTCAAAGATTGCTTTGAAAACCGTCGCTGTTCTCGAGAGGGTTATTTGTTCTCTTCCTCTTAATGACTATCGGATTCCTCATCATTATCAGTGACTTTTCTCTAATTTTTACGTTCGCATTCTCCTTTAGTTTCGCGGCCATGGCAGGTTGATAGAAAGGGAACTGAAACCGGCGGTTGGTAACCTGTGCGAATGAGAGGAAGACGAAATCCCATCGGTTTAGTTTCTACAATTTCTACACATTTCAAATTATATTTACATCTTTCCTTGAAATGAGATTAAATCCTTCCATTCCATGCCTCAGTAAAAGGCTAAATTTCAAAATTTGCCAATGGCTCCCAAAATGTGCATATCGTCTCCATGGGGAGACGTATAAGCATTTTATTATAATTATTTGTTAGTCTACCCGTAAAGGTAGGTTTTGATGGACATAAACTTAGCACTCCTACATTTCTTACCATTACCAAAGACACGACCTGACCCCACTCTAAAATAAAAACCTTCTTCAAGTCCACATACATTCTACCTTCATTCATTCTCTACATTCAAAGTTTAGGCGTGACATGGAAAATAAAATTAAACTTAGTATGTGATGGTGCATTTTTGGAATATGAGTAGTTCCTTCCCGAATACCTTTTGCATCAGAAATACCGAAATAGAAAGTGTAGACTCGATTAAATATTCAGGAATTGCCCTTACTAACGAATTTACTCCAAAATGAAAAAGAACCTATATATGGTGAATATGTGAACAAGCTAGCAAACCATTAGGATTTAATACGTGTATGAGATTATTGGGGAAATTTGACGAGAAGGTTAAAGAGCAATGATACGAGTATCTTTATCTTGTTAGGCCTCATTTAGAATATGCTGCTAGTGTCTGAATATAGTAGCAAATAGAAATAGTATATATTCTTGAAGTTGGATTGATTGCCGAATTAGATCGCATGCAATGCAGAGTAGCTAGATATGTAAGATACTGTTATGATAAGCTGAGTAGCGTATCAAGATTATTATAGGAGCTTGGTTTGAAATCACTCACATGACGAAGGTTAAATTACGGATTAAATCTCTTGAATAAATTGGAATGCCTCTTTGGCGATGGTATTGAAAATGTATTATTAGTTCCATTGTGCTATAGAAGGAGATATCGTGAAAATAAGAATAGAGGTCAAGTGTAAAAGTGTAAGATTTAAAATGTAATTTTATTCTACCAACAGTAAGGGATCAGAAACGTCTTCCCATTTTTCACAGTCTTCAGTATTTCATCGCCGATCATGATACTCTGACTCTACCTTTCCTACCTCCTTTGGTTTTCTCTCGACTATCTTCTTTCCTCCCACACCATACTTGTTACTCCTTCGTTTGCTTCCCTCTCTGTACGTTTTATCTTTTCCATCCTTGACACGTCTAACTAGCAGGCGAGCTCGAATAAGGATTATATTTTTTACATAATTTTATGCATTATGATTTTGTCCTCTTAATGTCAAAATTTTCTGGCACCCATCGACATTGATCTGTTTAGAGGTAATAATTTATTTTTTTGTTTTCAGGAAAATTAAATTTGCCATTTTTGTTTTATTTCCGCTAAATTTATATATTGTACGATTTTCTCAAGAAATGCACTCATTTTCCTAATTAAAAGTTATTAGTTCGATTATATGTGTTTACCTAAAAACATAATTTATGCAGGCGAGCGAAACTTATGCATTTGGGAAGACGTCGATCAATAAGTTTGAGAATGCCCATGAATTGAGTGGTAATTTTTTTTTATATAAATGATAGAGATTATATTTTCTTGATTGAGTCACTTGATTTTGTTTCCCGACTCGAAGTGGATCTAGTGTAAGCCTTGACGTCAATGTATATATCTATGCCTTACATTTATTCGAACCGCCAGGACGTTAAAATACATTTTAAAACGGAATCTTCTCCTCTTTGAGACGGGAGTAAATTCTGTTCTTATTACAACGTCAATATTGTAACGCATACTCTTATCGTGATAGATATTCATAAACTTTAGCAGATCGCCTTTAAAACTTCCTCTCTATTCTCTCAATCATTCCTACATTATCATCTTCGTTGGTTGGTTTCTTACCCATCATATACGTTGTTCGTAAATATATAGCACGTCTCCATAACTCTTACCATGTATTTTACCTGCTTCATTAGTAATTGATCTATTCCCTCTAAGGTGTCCTCAGATGTTCGCTCTATGTTGTACTCCGTGTGCAAAGTCGCATCCGGTGTAAGATCCCACAATTTTACCCAGGGTTGTATTGCAAAACGCCTTCACATTGTTTTTTTCAAAATCATGTTTTTAAATGGTCTAATATATTTGCAGTGCACAATTTATTCGCAACTTCGCACTCTATTATGCCGGAAACATCAGTATTGAGACCTTGTTCAGCACTAAGCGTTGCTTTCACTAAGGTGTGCGCTCGAAGATTGCCAAGTCTAACTGGCTATACTGAAAGAAGGGCGCAAAAATTTTACATCCTACTTATCTATTCCTTGGACTGTATATTCGTGTCTAATTTGTTTTCTTTTGATGCTTTTCATTGGAAGTATCAAATTTATTTTGATAAATGAACTCCTAGCTTACTTTTGACGGGAGAAGAATATCCGGAACCACGTTCGAGGAACCTGTGGACGAAAATTAACATAATATACAAGCTTTTATTTGAAAGATACGTGAGAATTAAGTCAACTTCGATGAAAGAATTGCCTAAGGTGAAATCGCGGTTGGAAAATATTTGTTGAATTCTGAAGGCAAAACTAATATCAGTCAGTGGCATCATTTTATGCGAACTCTTATTTGTAATATTTTCCAAAATCACCTAAAAACAGCGCATGTTTGTAAATGGAAGTATATTGATGGAGAATGCAGCAGGAATTGAAAATTTTCCCTTTCTTATTCCTGACATCAGGCGTCATAGCACGTGTAAGTGGAACTTTTACTCTCTCATTCAGCTACCAAGACGCATTTATGTTTGTACTCGTATAACTACTTATTGGTAGCTTAGTGGTTTAAGCTTTCAGCCAATAACACTAACCTTACCATTCGAATTCGAACGATCACTCAGGATAACAAAAATAAACTCAAACTGTGATTTTCTGGGTATCAGACCTTTCTACGTGAATGTTTGATTTACGCATTGCGTAGAACTTTACAGTCAGAGCGGATATCTTGGCTCACCGGTCAAGCCAACTTTCGAATCGCTGATTTATCGTTGATTCTTATTAACAAAATTGAAATATTGTGTCGTTGTGCATTAATGTGGAGCACATCTTTAAGATGTCAAAGAATCATGGGATGTTCCATGAGGTAAATTACCGTAACAAATGTATTTTACATTACATCTACACGATACCTCGGAAGCCGCCGTAATGGGGGTATTGGACCATCAGCCAAATATACATAAAAAACATAAGAATCCTTACAATCTGTGAATATAAGATAATGGTTTTCATTGTTCTCTCACCAGATTCAATGGGCTCTCACCAGAAACACCGTTCCTCCAGTTAAAGTCGCTCGGTACGAAATTTGAAATCGAAAATTTCGAAGTCTGAAAATTATAAACCTCCGTAATATGCGTCGTGATTTGTGTTTTGTGCACAAAAAATTTTATCCATCCCGTTTCATTGTGTTTTAAGATCTCATGCTTATCGTTAATACACATTCAATTGAATTTTTTTAAATTCTATATGTAATTTCAAAACTTGTTTCTTTCTTTAGCAGTGACACACTCGCTAATTTTGACCTATCTCACGATTCGCAATGTGGAAAAGAACGTTTGTAAGCCGATTCAACCAATTCATATGAAATAAACGGCACCTCTGAGACTATATAACACCCAAGCTTTCGCTTCTTTCGATTGTGCTTACGTATATATTTCACTCAAACATTTACCAGCTCCTTTATTTCGTTAATGGTATGCAGATGTCATTCGCATTCCATGCCCTTATGCAAATGAACATCTTGACACAAAAAGCTATTTAAACTTGGAGATATTTTTTTGGTGAAGGGTGGTACGGTATTGGTTGGGGTCGTAGGTTATATTGCCTAACGCTCCTGCGCCTGGTCTGGAGTATACCTCAACACTCCGAAGTTCAATCTTTTGTATTTTTGGAAAGCTCCACGATGTAACTTTACTCGCTTTCAAATGAAGCATTGACTAGCAGATTATTATTATTATAAGGTAATCTACCGGTTAGGGTAGGCTTTTGAATGGACACAACTACATATTAGATAAATATTTTGTGACTCCTGACAAAACACAATCCAGCAACCTACTATACATCAGTTCCCTCTTCATCTCTGTGTACTTCTTTCCTCCCTTCATCCCGTGCAACATCCCTATCCTGTTCCTGCCCTTTCCTCGTTTGCCTAACATTCTCCCCTCTATTAAATTCTTCAACATCTCACTGCCGATCAATACGCCCTTCTTCCATTTTTCCTTCCTCTTTATGATTTCTCCCAACAAACCCCTCTCCTCGCCCACCATCTCTAGTACTTCCTCATTTGTTTTCCTTTCGGTCCATTTCACCTTCTTCTATTCTTCTCCACACCCACATTTCAAAAGCCTCCAATCTACGGTAATCCTCCTGCTTCAGTGACCACGTTTCCGCGCCGTACATAGCTACGCTCCACATCAGAGTTTTTACGAGTCTTTTCTTAACCTCCCTACTCAACGTCCCCATCATCAACTCCCTCCTCCTTGAGAAAGCCTCCTTGCGTAGCGCAATTCTTCTCCTTACGTCCCTACTACTGTGACCGTATTGGTCCAAAACACTTCCGAGATATGTAAACTGTTCCACCTGCTCTATCTTTTCCCCTCCCATTTTAATATTTAGCTTAGCCTTTTTCTTTCTGAAAAATCGCATAACCTTAGATTTATTAATATTGATTCTCATCCCATATCTATCGCACTCAACCTCCAATTCACTCAACAATGCTTATCAGATTATAACACTAGCATATTATATATATCCAATACTTTGGTATAAAATATTGGCTTTCAAAATTTTCAATCTTAGATGTGTTTGTTCATTTTAATGCTCCATTTTATTATCTTATTGTCTGCGGTGATAATCTCCAAAAGGCCTTACAGTGTCGATAAGCTCAAGCATATTTTTAACAGCCAAATTTGTTGCCACTCAACGTATTAATCAACCAATCTTGCTACATGATCATGGTTTAATTGATTTATATTCCTTTTTAGTCATGAGGAATTAACCAAAGGTAGTCAAATACACACCATAATTTCCGTGTTTTATCCCATTACCTTTGTTTTATTGAACAAAGGTTATGTGATTTTCCAGAAAGAAAAAGCCTCAGCTAAGCGTTCAAATAGAAGGGGAAGAAATAGAGCAGGTAGAACAGTTTACGTATCTCGGAAGTGTTTTGGACCAACACGGTCAAAGTATTAGGGACGTGAGGAGAAGAATTGCGCTAGGCAAAGAGGTTTTCACAAGCCGGAGAGAATTGATGATGGGGACTTTGAGTAAGGATGTCAAGAAAAGACTCGTAAAAACTCTGATATGGAGCGTAGCTATGTACGGCGCGGAAACGTGGTCGCTGAAGCAGGAGGATAGACATAGATTTGAAGCTTTTGAAATGTGGATGTGGAGAAGAATGGAGAATGTGAAATGGGCCGAAAGGAAAACAAATGAGGAAGCACTGGAGATGGTGGGCGAGGAGAGGGGTTTGTTGAGAGAAATCCTATGGAGGCAGGAAAAATGGATGAAAGGCGTATTGAGCGGTAGTGGATATTGAAGACGGTAACAGAGGGGAAAATGTTAGGCAAATGAGGAAAGGGCAGGAACAGGATAGTGATGTTGCGGGATGAAGGGATGATGGAAGTACACAGATATGAAGAGGAGGATAACTCACGGAATAAACACATGTAAGATCCTTGTAGCCTATTGTGAAATCGTGTCTTGCCAACTGATGTAAGGGATTTGATAATTGAGGTAGCCTGGTGGGTATTACCTTGTTGATACCAAACAGTTTTATGCATAGGAAAGTGGCAGATTTCCACTGTGTGCTTCCCGGGACACGAAACAGTACTATTCCATCGTTAGTAGAGGAGAGAATCCTCGGGAAGCGAGGTCGAGGGAACAAAAATAGAGACGCTTGAGTGGAATTAAGGAAAGTATAAAGTAGCCAGAGTTAAAGAGGGAATTATTGCAACATATAGTTTGGGGTTTAAGTATTTTCTGTTTTCATGTTAGATAGAGTTTAGGTCCACCAAAAACATATCCTAAGCCGCTAGCCTACTGCTAATAATTATTCTCTCTCACAGTTTATTTTTACTGAATGTATGAATGTATTTCACCTAATACTATTGTACGTAATGAAACCATGGTTCGAGAAAATAAATTACGAATGTGAAATAGCAGTGAGCAAAGAGCCTGAGTCCTCCGAGTTGGATGAACGTAGTAACAGATTTATTCGGCGAATGACTTGTTCGTTAAAAAGACAATAAACTGGAGATGGATAAATCAAGGAAAATTTAAAAGGGAGAATCTAGTGTTTCAGAGCTCTCCAGAGCTAGGAGAGGCTAGCGTTACAATTTGTGCCTAACGCCCCGGGAACAACTCAAGATAACTCTTTTATCCCAGTGGTGTATGTATGAGCTTTCGGGAGGGGTTAGACCTGTGTGTGTTATGGGGGAAGTGTGGTGTTTTTTTCAGTATAGCTCGAAGTAAAAGTGCTTTATGTTTGTCCAGTGTTGCCATGTCTGGAGATTAGCGATAGCGACGTGCACTGCCTTAAGAGATACGGGGAACTAGTTCAGGTGTTGATACCACTGCCGCCAGTGAGTCAGTGCCGTTCCTTACCGCGTATCACTCGTTTGCTTCGCTCTCATATTCTCAGGCCTGGATTAAGTTCTCCCGTCCAAACAATTTTGATTCATCAACTGCTGCCCAGGGATTACTGGGGCCTCTTCGTGTAATGGAAGTTGTGCTGAGAAATACGTGAGTTCACTTGCGATAATTTCTTATTCAGAAGTAACCTTCTTTCCGTATAATTTTCATCTACCCTCGCAAGCTGCCGCAAGGGCATGCAGCTTTTGCCTGCGTCGGTGTTGTGTCCATGACTGGCGGTTAATATATTTATTGTATTTATTTATACTCGTTTACCACATCTTGATTTTGCTTCTTCTTCATCGGCCATATATGCGGTGTCGTCTTGAGCTTGATTGAGCACTTATTGGAATACTCTTTCAGCTATAGCTAACATTTTCTGAGGTAAAAATGTAAACGCATCTTTATGCACCGATGATATTTCAAAAATCAGCTAGTTCGTCATATCTCTTCGTATCTGCAGCAAATTCCTACAAAAAGAACATTTTACACATGTTAAATTTATATTTTATTCAATGATAATAATATTTTTTTAGCATTGATAACTTTAATGGTGCCAACTCGATTACGTTTGCGGAAAAGGTGTAATTTTACGAAAAAGTCAATCATTCCGTCTTAAAATCTCCGTTTTTCAAAATGAAGTTGGTTCTGATTGTTCATATGGCGTCAGGTTTTTGTAGTTACATGCTCTTGTTGGACGTTCGCATTAATTCTCCTGCATTCTCTGTAAAACCGATAATTCCGGTAAAGTGTAGCAGAACAATAAGATGATCTCATGTCAAATTTATCTTCATACTAAATGAGTTTCAGAAACTTGATCATATGACATTGTCATCCTCTTAGTGTTGTCACAGCTCTCGGTTACTCCCTTCGCGGTTCACAACGTACATCGGGAAATATAGTATGTTACGCCAGAGCCGTCAGCCGTCTAGAGCCATCACCGATTGGTAACTCATATGATTTGCTTAGTGCACGTTTATGTAGCATTTACTCATTCTGGGAGATGGGAGGAAGGCCGTTATTTTCTTTGTCTCATGTATGATTTCTCACGCCTTGATGGTCTTGATTTTAGCAGGGTGTGTCCGGTGGTCTCGTCTACGTATAACTCGAAGTCGGAGGAGTTCGGGTAAATGGCCAAACACTACACCTATAAGGCCAACTCATTAAACTAATTTAGGCGAAACTCCCATTAATCTTAACGAGAGCGTCTCCACCAATGACATTTTGAGAACTATCTAAAATTGATTACTTGTAGCAATTACGCCATACTTAAAAACGTTTGTTTACTGTATTCCCCTGCGTGGAAATAATGTTTAAAAAATTCTTCCGAGCAAAGCTACTAGTTTTCCGCACATTGTCGTCGCTCAAAGTTCGTTGGATTTCACCCCTGCGATAATCCTCAACTGATAATGGACTTGATGAAAAAGAACGATATTTTTGATGGGCGGGATAAGCCAGTATCTAGTCCTAACATGAATATGCCAGTCCCAAACTTATCTCATATCCATCGCGGTGCGCTCATTTCTCGAGATATTTTCGCAAGCATCTTCAGAAAAACGCCTCCTCCACTATTCAACCTGTCATATCCTCCACTCTTTATCCATTCCTATCCATATTTTCAAGATCCAAGGTCACTTTTCCAGAGACGCGGTTCTCTTTGGCCGTTGTTCGTCGTCTTTGCGGCGTTTTTCACGATTCTTCTCCGTTTTCAGGATCTTTTGATAAAATTTTCTTTTTTCACTATGATTCGAGCCCGAGTCTCGGAAATTCCTGACCGATGTGTTAACACAAGTTCTTGCTCCTTCAAGACACATTCAAGGTTCTTGCTGCTTAGACCGCATTTGGAATACGCGGCTAATATTTGAGATCCATGAAAAAAATGTTAATTCGGGAATTAAAAAATGTCCGTAGCATATCCTCCAGATTTGTTAAAAATTGCTACGAGAGGTGAAGTAAGCGTGGCGGGTTGTTTGGCGGAATTTGATTGGGAGCCCCTTAATTTACGGGGAAAACAGGCAAGACTTATAGAAATGTATAAGATAGCTTAGTTTTCTTGCGACATCAAGGGAATCATTATGACAATAACTTCTACTAGTAGCATCGACTGCCGCATTTTTAAATAAAAGAAATAGGAACCGTCGCGGACAGATTCAAGTATTCGTCCTTTCCTCGCATGATAAAATATCATAACAAAATCGAACCCAATCACCTGAAAATACAAAAATTAAAGACATATTTAATGATTTGTCAATTATTACATGATGTATATATGCATGTGTGTGTACGAGTATTTATATGATTGAGCAAATATATATTTAAATGCATAGATAATATTTGTGCATGATGGTTGGTGTCTCACCAACCCTCGCCACGCACCCTTGCAGCGGCTTGCGAAGTATTGTGTAGCATAGTTAGGTCAAAAAGGAGTTTCCGAAGAGACACTTGCAAAACAGCTGTTCCCGCTTTCATGTTAATTATGTGACACATGTAAAGTCCGTGGTCGATAGGGTAAAAATTAAACAATAGACCTTGTAACGCTAAGCGGCAGCACAAGCATAAAAATATATCCCGAAAAAAATTACCCAACAGAACACAATATCACGAAGTCGCGCAACATTACCTTCAGGTGATTAGCATTGCGTATTTTATTGCAGTTGAATGTAACTGGTTCGCCGTAGGAATTTCACACTGCAGGTAGGTTTTCCGATCACAATTCGTGAGGTTTTGCCGTGATCCAAAATTGCGCGAGGCAAGAGAGACTACTTAGTCTTTGCTGAAGCCTATTTCTATTATTTCATCTGGAAGTCTGATCTCCCAAAAGAGTTTAAGGCCTACATTATTTCTTACCCTCAGCAGTGAACTTGAGGGTTTAGAACCCCACTAAAAGTATTCGTCAGACATGCTCTCTCTGTTTCTGGGAAACTTCCTATCCAAGCTAATGAACTGATAAGTAGAAATTCGATGAAACGTTGGAAAATATGAGAAACAGTTTGACTTGAAAGAGGTTACAACCCGGATCCCCAGATTGTCGATCAGTTTTTTTTAACGGATTTAAGAGGATAATGCGTGCTGTTGCAGAATTTAAACTTGAATTTTTGTTTTTGAAAACTAATTTATGATTATAAACTTTCCCGATTATAGATAGATAGATAATGGATCGACTCGTCTGATCCCAGCATAGGTATCTCAACTGTAGAACTTATTGTAGGTAAACATTTCGTGGCAATTGACACTGTGGATGGGCACGAAATGAACCTTTCGTATCATTTTGTTGGCACACATATTGCATTTGTCTTGAATATTTGGGAAATAAAAATAATGCTATCTCATAAATTTTAATAAATGGAAAAGAGCCAGCCTTGATCGTATTGCTATAAAAACAGTTGACTGTCACTAGATCATGAGAAACCAGATCGTAGTTGTAAACCTGTCCAGTAAGTGCGTAACAGTAGATATTTTTTGTCCTTCACATCATTAGTCAACATCGTGTCATTCGTAAGAGAGTTCTCGTTTTGAAATTACGGTTTACGTTATTTCAGTATCTACTTTAGAAAGGATCAATGTTGCAGTTTCAAAGAGATTTAGAGAAAATGCGAGTCGTATGACTTGCATTCTGCTCCAATATATTTTTTGCGAATCTTCGAAAAGGATGTTAATTCTATGATTCAGTTTTTTTCGTCCTGCTCCTGTAAATTACATTATAATTTATATCTACCAAAATGGAACTTTCGGTAAAGTCAATGTTGAAACAACAATTTGGAATTTTCGAAACTTCTTCAACACAAATTCTCTCGTTTCACATTTAGGATAATAAGTACTTCTGCTTCAATGCCTAGGTTAGCTACGACTATGTACTACCTATTATGACGGCTTCACAAATCACTTTTATCCAATGTGAACCATTTCAAGATCATGAACTGGGCCTCTATAAGGCTTAGTAATCACTTTAATAATACCCTTTAGAGATTTTGGCACGTTCCCGCTTCCGCTCGGACCAAATATTTGAAGGTAATTCTGATCCGGTTCTCAGTTCAGACCCGGAGGCTCTTCCGTGAATCATACTGAGTGACCACACGTAACCTCAGATTCTTGACTCACCATGAGCATGGGGGAGGAGGAAACATCTGACATCGCAGGTGGACCTTTCAAAAGCGTAATATACTCACTTGTATTTACGGCATTCATCATTTTAAAGAATTTTGTTGATATTTGGGCACTACAAGTATTGCTTGGGCAACACGATGTTCGATTTAGAATCCGCATGGCGATGTAAACTGAATATCGCCATAGCCCCGAAACAATGGCATGTCAGTTTAAATGGAAGATATCGCAGCATTTCAAAACACTTGCATTCAAATCACATTATACGTTCATATACGATTTGATAATACTTTGACGTGTACATAATAAATAATAACAACTAGGGTCTACAAGAAGATAATAGATGGAGTTCAATAGGAGGTTTATAGCATGAATACTTCTTACTATACCTGAGCATTATATATCTATGATTGCCTTTCAAATTAAATTTGGCACGGTCCATATTTCTGTATAACGTACAATATTACGTTCATTCACTGCTCAGAATTGCATTTCAACATGACCTGCATAGCATAAGTGGCAGTCAGCACACCTTAGAGTTGAGTAAACCTGGAATTGTATAATGGTTATATGTTTTAGATTTCACCTGAAAAGTCTGCCTATACCTGAACGCATACCTTTGTAGGTGAAAACGGAAGCTTTTGCTCTCATTATATTCTACAATCGTTCAAATGGTCCAAAATACCTTTTCTCATCCCATTAAATGCTTGCTTGTCTCTGAGAGAATAGGATAGTGTTTTTTTCACTGATTTCCTTCCACATTTCTCGCACAAAAGACTTTTGGTGAAACATCACTTCATTTGCGAACATACTGAAGTTCAAATTTCAAAGTCAAGGTGTAAATTACCTACATCAAGATTTAGATTGTAATAATTTATCCTTGCAAAAATAACAGTATGAAAATTGATATTTCTCCACAGTATAAATTATTTATTCAAGACTCGTAGTCCCCGTGCCACATAGTCATTCATGTGGAGATTTCTGGGGCATCTCTACCATTTACTCTTGAGTTAGCATTGTCAAAACATTCCGATAAAGAATCCCCATTCCAAAATCCAAGATTTATTAAGATTAAGTATCTTTTAAATGAAACAAAACTTATTGTTTCACTACGTGGATGGAGAGCGTTTTGATTGCTGATATAATGTTGAAGGGTCTGATAGAAGAAAGGAAAATGTTATGCAAGCAAAGAACAAGTAGATGGAGAAAAAGATTAGGCATGTTGCACGAGATGAAAGGAAGCAGAAGTACGCGGCATTGAAGAAGGGTTCATTTAATGTGGGTGTCAGGTTGTGTCGTGTGATTTGGAAATGTTGCGGTGATTAGTCCGTGCGTTCCTCCAAAACGTACCATAAACGGTAGGATACCACGATAATAATAATCGCAAAAAGTAACTTCTAACGATCACTGCGCAGGTGTGGACGAAAATTGCCCATTCATCGTAAGTTTTGAATTTGTTGCCTTATTCCAAAAGGTAACAATTTCAAAATTTTCCAATTACAAATTCAAATTCCCACTCGTTTTCTCCGCATTTTGCTCACTCTTTTGTCGACAGGGCGTGCTTTCCGAGCACGGAACTCATTGTCAGCCGACAGCTGTCCGTTGCCACGCCAAGCCATTTACGTCCTTAATTACTCTGGAATGACCCCTCCTCCTCCATTCACACCCGTCATTTACATGCTTAAACTATTAGTTCATTACTTTTCTGCCCCTTGATCATTCCACCTTCATGTAATTTACTTTTTTTTCTGAAATGGTATTTTTTTTAGTGCTAGACACGTTTAGATGGTATCTGGGCGGAGCGGTGGGGAAGTCAGTCACTAAAATGTAGGTCGTATCTTTTTGGGAAATCTCACAATTCCCACGACTCGATGCGTGAGCACAACAGGGACCAAGTGTGTTAGGTCAGTGTCCACAAAACACAAGGAACCTCTCCAATGATAACCTTGCGGGAGAGTTCCTGTTTTATTGCCCGAGAGCGTTGCTTTTTTAATTACGCCGAACGCATACATCTCAATCTTCGAATCCTCGTCGTGAGTTTTACGTGGGAAGATTGATAAGTACTCCTCTGCTGAAAAACCTCCTTATCCAATCCAACTCATGTTATATTATTTTAAGATCGTGTTTTTTTGTAGTTTTTGATATGGAATCTGTGATTTGTTCTGTTGATAACCAGTACTGATGGCTGTTAAATAAGGGATAGTTTGATTATTAAGCCCGAATGCTATTACGAAACAAAGTCAATCGCGATCCATCTTAATCCTTCATATACCTCAGCAAATCGTCCATTTTTATGATGAAATTTTAGATCATGATAACATAAAAAGAAGAATCAATAATTTTCCTACAAAATTGAAGTAATTCAAACATTGATGTGCTCCATTCACACAACGGTACGTGAAACGCATAGAGTGATCATGGATGGAAACATTTAGCGATTAGTTACCTTTCAAAAGATGCCTTCTCATACACTGAGTGAATATTGTTAATTATTACAATGTCTTAATGACCTAACAATTCGGAACGTTTTGATTAGGGATGGGATGTTGAAGACTGTGATAAAGGGGAAAATGTTAGGCAAACGATTAAGGGGAAGGAATAGAATAGGGGTGTTGGGCGGAATGAAGGGAGGAAGAAAGTATCCGGAATTGAAGAAGGGCTTCTTGTAATGTTGGATATCGAGCCGTGTTTTGTTAAGAGAGACAAGAGAATTATCACTGCGCCGTTTGGCAGATGTGGGTCCAGGCAGAAACCTATCTTAACCGGTAGATTTCCGATAGTAATAATAATGGCCTAGCAGTTTTTAATTCCTTAATGTCGTAGTAATCTTGACGTTTAAGTCCATCTAAGTTATTTTTGATGAATTAATTTTCTTGCCTCTTAGAATATATACTGCACGTTCTTTGCCTCATTTATTAGCGATTTCTCTCCATAATTTGCTTTCCCCGCATGGCTTCTAATTTTACGAAAATGCTACTAACGTATTCTCCGTATTTGCATGATTTTCCAATCAGGCATTGTTGGCAATTTAAAGGCCAGTTCATTCTGAGGAGGTTTTTTGGGAATCATTTGCTGATTGGTGTGGTTCAATACCATTGCTAATCCTATTCATTTCATCGCCCTTGTGCATCACAGCTGTTATCAGACAGGGATTATTTAATAATTAAAAAGTATCGTATAGTAAAAATAGAAATACGATATTTATAGATACAATAGAAAAACGACAAAGGAGTATAAACATTAAAAAGATATTAATATTGTTTTCAGTAAAATCTCCCCGGATGAATCAAGCGATAATGACTCACAATCACTCTTTAAGTCATCATAACAAGTTTTTCATCCCTCCGCTTCATCTTTTAGGAAATACGTAGATCCATACAGCTTCGACTAATGAGTCGAGTTCATCTTCCTCTTTATGATTCAAGCTCTTCTTCCTCGTCGTTTGGCCCTTAATTTGTAAAGTCCAGTATGTCATCACAAATAGACTCGCTAAAATAACGTCTTTGTCTGAGTAAGAAACAAAAAACAATGTTGTGTTGGACACGAAATCATCCGAATCAAATCTTCTGTCTACGACATTATCCACTCTTTTCTTTTCAGCCATGTTTGAGCCGTCTCTTCCTTCAATGTGTTAGTGCTACTTACAGCGACTTTTTTGCACCGAGCAATACAAATATACTAGCAAAACGCATTTAACGTCCACTAATAGTTAGTGGCTTGCCTCTCTAATAATTTATTTAAGGTTATCTAACATGCTACGTAACTGAATCATTTTACTTGATACGCTTGCGAGATATTGCTGTACTGCAGTACTTCTTTTACCGTTTGTAGAGGAAATGATAAAAATGATATGAAAAGAAATGGAGATAAGAATGAAATTTGTTGGGGAATTCATAAAATCGGTTAGGCTTGCGGATTATCAATCTTTAGCGAGCAAGTTAGCTAAGGGCGAGGGTGAGCACATTAGAAAATCGGTAAGATAGGAATGGAATGCGAGCCAATGCAAGTAAAACGAAGTCTAAGAGGTTTTCGATAAGGATGAAGCCTAAGCTAAACTTTAAAATAGGAGGGTAAAACATAGAGCAGGTGGAACAGCTTAGTATCTCGGAAGTCCAATGGAACAAGTTAGTTACAGTATAAAGGGTGTTAGAAGAAGAATTGCGTGTTGCAAGGAAAAGGATTGGTGTGTTGGACGAAATGAAAGTGGAAAGGAAGTACGCGGAGTTGAAAAACGGTTTATTGTAGTATAGGGTGTCAAGTTATGTCTTTTTAAGCGAAGCTAATAAATGTGGGAGTGTACACTTTGTGTTTTTCCGAAAGAACCTACGGTAAAAAATGGTAGTCTACAAAAAAATAATAGTAATAATTCGCTGAATTTTCATCCTTGTCATGGTTTGTTATTGGTATTAGGTAATCCACCGGTTAAGGTAGGTTTTAGATGAACAAAACTACCAAATGAATATTTTGTTTCTCTTAACTTAACCCAAACCAACATCCTACTCTACAACAAGTCCGTATTCAGTCGTGGTGTAGAGCGTGCTAAAATTTTGTGTCTTGCGAATTAATTGCCCAAATTATTCAGGGGTATTTCATAGGTAATTCTTAGCATTAATGATTCTCATCCTATGCGTCTCTGGTTTTCTAACACGGAACCATCACCGACTCGAAGCGGGCGGGATCTGGGTGGTAATTCCAGAAAATCATGTGGAAATGTCACGGCGAGACATGCAATTTGTGACCGAGACAATCTTTTTTCAAGAATGACGCCAATTCATTCTTTCCGAGAAACCATTGCACCATGCAGCGACAATAACTTATCGTTCTCTCATTTTCATTTGCAATCGATTTGTGTGGGCGGAAACTCCGCTGTGACTCCTCAGCCTTCGGTGATCGCGGACTAAATTTTTCTTTCAGCCTGGTGTCGTTGCTCGTCGAATTGGAGCGGGTAATATATTGCTTTTATGGGCATTAGGATCGGTTCCCAGAAAAGTTATTCTTTGAGGTTGGTAGTCGTTAAGAGGGGCTTTCCCTTGCAGTGTATTCTTCGTCGTTTTTTCTCGAATCTCTTTTTCGTAACTTCATCTCAGTTTTCTCCTAAAAAATTCATTGATCTGTTCTACCACATATGTACTATCCTTCTCGTTGTCGTTCCTAGTTTTCTCGCTTGGTTACGTAATTCTATTCATCTTTTCGTTTGAAAATAATTTTGTGCGGGGTGCAATGTCGCAGCTGGAAGTCGGGGAAGTATAATTTTCTATTTTAATGAGCATATTTTGTGCGTCGCTCTGACTGAAACATTTACAATTACGACCCATAATGAAAACTGCTTGGCCAGTCCGCTTCTCAGCTATGAAAATGCATTAGCACATCGAAATTACGTATTTTGGTCAGTTATTCCACGGGTTGATATTCGGACGGGACGGTTCTCATCCACCCGAAAAACATGAAACTCTCCACATATCCTTTGTGAAGCAACCCACGGGGAAGTCGGTGGTGCACTTGTATTTCGTACACGTGTGAGTCTACTAACAGGATCTTCCCAGCCTTACTGGGCAAGTCATTTTGTATGCCCCTAATTTCCCCTAATTGTAATTGCTGCCCGGTTAATTACATATTACGAGCTCGTTTGTTACTGCTCCATGTTATGCTTCCCTGAGCGTTATTCCAGATATAAACAATATTTCGGGCGAGATGTCTTCAAGTACGGTCTTTCCGTCGAGTTGGCGGAATTATTCCGCAAATGTGTCGAAAAATGAGAGGAAAAAGTTTCGGGTACCATCATGGAGACGTTTCATTCAGTTCAATGATGACGTTTCAGTTATGATAGTACACCAACGACTGGCAGTAGTAGACGAAATATTTTAAGACGGCGATATTTTCTACTCACTAATTAGTCTTTCATTATGATTTCTGAAGTGTAGTGTCCCATTCAAAAAGATAAGGCAGGGGCGGCGGGTTAGGAAATGGATTGTAGAAGCATTAACTGGACTGGCAAGGAATGAGTATCAGCAGGCTGCAGAGAAATTCATGAATGGTGAAAAGAGCCGAGTACCATAGAGGGAAAATGGAAATATATCAAAAAAGGGATGTTGAACGCGGCAAAAGAAACTACGAGTATAGGAACTGTTAATGAGAAAAGGACAAGGGAGCTATGGTTCACGGATGAGATGATTACAAAGACAGATGAGAGAAGGAAATGGAAGAAGGTAAACACAGAGTTAAGGAGAAGGAAGTACAAAGAGTTAAATAATAAATTGAGACGGGCAACAAATAAGACTAGAGTATCGTGGTGGTAGACGAAATGCGAGGATATAGAAAGTTTGCAGAGGAAGGGTGAAATTGGTGTGCAAAACAAGAAAGTGTAAAAATACCGGGAAGTAAAAAGGGAGGATGTGTTAACAGTTAGAGATAAGTTGGGTAAAATAATAGTTTAAACAGAAAATATCCACGATAGATACAGGAAGGAATATATAGAAGAACTGTATGGTAAAGACCTTAGACCAACAAGCTTGGACATAGAGAATATGACGTCGATGAAGATCGCTTAGGTCCGCTCGATCGCTCAACAACGAGATAGAAAGGGCGTAAATAGAGATGAAATCAAATAAGGCTGACGGGGTTGGCAATATTGCTGCATAACTACTAAAAGGTTTAAGTAAATGTGGTAGGAAGAGACAATATGGATTAATTCGTAGCATCAATGAGCGAGGAATCTGGCAGAAAGACTTTGTGAGATCAGTGTTCGTTCCTATTCCGAATAAGGTAAAGGCTACAACATGTGAGGACAACAGAACAATAATGTTGATTTCCAATAGAGCTAAAGTGGTTCTCAGGATCATCAACAAAAGGATTGGAGGGAAAATGAATGGGGATGATCAGTTTGGGTTTGGGAAGGGGAATGGCAGGCGCGATGCCATTGCTCTAATGAGATCACTAATCGAGAGGAGTACGAGTACGTATATAATGCAATCAGGACCTATTTACCTGTTTCGTAGATTTTGAAAAGGTGTTTGATTGAGTGAATTTGGAAAAACTAATAAGTATAATGCTGAAAATAGGAATAGATAGGAGGGACAGGAGGCTAATCCACAACCTGTATATGTCTTTGTCTCTGACTACTCAGGTGCGAGTAGGGGACGGAGAGTCCCGGTGGACAGTGTTAGGAAGAGGTGTTAGGCAGGGTTGTCCATTATCACCTCTGCTGTTCTACACTATGTGGAGGATATGATTAAAGAGGCATGGGAAGAACTGGAGGTGGGAATGAAAGTGGGTGGAGAATTTGTAAAACCAGTTAGGTTTGCTAATGACCAAGCTCTAGTTTGTCAGTCAATCAAGTGGGTTCAAACATTGGTAAGTGAATTTGAGATTTAATGAGATAGATATGGAATGAGAATAAATTCAATAAAAAGAAGGTTATGTAATTTTCCAGGAAGACATAGGCTGTACTAAGTCGAGCAAAATGGTCAAAGTGGTAGGGATATAAAAAGAAGAATTGCACTAGGCAAAGAGGATTTCACAAGGAGGAGCGAGTTGGTGACGGGGACGTTGAGTAAAGATGTTTTGAAAAGACTGGTTAAAACTTTGATACGGAGCGTAGTTATGTACGGTGCGGAAAAATGGTCACTGAAGAAGGATTATAGACGTAGATTGGAGGCTTTTGAAACGTGGGTGTGGAGAAGGATGGAGGAGGTGAAATGAGGAAAGGAGAACAAATGAGGAAGTACTAGGTACTGTGGGCGAAGAGAGGGGATTTGTTGGGAGAAATCATAACAAGACAGGAGAAATGGATGAAGGGCGTATTGATCGGCAGTGGGATGTCGAAGACTGTGCGAGAGGGGAAATGTTGGACAAACGAGAAAAGGGTAGGAACAGGATAGGGATGTTGGACCGGATGAAGGGAAAGAAGGAAGTACATAGAGATGAAGAGGGGATTTTCGTAGAGTAGAATTGTGTTTTTTCATTTATAAACATTTATTTAGTCCTTGTGTCCATCCAAAAACCTACCTTAACTGGTAGATTACCTTTTAATAATCATTATTTTAAGGAGAATATTTATTTGGTGGTAATTTTTAAATTAATTTTTTACCTCTTGTCACAATTTTTAAGTTAAAAATTGACTTATTTCAAATAAAGGAAGTAAATTTGAGAATATTGGAAAAACTGGTATTGAAAACGATTGTGTTCGAAGGAATTTATTTAATGCATTTTGGGCATTAAATTAATTATTAAAAATGAACCGTTACCAATCAGGTTTTACAGCAATTTTATTAATGTTGAAGGTAATTTGTACTTCAGAACCATATAAATTTCCTGCAACACATTCGTTAGTCCTAAATTTTCTCATGCCAATTAACAATCGATTCGAATTTCTGAAAAAAATAATTCAACATTTGCGAAGCTGAATTATTAAACGTTACACTTATTGATTCAACTATAAAATGACCGGAAATTTCTGAAAAATAATTACTGATTTTAAAGCGCTATATTGACAAATTGGTGCGAATGTAAGGTGTGGAAAACTATAAGAAACCGAATTCGGATTTAAGTTGAAATATCAGTCAATTGGTACAAAAACTTCTATAATTTGTTTTACATACAAGACCTCATCTACCTGATATGAACACTCAATATTATCCCCCAAGAGAGTTGAATTTGGTACGTAAATAGTGTATTAATAAACCAATCTAAACCAAAGGTATTCGTTGTTAGTAAACAGTGTACGTCTTTGAAGGAGAATAGAAGATTTGCTAGTGTAACCGATGTGTCTGAGCGACTGAAGAGACTGGTTATTAAGTTATTCATAGCATACAGTATGATTAAGTGGAATTATATCATTTTATCTATTTAATCCGCTTCACGTTCTATGAGATTAAAATTTCCCATTTTACTACTGTGTAATACAAGAATATTAAAAGCTAATAATGCTTGTTGTAATTTTTGATAATTTAAATTCAGTTTTTTTGCCAAATATTTGGACAGAGCATAAAGCTTTAGGTTAGGTCTTTCTCTTCTCGGGCCTTCCAGACTTCTCCTTTCTATTACAGCCTTCAACATCTCACTACTCGCTTCACATCTCCGACTTCTTTTTATATCTTAAATATACATGTATAATTATGCTTGCATATATGAAGCATAAATTCTTTTCTGTATTGATTTTCCGATGTGATAATATAATAAAATCTGCGTTAGGATTACTCAGACGAGGATATAATTGCCTACACTGGATGCGTCAGCTATTGTCATGGATATTCCATCAGATATGTCAGAATGGTACGAAAAGTTTTTTTTTGTCTTCTGGCGTCTTGCTTGGCCATCTACAAAATCAATTTAGTCCATTACCGTGGTTTTGTCGTTCACTATTAGTTTTTGATGGGCTCCTTAACTATTAAACGTCTAGGAGTTCATCATTCATAAATTACTCAATACAATTACCTTCTTCAAGTCCCTGCCTATTCGAACATTGAAGATCATCGTGTGCTTTAGTGAGACTTACATTTTCTCATATCTTCAGCAGTAAGTGCTTTTTCCCCTTCACAGTGGCCGTTTACAGCCACCATTTTTATGCTTTCCAATATTATTGTTCTAATGCCAATTCATTATCCTCCTTTCCCACATTTCCCTATCGTTCTTCTAGATCAGCCTTGAAAACTCAACTACCTTTCAATAATTTAAATAAACAAGCGTCCTTGAGTACTAACTCCGTATCAAGCTGTGTGAAGTCAGTCTTCTAAATCATCCTTCATAATATGCCGCTGTCTTTTTCGCCTTTCACCGAGTTCATAATGATTTCAAAAGTTATTTATTCCTCTTATATACATCGGCATGAATAGAATTTCATTTTAAAATATCGCCTTTTGTAAATGAAAGCCTGGTAAAGGCAAGATTACTTTTCAGTTGTGGATTTCCTTTAGTGTTTAAAGTGTAAACATTGGCTCAGCCCTTAGCGTTTTAAGCTATTCGGAAAAAACCGGGAGATACTTGGGCCGGAGTGCACTGTTGCGAGGGAAATCCGGTAAACCTCAAATGGACCGTCAACACACCATGCATTCCTATCACGGCGTCTTTCATTCAGTCCCCCCCATTTTGGTCTCGGCTCCCCCGCCAGGTGGAGTCCGGTTGGCCGCTGGATGCTGACAAAAGGGCGAATGTTTAGCCTAGTGACTACACTCAGCATAATTTTTCCTTCTCAAAACCCCTTCGCTGCTTTCAACTCGGCGCCCTCTTTACATTCCGAGTACCGAGCAAGAAACAAATGTTGCGTATGCGTCCTTCAGACAAGACGTTGCGTCGAGGCAGGGTTGCAATGCTGAGCCTCTCCTGCGAACCCCCGTCCGTCTCTTCTCCCTAAATGCTCGCCCGCTTAGCATTTCGGACCCGTCCTCCGTGTCATCGCTCCAAAAGTGCACAGATGGAGGTGGCGTAGCACACCTTTTTGGACATAAGGTCGCGCGCCTTCGAATCATCCGGCTCCAGCCTCACCGAGCTCAGGCGGATGTTGAGTCTCCTTCGATTCCCTTTCACTTTCTCTAGGTCTCTCCCCCGAAAAGCGTCGGTTTGGCAACGCCGCGCACCTCGCGGCGGTCGTTAAGCTGCCCCGGCGTCTTGGTGGTCTTCTTGTGTAGTGCAGCTTCGGAAAGTTTTTTTTTCTTCCCGCCTGAATGGGAGAGGAAGGAGGAATGGGTTGTCGGTGGAGGGGAGGTCTTTAGGGGAAGGGGACAAGAAGAGCTCAGTGCACCGTGAACGGGAGGGTGTGAGCGTGGCCGTTTGTAAGTCTCCCCCTCCCCACTCCCCATTTCTCTCCGGATTTGTTGTATGTATTCTTGTAATAAACCATTCGCGAATGGAATCCTCCCTCGGGTGTGGGTACGCCAAAGAATAGGAGTGCCGAGTTCCTTTTTATCACCTCTCCGGCTAGTTCCGTGAAAGGAATTCCAATATTTTTTTTACTTCTCTTGATAGCTGCTTACGGTAAACGGGAGGAGTCCGTCGTTGTATGCTTACAAGTCTCCTCCGTCTGTGTTAAGGCCCAATAGATTTTTCGCATTCAGCTCGAAAAGCTGGGGAGAAATTCATTCCTTCAATCTTAATGAGTCTTTAAAAGAGTCTCGCATGTCCTTGTTTCATTTTTCCCGCCAGTTAATCGCCGCCGAATGAGATACCGCTTTGAACAAATAAATTGATTGAATTTTTTGCTATCTTAACGGCTCTTAATATCAGTCATGTTTTAATAAATAACCATCCTGGTATACCAGATCGTAAAAAAAACAACTTTCATAATGAAACGGATTCATGACAGTACTTGTTTTTCGATCATAATATAAAATATCAAACGCGTGATGCTAATGGTAGGCTCTTATGACGAGAAAGATCTTTTTTCTATCGGACTTCGTCGAAATGACATTTGTTGAAAAATAGCAAAATTACGTGTTAGCGTGCAATACCTTTCTTAGGGAATCCGGGAAGCATTTTTCAAATATATCTTTATCAAAGTAGA
Source organism: Hetaerina titia (assembly GCA_037158775.1). Taxonomy (NCBI): domain Eukaryota; kingdom Metazoa; phylum Arthropoda; class Insecta; order Odonata; family Calopterygidae; genus Hetaerina; species Hetaerina titia. Next base: position 61,829,595 of record CM073775.1, on the reverse strand, counting down.
CGATTAATAAAAAAACGAAGTTGTGGCGAGGTAATGCTTGGAGTGAGTCAATTTCCATATAATATCCTGGTACGGATAGCCGTGCTGCTTGTTATTGGCACGTCGGATATCGGGAGAAAATCATCTGTAGCCATTTGCATTGAAAAGCACTGTTGTTTCTGCAATGTTTCTACTCCTGTTTTGGTACAATCGAAATACACTTAATTTTCATTTTCTAAATATTTTTATTTTTAATATCGTTTCAAGCTAATGATTTTTTTTAAGAATACCCCAAGTGGATAGGTGTGTAAGATTGGAATCTAGTTATCTACGTATCGGAACTAATTTTGCGACTGCATATTTACATGATTACATCCTCGCCTTTTATCGGGTGGCGTTTGTATTTTTAACCTTTGCTATGCAAGCAACACACCCAGTGAGGCAACGATGTTCGCGAGAGATTTCAAACTATATAAAGGTCCATGTCATCTACTAAACCATGGGCCGATATTATTCAAAACACATCCTTTCTCTAGAGCTACTTTTTGCTCACTAATATCATCCTTTGGGGTTTAAAACTTAGGGCACCTTCCTACAAGTTGTCATTTTACGAGCCAATTAGTTTATTCCTATTTATTTTGCCAAGGAAGTCGATTAAAGTTAGAATTATTAATGTGTAATTCTTTAGAGGGAAACGTTAACTTCTGGTCAATGTCGATTTCAATAAGAGTGGAAAATATAAAATATATTTGAAAAGTAAATATGAAGCATTACATTTCGAAGTACGATAACTAATTCCGAAATTCTGACGCCAGCAAGGGTAAAGTTATGAAATGGTGATGTCATTCCTTGCATTCCGAAGAGTCATATTTGGAGGCCATTCTTTTATTATATTTTTCGTTCAACGCAGTTGATGAAATACGGTGTGTCTTTCGTGAAACCCCGCGGCTTCATTTTCAGTTATCCACTGCGGTTAGAGGATCATCTTTGTAAAATTTACAATTGGTATATTTCACGAGTTATAGAGTACTTATTGTGCTAGTTAAAATCAATGGCGTCGTCGCCGTTACTGAAGATGATTTGATCTATCTCTACCTCCATTATTTGTTATTTAACAAAGACTTAGAACTTTCAGTGACTTCAACGCGTGAGTTTTCCAATGCCGTCCTTGTGAGTAATTTCCACTGACTGCGAACCTTTTTTTACTGAGCGATTTTCTTATGAACGCTTTCAACTTGCGCTTTCCTCTCAAATCTATTGGCTGACCTTCACCTTTTATCAGTTTCACTTTTGATTAAAAAATTGTTGACAGTCAAATGTCTAATGGATACTTCTGTCATGTTGGGAAAACTGGGTATTACAATATTACATCGGTCAATCGAAATTACTTCAGTATGGATTTTAATGATTTTTGAAGTAGGTGCATGGTTGTCCGAAATCGCGTAACTAAGGAGATTAATAAATTGCAATGAAATCTAACATTCCATAGGTTCTGCTGTTGCATCACGTTTAAGAGTAATTAATCGGTGGACAATAACAGTGACGATTTCGTTTATTATTGGATATGCCGAGAAGGGGAATTATGCTGATTGATGGAGATGACCCCTCTTTAACAATAGATAAATGGTGAAGATGAACTATGCCGGCCTAATCAGCATTAGCCCACTTCTTTCAGCATACCCGTTTATTCTAATACCCCACAATGATTATTGAGCAGTTATCCGTAATATTTTCTGGAACAAATAGAATTCAGAATTTTTAGCTGAATTAAAAATTATATGTAGGTCGTTCAAGCTTTGTAATCTTCTCGTGTCTTTTATTAGGTCAGATAATTAACTGCCTTGAGCCGAGAGGTCGGGTAGGCAACGCAGCAGAAGACAGGCAGTGGAGGTCCAGGAGACTGGATGCAGCAATTTTGAACATCCTTCTATTAAATAAAAATTGAATATTTATTATTGAGCCTTAATTAGTTGTCTCCGAGTGATGTAATACTTACTTTGGCGCAATAGTTTAATTAACCTAAAATTAAGTACTAATTTCCTAGTTTCCTCACAATTTATTGGTTCATGCTCATGGTTTTTACAGTTAATTCTCATTTTCAAAGTAATTTATGAACATTATCACCGCGGCCATGGCAGTTATCTTTTCAGTCTGTTCATGGCCAGTGTGAAAAACAATAATCCGAATATACTAAATGGTTCGTTCATTCTATAAAAGAGTGCTTCCACAGAGTGAGGTCAGTTCTTCACTGCCACCTTTAGTTCCTGTCAGTTCTTTACTTATCCTAATTTCTTTCTAAAAAAAGCAGCTTCCACAACAAATCTCTGCTTGCAATAAATTATCTTCGAATTCAAGAATAATCTGTACTTGGGATTAATTAATTAGGCTCTGTACTTACCATGGCTATGTACTTAGGATAAATTAATCATTATGGCCATTCAAGTCCGCGACAGTTCAGGCATTTCCAAAGGAATATGGCCTCCTATTAGCCTGTCAGTAAATCTGTATTCTGTTTTAAGACCTACTGCACTTTTTACGATGGAGAAGTGTCTGATTTTTGACAAACGTTTGCTGAGATTTACGAACGTACTTACCGTTATTTCCTTGGAAAAATGTCACATCAACGCAAAAACAATTCTTAAATACGCTAATTGCATTCTAAATTAAAGGTTGAGTTGCATATTTGTGTCACTGGGGCTGCCCGTATTGCTCGAGTGGATAAGTCCTGCGGCTCTGCATGCATCCGTGCCTTTCGGTCTTTTGTAATGCAACCTTTTCAGGGTTACCTTTGTTCGTACGCTGGCCGGCGTTGTTTTTGCTCCCGCTTCCACGATCCAAAGGCTGGTTTGCATGGCATTCTTTGAGCGCAGTAGAACGGCGGGGGGGGAAAAAAAGCCAGCGCCCCATTTCCGCCGTCGGCGATGAAGATGCGCTTTTGCGTGGGTTCGTTTCCTCGTAAACCTCTCACGTTATTTTTTTGCGACAACGCCTCACTCTGGTGCTTTTTTGGAAGGATATTCCACCGGAACGCTTATCCTTGATATCTCCGGGCCCATTTATTATATCAGCGCCGTTTTTCTTCATTCGGGTGAATGAGGAGGTGAGGTCAAAGCTTTCCCATTGCCGGTGAATGTTTCCAGAGTCGGGTATGGAGGTCCGTTACGCGCGTACATTTTGCGTCCCTCTCGCAGCCGGATGCTGTTGATGGAGTTCCTCCGAACGGCGGCGTTTTGCCTCGCTCCCGAGAAGTTTTGATTGTTGGGTTGGCGTATTCCTTGCAGGTGTGTGCCCAACCATTCGCGGCCGGTGCTGCCGCTGGAGCATGGATCCTGTGCTATGAGAATGTTCCTCCCCCCTTTCTCCTCCGCCGTCCTTAATAACAGGTTTTCTAGCATCCTGAAAAGCGAAATTTTGGTCGGTCTTTACGGCCCACGTTCTCCTTCTACTTTCTGACAACAGTGAGGCTGTTTTGTTTTTGCTCCTTCCCTCCCCGGACATTCTATCTTTTGCGGGAGAATAGAGGAAGAAAAGAAGTATCTCCGCTGAGATTGACTGGGTGGAATTATCCATGGGTGAACTAAAGAATTATTTTTTTTCGTCTACGGTGATGGTGTCTATTTTTTTTGTTTTATTTCGGTGGTTGAATCTACCAATGAAATATGGGGAATAATAATTCCATCGGTTTCGCAAACAAACTCTGGTGTCCTTTATCTTTCTGAAAGTCACGTGAATCAAGAAGGTACCAACAAAATTCCTTCAAAATGTACGTCGCTCTTACTCTCTTCTTGTAGCAAGCTTAAAAATTAATAGCGCATTTTTTCTGTAAGGTTCATTTTTTCCAATTCCTTCATTAACGTTTTCTCCCACGGGGATATTATATCCACATATTTTAAATACTAAACGAGTACTTAAAATATGACCGAACTGTAGCGGACCTCTCTCTTACCAATTTGTAACATTTTCCTTTGATGAAAACTAGGCTTTAAGGATGACCCATATGCTCTTCTGATGTTTGAACCCCATGAATGTTTTCAGAGATCAAACAAGTTCTCATAAAATGGCGTAGCCTATAATATTCAGCTCTTTGGTGGAGTTTTGCCAATTCTGAATTATTCAAATAGCTCTTAATTTTCTTTCGGTTGTATTGCTTGTGAATACTTGAATACTTTCGTTGTGTGTTAGTCTCCCGTCCCGTTGCAGTAGGTCAGAGGACACAACTTCTATCCATTAAGGGGAATAGACTCGGCGGTGGACTTAGTCATTAGTGCTCCAGTCACCTCTTGCGATGAAGTGTTGAACGCTTCAAGTTCAGAATATCGTCGTCTGAGGCGTAAAGTTCTTGCTCATCTGTCATCATACGTGAAAAGGTTTAAAACCTAAAGACGCAGTGTTACTTTCTGTCCTTTCGTCTCATCTTATTTCCACAGCATCCTTATTCAAGCATAAAAATAGTTAAATCTACTGGTATAAGTAAATTAACTCTGCCTTATTGCTATAATTGGCACTATACCGGTTGATATAATATTTTCGATGGACACCGCCAATGCAAAGTTTAAAAGACGCATTTCCTTCCCTTTCCTAACCAAGCACAACCTGACATCCGAAACTAGATTAAGCCCCTCTTCATACCTCCTTTCATTCCGTCCAACATGCCTAACCTATTCCTCCCCTTTCCTCGTCTGCCGAACTTTCTCCCCTCTATCACAGTCTTCAAAATCTCACTGCAAATCATAATGCTCTGCACCCATCTTTCCGACCTCCTTTGGGTTTCTCCCAACAATTCCCTCTCATCTCCTACCATGACAAGCACTTCCACGTTTGTTTTCCTCGCTATCAATTTATACTTTTGTATCCTATTCAACACCCACACATCAAAAGCCTCCAATATACGCCTATCATATAGCTTCAGTGACAATGTCCCTACTCCATATGCAATGACCATATTCCCACTGCAATGGCTAAACTACGCTTCATATCAAATTACAAATTACTCTTGCTATTCCATACTCCACAAATATCTATTGCTTCTATTGCTATATTATTTCTTGAAACCTGCATAACCTTTGTTTTGTTTTGCTCTGTCTTCGGTCAGTAAATAATTGATTTAATATCGATTAAAATCTGGTAATAAAATGTTCAATAATGTGTGATTAAAACGCCTTGGTCACATGCTCGAATGAGGCATTTAAAAATCATGGTGTTGTTTGCATTACGCTCCGAAACTCCCTTCGCGCTCTTCGTAGCTTCAGCGCATCAGACCCTGTTTCTATCTCTGCTTCTTGGTTCGGAGCTTTTGGTACGCGCATTAACCGTTTCGGCAGATGAGCTGAACAGCCCGTTTGGAATGATGCGAGAGGAATGAGCCAGGACTTGTACACCGGGAAACTTCGGATGTATTGATGTGGCAACCGGACCGGTAAAATATAGCTCGTAGCTTCTGCACTTTTCAAGCGAGAATCGGAACCCATAGTTTATGCTAGCATTAGCCTTCGGTGACAGTCGGAACGGGTCAAAATAACGGAAAAAATATTTTATAGGATATATATATATATATAAATATATTTTTTTTGTTCAGGGAAAGAAACCGACCCCAAACCCTGATGTGTGAATTTGACACGCCGTTGGGCTTAGTATTGGGTGAACTCCACTTTCAACTAACAGTCAAACCTGCTGGTTGATTACATGTGCTATGGGATACACACGAGGGTTTATTTTTAATTTAGGTCCATTCGGTCATAAAAAATATTTTCGCAGATTTTAGTTTCCTACAAACCTACTTCACTTTGATACTTGACCAACTTTCTCTTCTAAACACTTTCCGTAACGCTGCACCAGTATATTTAATTCATCAGCGTAGAAGTTCGCCGCTAGGGATCCGAACGTAAGTCGACAACGGCAGTCTTGAGTTCCTCGTCGTCTTCCAACTGTTGTTCACCCAACCACTACTTCAAGTGCAAGGAGAAAAAAAAGACCCTTGATGCAAGGTCGGGGCTGTCGGTAACGGTCCAGAACACTCGTCCACTAAACATTATTTGCACTTTGTATCGGTCGGCGAGAATTTTCGTTAACCACCTTGCATACATTTAGTGATATCCTATCCTTTCCGTCGAAATCTTGTAAATAGTGGTGCGTAAAACAAAAGGAAATTTATCAGCTATGGCACCAATAGTCGATCAGATCGCAGTTCATGGTCCACTTGCTGAACGATTTCATCTGTCTGGATACCGGGCCTCCCACTTCGCTCTTCGTCATGTACATTTGCGAGTCCATTTTCTTAAGTCTCGACACCATCGCCTATCCTTCCCTCTGTTCTTCACTGCAGGTCCATAATCTCGGCACAACTCCCGATGAATTTGGACAGTTGATAATCCGTTCGCATACAATAATCGAATCATAGCATGCACTTCGCAACTGGCGGGAGCAACGATTTTCACGATTGTTATCTGTATTCACCGACAGACAACACACTACTGTATTAAAAAAAATAACATCACCGACTTCGAAAACAATCAATAGGTGACACTGCATTCGCACGCCTTGGTTCTGACCCGCCAATATTTAAATCTACGAAAATGGCCCTTACTTTTGGAATATGCCACACATATTTCATAAGTTCAGTTTTTTGTTGTTAATTTTTTCTTGAGAACATCACATTATTATCGGGCACATTTTAACCGTAAGATGACGAAAATAACATACCACGTAGTCAAAGCTTTGTTTTCCAAAAACGCATGGAAAATGGGGTCACGAAATAATCGCATTTTCCTTGGGGCTTTCTGGCATTTAAGAGTAGTGCTGGTAATATATGCCGGTATTCAATTGAATTTGCGGAGCTCTCGACTTTCGGAAACTATTTCATTTGCAGAAATATATTCAAGCGAACGGATAATCTATTTGTCCGAGAATGACTACTAAGAGAAAGGGGAGCATGATAGTGGGAGAGATATTATGTACAATTCGCATACTCCCTACTATAACTTCTACAGTAATCAAGGCAGTTACGTATATTACTCGACCGCGAACTATGAGAACGCGGAGAGCGGTCAGTGGCTTTTTTTATAGAAATCGGGCCCTTTGATTTATTGAAAATGGCATCTCTGGACGATTCAACGCCCAAGTATTCATTTTCCCCTCTTCTCCTCCTCGTGGAATGTCTTCCCTTAAACCTAGTCCTCATTTGGACAAGACCGAAGTAAACCCACTTCGTATTTTCGATTTTTTTTTAACATTGCCACGGTTACGCTTTTTATTTTCGACACGGCAGTTCCCATATGGCCGACTTTCCCCTCGTATGCCGCCGGGAGAGAAAGGAAAGGGCAGAAAGAGAAGATAAAAACGAACTGTCTGAGTGCGGGTGGAGATTATTCCGGCATTGATTGCGGCGGCGTCTTGAAACTAGAGGCTTTCTACCAAGGCCGCGAATGGGAGCGCCATCGCGTACGTGAAGTAAACAATGGGTAGGAGCGGAGGAGAGAGGTAAAGGGGGGGGGGCGCGAAACAGAAGAGCAGCGTATGAGAATACTCGGCGCAATGGCCTAAAAACTGAGGTGGGTGGTTCGCCTGGCTTCCACGCGAAAATAAAAATAACTGAAAATGACGGCCTGTCTTTGGCAGTACCAAAAGGGAATACAATGCCTTTCCCGTCGGAAAAGGATGGACAGTTCATGAATACCCGAGCGGAAACATTTTTGGGCGCGCATTTTTTTGTAATGGTCAAGAAGCTATTAAATTCCAGCCGTATCTTTTCCGATGCAGTTTTTGCTTATTTTGTAATAATTGCAACTTTTATTTCCTTTACGATGTCCGATCTCAGCAAGCATAAAAAAATATGCATCCGCCATTAGGAGATCAGAGTTTTCAGTGGGATGTATAAGACCGGTGGCTATTAGCTATCAAACAAAAGCTACCCCGTAATGCTATTGAGGTTATTTAAAGATTTGGATTTACTTATCCAATTGTTTAAAATATGCATAATTCAGTGGAGAATCAAAAGGGAATTTTATGATGACGGTTGACCTCGTTTCCATCTCTAGATAATTCTAGGGTGGGTGTTTCGGTGAACTTCTCCAAATTTCCCTGCTCTAATGATAGTTTTTATGATTAAGATAACACATTAAGAACGACTCTAACAATGCTGGGAGACGTAGACCGACCGGAGGGTCCCTGAAGCAAATCCGGGTGAAGATTGTAGCTATATCCAAGCTGTTAGGCTGGTACCTAAACTTCCTGGTAAACTATAGGGGACATAAGGAACAGAACTGGCTCCATAGCCTAATGTGTGAAATTGTGTGAATATATCATGTCCTTTTTAGGGCTTAGTGCGTACGTGGCAAACTCTAAACTCACCTATCAGACCAACCTTGGGCTGGTTGCTTAGGAAATTTCTAGTTCCACCCCCCAAATATTAGAAAACCAGATAGCGATAGCCATGGCTATTGGCCTCTTTGTATAACGTTTCATTTTCGTTTTCCCAATTCTTTTGTGGGTTACTCCTGTTATGACCGTTGAGGAAGTCCTGATTTTAGTCCTTAAGACACTGATCAATTACCTACTCAGTTTTGATAGCCCTAAAATTCCTTTGGTTAAAAAAAAATATTTCTAGCTATTGATGCCGTATGCTCTAGATTACCCGAAAAAACCGAACTGAGAAAGGGTGTTTATAAATTGGAAAGCCATCTGCTTCGAATGTATAAAAATGATGGATAATACAAGTTATTTCTAATATCATATTGTTAAAGCATTTGTGTCCATCCAAAACCTACCTTATCCGGTAGAATTCCCTATAATAATGATACTTAAGTATTTTAAAAGTATATTAAACTATGCACTTCGTATTCAAAGGACTGGGTTTCCCCTGCGGAAGCGAATGATTTCTACACTTTAAAATCACTGCATTTCTGTAAACTTCAGTGTTTTAATAGTTTCATGAATCACGTAACTTCCCTCACATTAATTGGCAGATACTCAGTGTCAGTATTTCATTCCACTCTGAATTTTAGGGTAACATGCGTACATTCGTCATAGAATTAAAATGCAGACTTATGTTTTTTTAATATCAAAGATGTGATTGTGTGTAGATGATATCGTTATTTTTCTTTAGGCAATTTCAAAAACTGAATTTTAGAGTGAGTACGCCCTTTTTACTGCTATCAGTCTTCGGGTCCTGTTAATGAAAAAGTAATCGATTTTCTGATTGCGGAATCCGGATCCGTAAGCATGCATAAATTTGCATACCGTACGTGCGGCTGTTTTTCCTAGTAGATGCACCAGGTTGCGTGTTGCCATTGTATGAAGAGGATTATTGATTTCTTTGTTCTTTGCATAATTCACTACTGGGCACAGTTTTCGCGCCAAGGATGTTAAGACTCCGTAGTAATTTGCCAATATTCTGGGAGCACTTGAAATTGATTATTATGATTGAAGAATATTTTTCAACTACAAAGATATCTAGCGTCGCACTGGGGATTAGAGATGGAGGAGAAATGGAAACTGGAATAAACAGATGAGGCAGTCAAGAATGCTTGTGGTTGGGCAAGCTAATATCTAGGTGGAACGGAGAGGAAAGAACATTGAGTTTACATCATTACCTTCCTTTTCCCTCACATCCATTCCAGGAATGTAATTTTCAGTCAGCCCATATTGTTGGTGGAGTAAAATATCGAGATGAATCAACTTAATTATGCTGCATATTAAATCTATTAGAGTTGCAAAAACTTGGGGAACTCTATTTTATCTCTTCTGAAATCCTTGAAAGGACGAACAAACACATGGCCCTAGTGTTCATATCACTCTGGAGAAGTAATAAAAGAACTACGAGAATGTGACTCAAAGGAGTTGAAGTAATCAGAAAATAGACTATCGTAGCCCTTGGATGATTTTATAGTTTTAGCAGACCTGGTATTGAAAATATCTACTACAGGCATTCTTATTTATGTTACCACTATCGGTTAATTTGGATTTTGGATTGATGCAAGCTAACAAACGGTCCAGTGACAATTTTCTTTCCTTTCATAACAAAACACAACCCAACATCCAACGCTAAAGTAATTCCCTATTAAGTTCCGCACACTTCCTCCTTCCTTCCCTTCATTTCGTCCAACGTGCTTTATCCTCTTACAACCCCTTCCTCGTTTGACTAACATTTTCCCCCCTACCACACTCTTCAATAGACTAATGCCAACAATTGTCAATGGAAGCACTCTGTATCCATCTGCCCTTCCTCCTTTGGATTTCTCCCAACAGCACCCTCTCCTTATTCACCATACCTGGCACTTCCTCGCTTGTTTTCCTTTCTGTCCACCCCACCCTTTACGCTGCCTGGAAGATTATTTTATTCCTTCGTTTTCTTTGCTTACCTTCCACTCTGCCTTCTATTCCGGCCTTCATATAGAGTTTTCGGCTGCTTTGAATTTGGCATTATTATTTCCTCTTTCCCTCCCATGGACTACAACCTTGTCGTGGTGGAAGGGCTTGTGTGTTCCGATGACCCCTAGAGCTGTGCTGGCGGGAGTAAAAATAATTACTCCTGGAAGGGTCACCCATGCCAGATAGGTCGAAGGTTAGGAGCCAGACGAAAGGTAGTCCACGCAGCGTCTGTTCCTCAGTGAGGCGGCTGCAATGGCGTCTGACCCCAGTGGGGCGGCCATTAAGTGATGGTGTCACGTTAAAAACACTATTGAGGAAGGCAACGGGAAACCACCTCAATTATGATTCCCAAGAATATAATGATGGGCACTATAGATAATATGAGTCCTGGCAACTACGGGACTCGGCCCAAGAGGCCGTGTGTCGTGCCCGGCAGCGGGAGAGGCAAGGCTTCCGCGGTCGTCATCCCACGAAACCCTTGCAGGGAAGAAATAACTTCAGCAGGACAGAAGACTCAGAAGAAGGCGAAAGTAGTTAGAATAGGAACCTGGAACGTCAGGACAATGTTGAGGAGAGGCAAATTAGAAAATATTAAGCGAGAGATGGAAAGAGGTAACATAGATGTTTTAGGCCTCTGCGAGGTGAGATGGAAGGATAGCGGGGATTACTGGAGTGACAATTATAGAGTAATATACAGCGGCGGGGACGAGAGCCAACGAGGGGTTGCCGTAATTTTAAATAAAGGGGTAGGAAGAAGCGTAGTCAACATAGAGCAAGCGACAGATAGAATTTTACTCGTAGAGATTAAAGCAGAGCCGACGAACTTGGTCATTATTCAGGTATACATGCCACCGAGCAACCACAAGGAGGAAGAAGTCGATTGGATGTATGATGAGTTAGAGGATATAATCGCGAGTGTTCCTGCAGGGAAACATTTGATAGTGATGGGGGATTGGAATGCGACGGTAGGCGAAGGAAGAGATGGGGGTGAGGTGGGGGACTATGGGTTAGGCACGAGGAATGAACGCGGGGAGAAAGCAATTGAATTCTGCAGGAGACAGGGGTTAGTCATCACTAACACATGGTTTAGACACCACAAAAGGCGTAGGTATACATGGAAAATGCCAGGTGACTCAGAAAGGTATCAGTTAGATTATATTATGGTTAGGCACAGGTTTAGGAACAGTGTGATAAATTCGCACAGTTTCCCAGGAGCGGATGCGGACTCTGACCACAATTTAGTTGTTATGAAATGTAATCTTCGTTTCAACAAAATAAGGCAAGGCCGGCGGGTTAAAAAATGGAATTTAGAAGCAGTAAATGAATTAACGAGGAAGGAGTATCAGGAGGCTGTAGAGAAAATGATGGATGACGGTAAAGAACTGAGTACTATCGAAGAAAAATGGGAATGTATCAAGGAAGGGATACTGGAAGCCGCTAAAGACACTATAGGAACCGTTAACGGGAAAAGGATAAGGAAACCATGGGTAACGGATGAGATGATTGCAAAGATGGATGAGAGAAGAAGATGGAAAAATGTAAACACAGAGTTAGGCAAAATGAAGTACAAAGAGTTAAACAATAAATTGAGAAGGGCCACAAATAAAGCAAAAGAAGAATGGTGGAAAACGCAATGCGAGGATATGGAAAGTTTACAGAAGAAGGGTGAAATTGGTGCTCTATACAGCAAGGTTAAGTTATTATCGGGAAGTAAGAAGGCAAGATCTGTGCTAACAGTTAAAGATAAATGGGGTAAGATAATAGTTGAACCAGGAAAAATCCAAGAGAGATGGAAGGAATATATAGAAACACTGTATGGTAAAGAACTTAGGCCGACAAGGTTAGACATAGAAAAGGAACATGACGTAGAAGAAGATAGCTTAGGTCCAGGCATACTCGACGATGAAATCGAAAGGGCATTAAAGGAGATGAAAGCAAATAAGGCAGTGGGGGTGGACAATATTCCTGTAGAAATGTTGAAATGGTCAGGGAAATGTGGGAAGAAGGCCATATATGGACTGATTCGTAGTATCTATGAGGAAGGAATCTGGCCGGAAGATTTTGTGAGATCAGTGTTAGTTCCTATTCCAAAAAAGGCAAAGGCCTCGTCATGTGAGGATTACAGAACAATAAGTTTGATATCCCACGCAGCTAAAGTTATTCTCAGGATCATCAACAAAAGGATAGAGAGTAAGGCAAATGATTACTTAGGGGATGATCAGTTTGGGTTCAGGAAAGGAAGAGGTACGCGTGATGCCATTGCAGTAATGAGATCACTAGTCGAGAGGAATATAGAATACAATCAGGACGTTTTTGCCTGTTTTGTAGATTTCGAAAAAGCGTTTGATAGAGTGAATTGGGAAAAATTAATGCGTGTATTGCAGAAAATAGGAATGGATTGGAGGGACAGGAGACTGATCCGCAACCTGTACATGTCTCAGACTGCTCAGGTGCGAGTGGGGAACGGAGAGTCCGGATGGGCAGTGTTAGGAAGAGGTGTAAGGCAGGGTTGCCCATTGTCACCGGTACTGTTCAACGTATATGTAGAGGAAATGATTAAAGAGGCATGGGAAGAACTGGAGGTAGGAATGAAAGTCGGAGGGGAATTCGTAAAATCGGTTACGTTTGCTGATGACCAAGCATTAATTGCTCAGTCAGCCAAGGGGTTGCAAGCATTGTTGAGTGAATTGCAGGTTCAGTGCGATAAATATGGGATGAGAATAAATATTAATAAAACAAAGGTTATGCGATTTTCCAGAAAGAAAAAGGCTAAGCTAAATATTAAAATAGGCGGGGAAAAAATAGAGCAGGTAGAACAGTTTACATATCTCGGAAGTGTGTTGGACCAACACGGTCAAAGTGGTAGAGACGTAAGGAGAAGAATTGCGCTAGGCAAGGAGGCTTTCTCAAGGAGGAGGGAGTTGATGACGGGGACGTTGAGTAGGGATGTTAAGACAAGACTCGTAAAAACTTTGATATGGAGCGTAGCTATGTACGGCGCGGAAACGTGGTCGCTGAAGCAGGAGGATAGACGTAGATTGGAGGCTTTTGAAATGTGGGTGTGGAGAAGAATGGAGAAGGTGAAATGGACCGAAAGGAAAACAAATGAGGAAGTACTAGAAATGGTGGGGGAGGAGAGGGGTTTGTTGAGAGAAATCCTATGGAGGCAGGAAAAATGGATGAAAGGCGTATTGAGCGGTAGTGGAATGTTGAAGAGGGTAATAGAGGGGAGAATGTTGGGCAAGCGAGGTAAGGGTAGGAACAGGATAGGGATGTTGGACGGGATGAAGGGAGGAAAGAAGTACACCGAGATGAAGAGGGACCTGATATAGATTAGTTTGCTAGGTGGGGAGTCACAAAATGTTTATTTGATAGTTGTGTCCATCCAAAAACCTACCTTAACCGGTAGATTACCTAATAATAATTTCCTCTTTGCTTCCAAAATAATGTGTCTCATAATAATAATAATAATAATGATGATTCGGCTTTATTCGGGCGAGATTGAGACTGTGGCAGTCAGTCCCTTCTTCCATTTAACTCATCGTCAAATACATTCAATGAAAATATAATTACGTTTGAGTGCTAAATAATATTTAAAAAAAGAACTAGATAATGACAATCGGTTTCCAATGAATATGCATAAATACAAAGATTGTAGAAAGATATTCAAAATTATACATACATAAAAAGTAATTATATTTATGCATCATTGGCATAGATACTTTATTTTTCTAAGAAAATAAACCAAATGGATTGAGTACACCGTGAGTACATAGGTAATTGATAGAAGGCCCAACCAATGGGCGAATTCATTGACCGAATTAAGAAGGAGGCGTTGGATAGAGAAGAATGAGAAGCACAAGTCTACTAGTATTCTTAGGAACAGAATAGCGAATGAATGAATAGTTGTCCTACCGTGGTAATTACTCTTTACATTATAAATGGCAGATGGTTTTTCATTTATTAATTAGCTCGTTTTATTCCAGGCTTGAAGAAGAGATATCAATTTCATGCACCTATTTTCTTTTAATTATGTCATAGCCCACATAGTCTTTTTACTTTCTTAGTCTTCAGCTTATAGTATATTGCGATACTTGTGAAATGAGATGGATTTAGTGGTGGTTGGGAGTATTAATAATCAGAGCGCATACAAAAGCTTGCAAAAGAATATATGCTGAAATCCATGTTCGAGTTACGCAACTGAGATTCTGTGGTGACGGTTCTCTTTCAATTTTTATCTCATATTGAAATCCGGCCCTTAGCACGCCAAAGGGGCATTGTAGTGTTTCATTGAGGAAATATTTGGAATACTTCCCTAACGTTCTCGTTAAACAGTGCCATCACGCAAAGCTTCTCTCACGCAAATCTTTTAAATGTTAAGTAGTGTAGTGTAATTTATTTATCGTGGGCTCTCAGTCATGGTTGCTTCCCTGAAGGTATATATAAATTCTAAAGGATCGTTTGGAATCATTTATACTGTCCTCCTCACACGCCCCGGGCATCTTTTACAATGAAAATTTATTTTCTTTCCCAAGAGATTTCCAAGTTTGTCCTTTGGCGCTATTCCAAATTTCCTAGATTTACGTTTTGGGGGATATATATTATCATATAAATTATTAAAGACACGGAAGATAGAGAAGTATTTCCTGGAAATGTTTTTATTTCGTGTTTCATGCCACTATGCGTGAGTACTTTTATTATTTTTCATGAAGGGCGATAGCTAATGGAAGTACAAATTTCAGAATCGGGAGTATTGATACCCGCACTGTAGAAGTTTAAGAATATCGAAAGCATGTGTTTCTGCTGAACTATGAAAGTGGGGATTCCTAAATAAAAGAGGTATTTTGCTGTAGTTTGGATAATATTTTCCCTCGCTGTTGTGTCGATAATTTTATAATGCCTAATTTAAAGGAAAAGTGAGCATAATTTACGGAGAATTGCAATAATTTTTTATTACCCTTAAAAATCATATTTGTTATAATTAGCATTGATTAATATCAGTAAAATGTTAACTATAACAATACTGATAAATGCATGAAACGGCTGTGAAAATGACTAGACAATATGGTGAATGCTTAATTTTTTTAAATAGCTTTGGTATTTTGCGCATTTAGTCATTTAGTTAATTCGAAAATTTACCCATAAAAACATAATACAGAATCATCCGGGGTATACCACTTAATAGAGTAAACTTGCGATAATAGTATATAGAAATGGAAGGTCGTAAGAGTTTCGGTCTCATTTATGGATATTGAGTTGAGGTGTTTGGAATCCACGAATGGTTAACGACTGCATTTTTCTTTCCCACTTGAAATATTCGCATTAAAATAATTAAGGTCATTGGGGATCGGTGCTGTTGCATAATGGGAATTGAATATCTCCGGCTGTTGTATTTTTTGTGAGTTATGATTTCATGACGTTATCACTGAACGATTGACGCTTCAGTGGAATGCAAACGGTGGAGCAGTCACCGATCCATTATTTCGCGCGATTCGAATTTGCGTTGAATATTTTGAGTCGGATGGCACCGCATTTTTTCACGCAAAGAGATTCTGTTTCTTTTGTTGCTTATGCAAATATAAAACTCTGCTGTCGAAAATTTTAGGTTTGTTCACGTTATTCGTATTTAGTTAGTATTTTCTGCAGCGAGAAAAAAACTTTAAAAAATCAGTTAACTCATTAATAGTCAACAATGTGGGATAGTCGCCTTACCATAAGTATTTTACGTATACCAGCAGGTAAAAACCAAAATCTAGCAATTTAACCCAGACATTTATAATGAGTTATTTTAGCACTTTGCTATGACTGGCTAAATCCTTACTCGAACGTTGATTACCCTTGATTTTTTTATAGATATTCTTCCTTTTTTGCGGAGAATTTTGGTGGTAGCCTTTTGAATTTTAAGCGTGTATTATCGGGACCGCGTCTGCAAATTTTATCCATATGTGTCGCAATTAATTTTCCAATTTTCTATCATTCTCACGTGAACTTAAGCTTTAAATTTTGAATATGAACGTCATGCTGTGATTCATGTAAATTTAGTGATAGAAAACGAGAAATATTTTGAAAACATCATTGTTTGTCATTATTATCACCAAAATTTAAAGTGTAGGAACCTTAAAAGAAATTATTTTTTCCAAAATCGACGAATGAAACATTTGTAATAACCAAAAGGAAGTGTGGGATCAAGAACTATGTTCTTCGTAGGAACTCTTGGAAATGTGAATTCGGTAAAAAAGGTCGTGAAATCAAGGGTGAAACGGTAATTTGTGTGGTGGAGGCTATTTCAACGTTTATCTTTGGTTAAATTGGCTATTTTGGTTGTCTCGAGCAAAGTATTTTTCGGTGTACAACTGTGGTCACCCTGAATCATATTGGTTGTTGAGGTTCATATTCCCTGTCTGAATTCTCTATCTCGCCGTCTAATTTCATAGGCAGTCTCCAAAGAAGTGGTTCATTAGAATATCTATCCTATTCTGAATTACCAAGCTGGTAATTTTATGCACACATCCGCTGGCACTCACAGTACGTTTGTTTTTTCTTCTTTGTGATTGTCACGACTCACCGACCTCCGTATATCTATGCCATGGGCTCCAGGGCATTATTTAAATGCAATAAAGGACGTGATGTCACGGGCTGCCTGCACTATTATTTTCATTTTGCCTTTCCCTTTGAATACTGCAATCGAATCCTGCTGTCTTCCTTGAGGCTTTCGCCACCGTTTGGAATATTCATGACGTTGGCCATTGGAATCATCGTGGGTATAGTTGTGCGGTTACTCAAGAAATCCGTGTCCAACTTATTTGCCGTAAATGTGATTGGAAATCATTTAAATGTTCATTGAAATCTTTGTAATTGTTCTATGACGTAACGCATTCAGGATAAAAAATGAGGCTACCAAAATGTTAGCGCTCACTCGGGTATACTATTGCGCCATTAAAGTATCGGTCTACAATACGATTCATTGCGAGTGGTTCATTGAACGGCCTAAGCACATGCACCCGTCACAACCAGAGGTTAGGTGATGGACTAAATTGTGACCGATAAATTTTGTATCTGCTTAAATCTGCATGATATTCTGCACGTCACCATTAATAAGATATAAGGCAGGGGGTTGAGACTTTTCTAGACTTATTTCAGTTATCAAAGTTTTTGCAGTGTTCTGTAGGTTTTATGAAGGAACGAAATAGAAACAAACTTCGAAATCGAAAACTCTTCGGCGACGCACAGATATAAAAACACAGATATAAATTTTTAAAACATAGAAACACAAAGAAAGGACGCTCACATATGTAGTTTTAACGTTTCGAGGGCACGATTCTGATGATGACGGTCGTGCCCTCGAAACGTCAAAACTACATATGTGAGCGTCCTTTCTTTGTGTTTCTATGTTTTAAAAATATATATCTGTATTTAAATTTATACATTTTTTATATGTATGTGCCAATGTGTGTGTGTGTGGGTCGCGGTAGTCCAGGGGTAGAGCGTTGGACTACTGACCGGAGGGACCGGGTTTAATTCCCGGGCAAGCCACTCTGAGCACCTGCAGCTCCAAGCTATGTGATTTTTCGGGCACCAGATCTTCCTGAGGAACCATAAACAGCACAGGGAAAGGAACTGGCCCCCCTACATTCATGTGTGAATTTCACACGCCGTCTGGCTTAGTACTGGGTAAACTCTACCATCACCTACCAAACCGACCTTCGGGTTGATTACTGTGTTTATGGCTTTTTTATATAAAGCTGCGTAGGAAAGTTCCTCGCAATAAAGCATAAGAATGCGTAACAAATGACTTGATGTTACCACCGACATTTTTCATCCATCGTCAGTGACTTTCTTCATCCTTCGGAGCGTGTAAAAATATATCATTCAATCCATTCGTGCTATCACCATCGTGTTGAGTGTTAATTTCACAATTTGGCACAAAGTAGTTTCGCTTCATCACCATGAATATCGTAATCGTTTGGGTTGATCAATCTTAGGCTTGTTTGGCATATCTTCCCACGCGATTCTCCTCTAGCCTAGCCCCTTCATGTATACTGGTACATTCTGTTTCTTCTCTTAGGCGTCTGGTATTATTCGTTTCGTGTATCTCAGCTGGGGTCTGAAACTCCTTCGTTTCAGTCTTCACCAAACCATTGTTAGGCAGCATGTTTCTGGTATGGTTTTCCCTTCTTCTTTTATTCGTTTTCTTTTTTCTCCCAGCAGAGCAAAATATCCTCATTAGTAACGACCCTGTTAGTGGCGTTAGTGCAGTGGAGTTAGTGGCGACCCTGCCATTTGATTTTCAACTTTCTCATGCAATAAAATCTTCCAGTATTTCGCTTACTACTGCTACGTTGTCCGTGTGTCGCCGCTATATACGTAAAGCAAGCTCTGCTGAAGTGTTTCTTTACTTCCAGGCTCGTGTTTATAGCTATTTTCATAATTTTTTTCCAGTGTAACGTTTTTTTGCATTGATTCAGTTTTTAAAAGGTAGGACCTTGGTGTACAAAACTATTCCCAAAAGAATTGACAATTCTCAGCTCCCTCCTTTTTTCATTTAAATGGAGGCAGGTAATAATTCTCATTCCATTCCAACGCATACAACTCACCCCATTCCAACCGTACATCCGGCATAAATTATGGTTAAATTTTGAGGAAATTAATGATTCTGTGACCGTGACACGACAAAGGATAAATGAAATGCGATCTATGAAGACACACCTGGAAATCTAGAAATCGGTATAAGGAGCGTGAAGTAATCAGCCGTGAAAGCAGGAAAAACAAATTAATGGGTAATATATTGCGTCTTCCCTTTGCCGGTTGTTGATAGTTGTACATACAAAACTAAACTTTGGATTTATTTCTGTGGGTTTTGGTTGGTATTGCTTACTGTATTATTTTATACATTTTAATCAAGGCATTAGGAAAATTGTTTTACCAAAATTAATATTTTAATAGAGGTAGGAGTCTGAATATTTATAAAAACATAAATAAAATGTATCGAATAGAGCGATGTGGAGCGACATTTTAATGGTCAGAATTATTTTTTGGCGAAATGAGAGGAGCTTTGGATGTTCTTGAGATAAAAGCATGAGGGAGAACAGAGGAAATAAGAAGGGTAAAGGTAATGGAAAACGAACTGTTAGATAGTGTTACGTTAGGAAGGAAATACCTGGAGGAAACTTTAAGACGATGAAAGTATGGATATGGAGGGGTGATAGAAGGGGGAATGAGACGAAATAGTGAGCGGGGGTAGAGGGAGGAGGCGAATGACGAATTTTGACGTCGTAAGGGCCGCTGAAAGTATGAGGAACCTAATTAGGAAATAGTATAAGCGAAAAGAGGTGCTGTAAAGGAGCGACTTAAAAAAAACAATATTTTGTACGATTTTCAGTAGTTTTCAGAAATCATTCAAAAACCTGTCTCACCACGGCAAAGAAACCACGACCATCGAAAATATCATCCAAACAAAATTCTTCACGGAAAAAAAGTAGTTTATTGCTGGTAACATCCTCCTAATTTTATAATCGTGACTCGGTCGGCAATTGAGTTGGGCGACGAATAATTCATTGCAATTCAGACCGTACCTCATCGTGCTACGGTGTTTCGTAACTGCTGATTTTCCCGCATGGTGCCTATCACGTGGAAGTGAGTGCGTTCGAGGGGGCGACCCGGGGGTCTTTATCATGACGTTAAAGAAAAACTCGTTTATGCCAATCTCACCGGTCGGTAGGCGTTGGTGATGGCGACATCCCCGCCATTCCTCATCTCCCCTCCTTCCCCAAAGTCTCCGTTGGGATCCGTTTGTTTGATGGAAATACCGCCTCCCTCCCGCCTCCTCCTTCTTTGCTTCCCCCACACTCCCCGCCGCCCCACGATATGACTTCACACGCCCACGTGACCGCATCTCATTGACCTTGGGCGTGCTTCACGCGGCACCTCTCCGCGGTGGCGGCCGGCGTCCAGCGCCATCTGCGAATGGGATCGTCCCCCTCCCTCACCGAGAGCATCCATCCTCTCCGACTCCAACCCTTCCTCTCTCCCTCCCTCTCCCTCCTCTCTCACTTTCTTGGCCGGCCGCTCCGCCTCCTTCCTCCTCCTCGGGGATTCTTTTTTGTTTCTCTTCCCAAGGCGCCCCTTACCATCAAAGCTCCTCTCCGGTCCGGTATTCCGGGTTTCGCTCTCAACCTTCCTCCGTGCCCCGAAGCGCCACCTGCCGCGTGTACTGTCGGATTAGGTGGATCTCCTCTCTCTTTCTCTCTTCCTCAGCGTGTGGAAATCGGCATCCCATTTATTACGCCTCCCATTCAGGGACCCTTCTTTTTACGAGTACTTACGCTCGAGGATCCATCCACCTCTCTCATCGTGCTCTATTGTGCTGCGGCAGGACAGAGGTCCACGGAAACTTGTAATGGGCTCCCCAAGTCGTGCTTCTTCGAAAGCCATTTTGTGCAGTCGCGCAGTTATGAACGCATCTTTCTCTCTGTTCGGGATGGGATCGGTTCCCGCGTCACCTTTTTTGCTATCGCCTAGTTTCGGAGGGAAATGAAATGTTCGACCCACGGAACGTAGCATTCAGTTTACGAGTACATCTGGAGATATTCTGTAATGTTTCTGTTTCTGTAATGATTCTGGAAGATATTCTGTTTCGGAGGGAAATGAAATGTTCGACCCACGGAACGTAGCATTCAGTTTACGAGTACATCTGGAGATATTCTGTAATGTTTGGTTACTAAGTGGCCACCAAACCCCCAGAGATTTGCTTGGATCGGTGAGGGTAGAGCTCGCTTCGTACATTCAGGATATTCAGGGTGCCCAAGAACGTATCTAGTTCCTTTCCTTCAGCCAGCAGCAGGTGTATGGTTAAGTTATGTCATCCAGAACATCAAACCGCTCCACTTAGGTTAAAATCTGTGACCCACCGTTTTGCAAACTAAACGCTTTTCACAGTAAACTACCCCTCCCGGAATTCATAGTGCAGGTGTTGGCTTAAACGAGCACAGGAATATCGAAATTGACTCATTTTTCCCACTTTTCATGAGTTACCAGCGCAAATATTTCCTGTAAGAACACACGTATTATGCACTTGATAAACGCTACACTAATCTGCATGATACAGTAAAATGGTGCGATTTTATGAATTAGTACACCACGCAATACAGCATACGAAGAAGCGGATGGTGACGAAAGAAGCGGGAGGAATTATCTCTAAAAGAAGCGTAAGACTTTCCTTGGAGTAATTTAATTTTTGTTAGCTCAAATCTCTCCGTTCTGTTTTTTTTTAAATTTTTCATAACAAATTAATTGCATTAATTTTCTTTGATGCTGAAATAGATTGTAGAGTGTAGGAGGATTAGCCAATGGTCGGGATTAGTTCCCTTCCCGCTCCAATCTCATCACTGTTAAAAGTTGAATGTTGTCAATTAGACACCTTTCCACAGTAATTGGATTTACATTCGTAATATCTATGTCTCAGCTTCCTCTCACTTTCATTCGAAATGAATAAACAGCCGGAAAATTCCTCGGGGAGGAACGACCGAATTTCCAAAATATTGAATTAACTTTTCATCATATTTGTCAATTTCGTTTCAGAATTCTTCTTTTGACTTGAAAGCCTTCATAATGTACCCAGCAACAATTTTGTCTTTTGTACAAACTCTCAGGGAATATGAATCGTGGTGTGTCTATGGAAAGAAATATGCTGTACGACATTCTATCTTCTCAGGATGCATGGAATCCTATATCTGATTGGCTCATAAGATTTACACAGTAAGAGAAATGCCATGGTGGTAATCCATGTTTTATGGAGATTGTCGACGGGTTTACGTGTTTTAAACCTTTAACCTTTGGCAGAATGCTCTTTCGGAATTCTACTATGTTATAGCAATGTCCCGACAACTCCGGCAATTCTGTTGGTATTTTCAGGTCTCGAAATACCGATTCCTGGATTTTCTGGACATTTGTATGCATCCCATATTTTCCAGACCATCTCCTGATTGCAGCATTTTTTGAAACCAAATGTCGTTTTCCGCGTTTATTCACAATCGTATACGTTATATCTGCTCATGTTTGCGACCATTTTGTTTCCTTTGATGCCCTTGCTGATAAGACAAGTGCGGTGAGTTTTTAAATAGTAACTATACGACAGAAAAGAGACATCACGGCTTATCAAGAGGGTCATCTTAACAGCAAAACAACCGCAAAACGTAAGCTAAGTTAACGGTGGGTGGATTCGCGAAAACAATGAAAAGGACTTCTAAATGGAGTCTCCCTGTACGAAAAATGACCATTTAAGATATTAATTTATTTGTGGAAATTATTAATAAAATAATTAGTGAAATAAGGGAATGGAGAGAATAAAGAAGTGGCGCGAAAAAAAACTTGCAGATAAAATGAAATGGTAACTTCGCCATTGAATTTGTAACTTGAGACAGGTCTGTAACGAACCACGTACAGTTTTCGAATTGGGATATGTTGAAAGCTATCATTTCAGTTATAACTGCTACCTATGAACTGGTACTTGAAATCGGTGTCATTCATTCTATATGATCCTATTTTAAAATACATATTGTATAATTTATGTAAAAAAACCCTTGCATCCACTTTTTCTGTCTTTTTCTGAATTTCTCTCTACAGCCATCTCTCTTCTGCTACCATGCCTAGAATTTCGTTGATTTTTTCATATTACCTTCCCACAAACTCCTGACAATCCAACTGTTCTAGTGTATATCAGTATTTTTTTATATTACCTATCTAATAGGTAATTTATATTCACATTCTAATTCTATTCCTGACTTTTATTAAATAAATTAAATAAAGTGCCGTTGGAGGTTTGATTCACGAAACCACATGTTAGAGTTTTTTCAGCAAATATGCTTCTAGGATTCGTGTCGTTTTGATGGAAAAGCTATCGATTAAGACAGTCGGAAATTGACCTCATCTTAAATTTTAGCGGAAAAACTGGGCAAAGAAACAATTTACCGCCCTACATTCGACGTTCTTTAATTTCATGGCTCTTTTCCTCGGGGGAAATTGAGTGAACAAATCATATTTTCGCGAGCGGAATAAATTCATCACATTCAAAATGGAATTACCGAATCAAATGCATCATGTCGGCGAATTTCTTCCTTTTGTTTCAGAAACACATGCATCTTCTTTATAGTTTTTCTGTTTTTAGCATTTGTGCATCGAGTATAAGACGAGAATGTTGAATCGCTTCCTCTTGACTTCAGTAGTTTTGGATTATGGATGTAGATGGATAGCCTTTTGAAGCAGTTTGAGTAAGCAGAAGGAATGGAAATAGATCCATTTTCAGAATAATATTAATGATACTGCTTTGCCTTTTCCATGGTGGCATTTCCTGTGCATGCATAGCTTCCTCTCTGTAGACAGTCCGTTAGAATGCGCTCCCGAGATCCCAGTATTTCCACGTCTGCATGTAAATGCCTTGATTTGGGGAGAAATGAGTGCGATAAATGTGCCTACCTCGAGATGGCACTGAAGAAATTGAGGTCTACGGTTTGCGACACATAAGATATTTACTTTATTTGCGAGGAAGATGAGAGAACGGAGGGACCTGAAATGTCTATTGGTAGACTCGGAAATGCTAACTATGAAATGTAGATCCATTAATTTTAATGTAACTATAGTTTATACCAATTTTGAGTTATGCTGTAAGTTATAAACTCTGCTGGTTTAAGTTTCAGTGAAGTTAAATGAGAATTAAACTCAAGTCAATCTTCATGTTAATTTAACAAAATTATTTTAGCAACCGCCCCAAATTGCGAAAAATATACATGATAATTTCCTCAAAAATTAATGAATTAATATAGAAGTTGAATAGCAATCACATTTCTCTAAATAAGGTGAAAGTTAAATTTTTCTCGTTCTCTTTCCTTTTTCCTCAAATTGTCACCAGCAGACAGTTATTCATTCGAGTGTCGGTCCCCTTTCCTGTGACGAATTAACTTTTAGCGTGTGAATTCTAACGGTTAGGTTTTTTTTAAATTTTATTTTTTATTAAAATTTATTAAATATTAAATTTTTCGAGTGTAAAATACAAACGCAAATAAATGAAAGAGAAAAGAGTTTTTTTTAATTAACTTTTTAACTTATATCATTAACGTTCAACTCGTTACTGATCAAGTATTTGCATTTCTGTCTACTTAGTACCACGCGAACTGCCAACGGCAGATTGGGAATCCTTTATTATGTAAATTCGAGGGAATTTGATCTGTTCGTAACGGGAATGTTAAATTATAATTAACTTCTTCGATCATTGCTGTTGGAGTACATTTCTTGCTGTACAAGTTAAAGTTTGCCTTGTTATAATGTAGACCGGAGGCATGGACGAATTATGCGGAACTTCAGCATGTTTAAAGATGCACGGCTGCGGGTAGAGAACGGAAAACCAGAATGGGCAATGTTAGGCAGTCGGGTAAGATAGGAATGACTATCATTACACTTGATTTTTGACTTATTCACCGAGGAAATAGTAAACGAGGTTTGGGAAGAGCTGGGGGAAAGAATGTAGTGTAGGTGGGGAATTCATAATTAGATTCGCAGATAATGAAGCTTTTGATAGCCAAGGGGTAGTCGTCCATCATTGCCGAATACATTAATATAGGATAGTGTGAAGTATGGGAAGAGAATCAGCATACAAAAATAAAAGTAGATCGGTTCTCGAGAAGGCTAACACTAAGGTTAAAGGCCATAATCCAAGCATGCAGAGCAGTTCATTTATATAGGAATTGTTTTGGACGATGATGGCCAAAGTAGTTAGGACAAAAGAAGGAGTTGCGTTTGGTGAAGAACTTTTACAAAGAGGAGGATTTTGGTGATAGGTGTCTTAAGTAAGGATCTTAAGAAAAGATTAGTAAAAACTTAGATATGGAGCATAGTTTAGTAAGTTAAAAATTTGTCGTTGTGGCGAAAGGATTCGCGTAGATTGAAAACTTATTAGCCGGGCGTGTGGAGAAAAATGGAGAAAATGAAATAGAAAGAAAGGAAAGTAATCCAAGTATTAGAAATTTAGCGGTGATAAATCTGCCCATTTTTATGTGTTTCCATTCAAAACCCACATTAACCGGTATTATTATTGTAAGGTAACCTACCGGTTAAGGTAGGTTTTTAGATGGACACAACTATCAAATTAATAAATATTTTGTAACTCAAAACAAAACCCAATCCAGCAACCTATTCTACATCAGTTCCCTCTTCATCTCTGTGTACTTCTTTCCTCCCTTCATCCCGTCCAACATCCCTATCCTGTTCCTGCCCTTTCCTCGTTTGCATAACATTTTCCCCTCTATTACCTTCTTCAACATTCCACTACCGTTCAATACGCTTTTCATCCATTATTCCTGCTTCCATAGGATTTCTGCCAACAAACCCCTTTCCTCGCCCACCTTACCGAGTACTTCCTCATTTTTATTCCTTTCGGTCCATTTCTCCTTCTCCATTCTTCTCCAAACCTACATTTCAAAAGCCTTCAATCTACGTCTATCCTCCTGCTTCAGCGACCACGTTTCCGCGCCGTACATACTACGCTCCATATCAGAGTTTTTACGAGTCTTGTCTTTAATCTCCCTACTCAACGTCTCTGTCATCAGTTAACCAGTATATTACCATAAATTATAATACAATCTAAATTTTCCTCTTCTTAAATAAAAGTTCTAATTAACCTTATATTAATTCGTTTTGAAATAAATGGTCCTCTGCCTTCCTAAAAACCCATTGACCAGACTACGGTTGATCGCTTTTGTGACCTTCTGTATTTATAATCCAGAAAGTTTTCGTGCGGAAATGATGCGTTACAGTCGTCGGAGCGTATCCCGTTTGTGTGCTAAAGAAAGCGTGCTCGCACCGTATGTTTGCGAAGTGAGGAATTCGCGTATGGTTTTCCATTTGTTTTGTCAAACTCCATACTAGTGCCACTACTCGCAGTGTGGGACAGAATGGCAGCCTTGGTACTTGGTACAAGAACCTATAATTCACAGTAGTCTGAGATACTAAGTTTATGAAAAGTCAAGGGCAAAATTTAACAAATATTTAATGTCTTCCAATTTCAATGTATTAATTATTTTCCGTTTCATGTGCATTATTTTCTCACTATTTCTTAGCTGGTCAATCGTTTTTAACAACAGCCCTACAGTTCTCGTGATATTTCTACATAATAAAAGCTGTTTTTGTGGAAAATCTGCATTTTAATACGCATAATAATGATAATTGGACGTAAATGAAGACATTTTGAAATTGAACAGAGTGTACTGGTGCCGAAGCAAATTTTGGAGATATAAAAATATTCGTGTCCGAAGCTTTGGTCGTCGTATAGTTCTCTATATTCGGTGTAAGACTTGATATCGCAAGAAATACGGACAACTACAAAATGCAGCACATAGCACATGAGCGATTCTCATTGTTCCCATTTAATTTGCTCTGCTACAAAGTCAATGAAATATGTACATGAGATATACATACAAATATCATCAATATTTGTGTACATATTAAAAATACATATATATATATATATATGTATATAATGTAAAGAATGGAGAAGGTGAAATGGACCGAAAGGAAAACAAATGAGGAAGTACTAGAGATGGTGGGGGAGGAGAGGGGTTTGTTGAGAGAAATCCTATGGAGGCTGGAAAAATGGATGAAAGGCGTATTGAGCGGTAGTGGAATGTTGAAGAAGGTAATAGAGGGGAGAATTTTGGGCAAGCGAGGAAAGGGCAGGAACAGGATAGGGATGTTGGACGGGATGAAGGGAGGAAAGAAGTACACAGAGATGAAGAGGGACCTGATGTAGCTTAGGTTGCTGGATTGGGTTTTGTTTGGAGTTACAAAATATTTATTTGATAGTTGTGTCCATCCAAAAACCTACCTTAACCGGTAGATTACCTAATAAATAAAAAATATAATGTAAACGGACTAATCGACACAAACACAGAAACAGAAACACATAAAAGAGGGACTCACTGGGTCTCGAATTTTCGGTGGTGTACCACCTTTCTCAAGAGGAGTTAGGAACATATATATATATATATATATATATATAATATATATATATATATGAAAAACTTTGACAGCAACACAACATGAGAAGACATACAAGGAACACTCACACATTATTTCTTGATAATTTCGACGGAATTGAGCCCAGTCTTCCTCAGAAGATTAATTAGGACTGACTCTCGGAGGCTCAATTCCGTCGAACTAGAAGAAGAAATAACGTGTGTTCCTTTTATGTGTTCTCATATTGTGTGTTGCTGTCAAAGTTTCATATATATATATATATATATATATACACGCACACATACATATGGTCGATTTGGAACGTGTCGGTAGAATTCGGTCACTGCTAAACCCAACGGCGTGTGGAATTCACACGTCAGGATTAGGGGGCTCAAATCCTTTCCCTTTAGCGCTTATGGTTTTCCAGAAAGTTCTGGTGCCCGTAAAATGAAACAAATCGGTCGAAGATGCAGGTTTAAAGAGTCTTGCCCGGAAATCGAACCTGAGCCCTCCAGTCAGTTTCCCAACGCTTTACCCCTGGACTACCACGCATGCTTAGAACACTTTTTCATTCTTGTTGCTCTTCTGATAATCATCTAAAGGTTTTATAGAAATTGAATATATTTCTTTGATTTTAAACTAAGAATACTTTAGATACCCAAAGAAAACACACACGCACACTGCATACCATAACATGCCTCACTCAGAGTGTAAAGTCACAGCGTAAAAATCGTTCACTTTGACCGGAACTCGACCCCAGATCCCAATCATTACACCTTGATATTCATGTTTTTTAATGAACATCAGTAGATGACTCCGTGGAAGTAACTCTCGCAACATCTCCCGCAGTTTTTTGAATAAAAAAAGTAACAATCTCAATTGGCATATGGCTAATAAAGCAATACGATTCGATGTTGTTTTGATTCAGGAAAATCTCTGTCTTTTTTTTACCCAGAGTTCCATTGACGTCCAGTGTTCCGTGCATGAGAGGAAAATATTTGGCTGACCGACTTTATTTCATGACTGGTATTTTTATCTGCTTAATCGTACATCATTTTAGCGCTAATAGGCTCATTTTAGAGGTTAGGAACCCTCGTACACCGAGTTTAAATGCAAAGCGGCTGATTTTATGTCGTCAGTCATGGTGCAAAATGTGTTCAAAGTTTGGGGATCCTCAAAATCAAGTTTATCTGCCTGTTTAGTATGCATATTCCATCATCATCCACTTATTCGATTTCATGCGAAACGTTTATGATGGCAATGAGCTCAACAAGAGCGCTTCCTTCAAAAATCTTTTTTTTTTGCCTTTTTTCTCCACCCATACATTTGTGGCTTATTTGTTGTGAATTTACTTTTCTAATTTCTAATTTATTTTCCTTTCAATGGCAATCAATTACGGTATATAAAGTTGAATTACGTTTGTATAATAATTTAAATTTCGATTAGTTGTAACCGCAAAAATGCAGCTTCCAAGTCATCAGTAGTAATGAGAATGAAAAAGTCTGAGTTATCGAAGAAAAGCTTTGATACTTAATGCTCTAATTGAACCCTCGAAACTAATTTTTGAATTAGTTAACTATTGAATTATTTAATTGAAGTAGAATTTGTTAGCCAGTGAAATCTGCGTTAAAATAGCCTTTATTCGATATCAAATGTGCAAAACTCAATATATTTGTTCATAAAGTGTAATATTTCATCGGTAGAGTCGATATATTTGACATATTATTGACATTTATTCGTTATTGAAATATTAGTGACATATAATCAAAATTATTGTACATTTCCCGATAAAACTAGCAGATGAAAATCCCTAACAAATTAAATCAGCTGCTTCAAGCGTTCTAAAATTGAAATTCGCAATAGCCCCAATGAATGACTACTTTCTTTTTTTTTCATTTTACTTTTCCTTTAATTTTTGCACCTTCGTCATCGAGGTAGCGTGAAATTTATATAAAAGGTCTGCACTTCACAGTATCAATTAAAATGACCGAAATTCAGAGTATTTTTACTGCCCCAATAAAGCCGACAACTTCGCCGGCAATATTCCAAAGTGGGGAAAAAAAGGATTCCGACTCTTCCCGCACCCCTATTTCAACTTTTCCTTGAAGATTACATAACGTCCGCGAAGATAAGGAAGTGGAAGCTCTTTTTCTTTCTTTTGATGGTGATATTATAAGTAGTAGAGCACGCTGGAACAATTTACTGGTTCATTGAGGACGTGAAACCTGAAAGTTGGAACGCAGTATTTGACCGCAATGTCAACGAGAATAAATTTGTTTGGTGTGTACACGCTTTATGATTGACAATCAGTTTAATTGCAGTTGGAGTAGTCTAACCAATTGCATAAAGAAAATAACTCTAGCTTAATTTCGCGAATATTTCCTTTTCAGAAATAAATTGCGTATATGGTCTGATTGTACAAAAATTATACGAAAAAAGAAAATACATAACGTATAATAATAATTAGTTACCATAAATTGTAAATTCACACTTCCGTCCTTCCTTACCAGACAAAGTTGCCTTAGTATCCCTTTGGATTTTTGAAAACTATTGCTATCCTAAATACGAGGATTCTGTTATTTTTCTTTCATCTTCTGTGGTAGCCTCTCATTAAAATTTTCCATTCATAAGTGTAGACAAATAATTCATTCGGCGTTTTTTAATAATCTCTTTTTTTGGCCTTTCCGCAGACCTCATCACTCTAGTCTTATCTAACGTCACGTGTCGACACTTTCGTTCTTCGTTCTGCATGTTCTCACTCGAAAATAAAAAAATCTGTATCAAATCAGTCCATAACATGATTTTCGCATCGTGTAGAGATCTGCGATACAATTAGGGCCATGCATAGAAAATAGATAACAGAACGAATTGCAAATAAACACTGAGATGGACTCTCATAAAAGTAATCTTTTTTATTTACAAAATAATTGTTTACGTTGACTTGACAGCATTATTAAATAATGAGGACCAGATAGGAGCGAATAAAACTGTACAGTTTCAGCTAAAGATTAATCGCACATTTCACTTCAGTAATGGATGGGTATACTAGAGTTTAGAGAGCAGAGTTGCCTTATACATACATCGATGTTTTTATTTTGGAAACGGATGCTGTGTCGGTTATCCCCAAATGGTCCTAGTTTCCTATATTTCCATGTATAAAGATGGGCAAAACCACTATCTCTGAAGAATACAGAAAAATACAGAGTCGCATACAGGAACCCAGAAGACTGACGATTGAGATGGAATCTTGATAATAATTCTTTAGAACGATTCGAACGCGGGAGACGTCTTCGGTCGATATGGCACCTTAGCAACTTTTGGCATATTGCAGGATATATGCCTCACGTTTTCGCAAAACTCTTTTCTCTTCGTAGATTCGCCGGCGGAAAATACAATCAGTTGGCACAGGACATGACCTTCAATGCAGCATGATCCCGTGCAAGTTTAAGGGCATCCCCGATCCACTCGCAAGCAGGCATGGATGCGTCGTACCAATGACACGCTGAGCGTTGGCTCGGCTCGCAAACCCTGGCCGGGATCGCTACATCGCTTCCTTCCCATTTCCCAGGCAGGAAGTTCCCTCCGAGACTTTATATTGTGCTCGCCTCTCGTTGCCTATTTTTTCTTCTTCGACCCCCGCGAATTCAACTGAGAGAGAGAGAGAGAAAGGTCGTGCTGGATTGTCATGGAATTGGCGTCGCGCCCACACGTTAAAAATTGAAGTATCGAACTGCACTGCGCTGCTGCACCATTCCCAACGCGGCCCGTTTCTCGACCTCTTTAAGCCCAAGTATGTATAACGCTTCCTGCTTACGATTCAGATCAAACTACGTTTTCACCTGTGTGATGTACTTTAACCTGCACGGCGTATGCGGAAATTATTTCTCGATCCTGGGATCACTCTAGTTGTCACCCGATCCAGATAATAACTCAGAAAATGGGTGTTTTTCGAGTCGAAAAGTTACATTTCGTCTTCAAATGTCCTCTTTTAAGTGAGCCTTGTGATGTGCTCGTTGCAGAATGATTCCCAGTTTTTGAGAACTTGTTAATTAAACTGTAAGTAACATTAGCGTGAGGATATTGTTACGAACTGGATCCGAATTGCTTCATTATTCATTAAACTGCGATGAAGATATACATTTTACTGCATTTGTGAATGTGAATGTTTTTGTGGATTTTCGATCATTAACAAATGGAGCTGCGCTTCTAAATGGCCTTCACAAATATTGTTGCGTTCATAACGGTGAGCCTCCATCTCTCAAAGACTTGTCACCGAGGGGCGAAGAATACCATGCAAAGAATATTTATAATCAGGGGAATGGAATTGATGACTTAATTTGGGGAAATTCTGGCCTTAAAACCTATAAATTGGTAAAAAAATATAGAAATTTCGGTTTTAAAAGATCGTGTTTGAAATTTTTGAAATACGGTTATGCTTCAGATGAAAATATTTTATCTAATACAATATGAAGTCCGCGGTATGTATAGGCTGTGCGTGTTTTGTGGACATTTATGTCTCCATAAAACATAACTTGCCTTATTAATGTCTCAAATAGTTTAACATATCATGAACAAAATGCGATTTTTAACGAGGTTGTTTCTTATTGAAAATTATTTGGTGCGTTTATCGTCAATTTTTCTGTCGAATATAGTGCGTAATTCTTTGGACCTTATAATCGAGAAATCTATTTGCAATAATGCGTATCATACAGGGTTCGTCCGGAAAATAAGTGTACTGAGCTCAGGAAAAAAAATTATTACACTTTTACATATCTTAAGCTAATATTCCTCAAAATAGGACCCTTGTGAGTCGATACACTTGTTCCAGCGGCGTTCCCATTCCTGGAACGCTCCCGCGAAGGCATCATCGGGAACCTCTCGAAGACACGTCGTCACGGCCTCTTTGACGGCGTCCAAAGTCCCGTATCGCGTTCCTTTCAAACTCCTCTTTATCTTCGGGAACAGAAAGAAGTCCAGAGGTGCCAAGTCCGGGCTGTAGGGCGGGTGCGGCAGCGTTGCCACGCCGTGCTTGGCCAAGAAGTCCGACACGACAAGCGCGGTGTGAGACGGCGCATTGTCGCTCAGGTTGTCAGTCATACGGTTGATCGCTGGCCAGACGCGGGCGACTCGTTTTCGAAGCCTGTCGAGCACTTGGACGTAAAATGCAGCATTTACAGTTTGTCGTTCAGGTACAAATTCATAGTGGACGACTCCCCTTTTGTCAAAAATCAGTACACTTATCTTCCGGACGAACCCTGTACAATCCTAAGGCCGAGTCTTTTCTTAAATGTGTGGGTGTCTTAAAGTGAGAGCTGGAAAATCAATGGAATTGATTTTCACGTATATCCTTTCGGGCAATTTATGGAACCCTCAAAATTAAATGTATATTGCAGTACACTATTTTTTTTGCCAAATCTTTGCGGTTTACCTTGAAAAATTGGGCTGCCCGTAAAAGAGAAATTTTAAAATCTCATTTGAAGGCATTCTTTTATTAAACCAAAGAAAGGGAAGAGATCCTTAACCCTCAACAAATTCAATTTATTCACTTTCTAAATTAATGCCCGTTTCGCAGTATCATCGTTACTTGAAAGTAATGTGAAAGAGTCTAATTGAAAAGCATTGAGGTTCATTGAATCTACGGTTCATTGGATCTCATCTAGTGTTCTATTTTAATCAACGTGTTCCGTATGATGTGATGAATAGCATTACATAAAAATAATGACAAACAGATGGTACTGTCCACTTACTTGATCGCTGGCACTGTAAAAATCACGCAGTCTGGATGAAACTGAGGGTACCTGGGGTCACCCTGTTTTGAATCCGTATCCTCAGGTCATCAGAGAAGATCCCTGATTACTAGGTCACTGTGTCGTCACTCGGAATATGATCCTCTTTCTTTTTAAGTAGTTCATCAAGTATATTGAAATAATTGGCGAGCGCAATTCCAATTTGACACATATGGGGTAAAAACTAATCATAAGAAAACGAAGCTAATGAAGAAATTAGAAGGCTAAGTGAAGTTGGAGGGTATAAACTAAAATACGTTGAACATTTCAAGTATTTAGCTAGTTTTTGGATGGAGATGGCCAAAGTAATGAGGAATTGGAAAGGAGACTGCATCAGATAATAAAGATTTGCACGAAGAAGTTGATGACAAGCACTTTCAGTAAATATGTAAAGAAAAGATCAATGGTAGCTTTTAAATGGATCGTAGATTGGAGCCTTTTAATGGTTGCTTTGGTGAGGAATGTAAAAAATAAAATGGACAGAAAGGAAAACAAACAATCTGATAGGGGTGGTAGGAGAGGCGAGAATTCTCTTGGAAGAAATTTAAAGGAGGCAGGGAAAGACTCAAAGAAATAAGAAGCAGATATAGGTCATATTGAGTCGAAATATAATTTTAACAGTGTGCTGGAGGGTATGAGATAATTTGAATTAGCGAGGGAGAGGGAGGAAACGATTAGGCACGTTGGACAGAATGAAGAGAGATAGAAAGCATTCCGAGTAAAAAAAGTGTTTAATTGTGGTGTATAGGCCCAGGGTATTCAGTGTCGTGGTAGGTGGGGCTTAGATGTTTATTTGTGTTAATTCTAGACGTCAAACAAGAACATGAAGAGGATCATTTCTGAAAAATAAAATATTTGACACCTTTTTACATCTTTTTACAATGTGTTTGATTCATTCTCTAACCGAATAAATGCAATGTAAGAATTACAAACTAAAGGATGTTAGTACTTCCGATTGAAAGAAGTAGAAGAATTTTCAAAAAGGGAAATTGCGATGACTTACCTTATCTAATCGTTACGTATTATGCTGTTGTTTCCTTCATTTATCCGCGAATATATATGCACCTTAATAGGTCATGAACTGAGACTATTGGCACGAGGATGCACTTAGTCTGATAAACCTTAGGTTATCAATTCGAGTTAAGTGGTATTTAAAATGTAATATTTTCATTGTTTAGAAATTCTCAGGGTGTTAATCATCATTTGAGCGGTGGTAGTGTGTTATCCAAAGTTGATTGAGCGTGGCTGCACATGGATTCCTCTGGGTACGAAACTGGATTGTAACTTGACGCGTCATACCTTGACATCTCGAGCGAAACCGCAAGATATGCGATTTTATGAGTACCAAGTGTTTTTGGAATACCGCAGGCAGCATAATGAAATGTGCTGGCCTCCCTACTCTGGATGTGTGAATTTCCGACATCATACGGCCTACCGCAAAATGATCTCCGCGCCAAATTATCAAACCGGCCTAGCTGAAGGAGGTGGTGGTTTATCCAAAATATTTCAATCTCCTCCATTGAGTTCGTCTTAGCTGTGGTGAGCCGGTCCAGCTTTAATGGAACAAAGTTCTCCATGATAAAAGACCATGCTACTATTCTTCCGTTTGGGAAATATTCTTCCCATTATTTATGACATAACTTGGGAACGGAAAGAAAGACGACGATTTTTTTAGGCGTGGCAGTGGAAGGGAGCAGTTTGTTCGATGAAACTCGACGGTAAGAAAATTGTTTGGAGAACATATTGATAGAGAACGCAATGTTGAAGAAAATGTTAGAAGGGAGAATTTGAGTACACGAGGCGGAGGGAGGAAGTAACACTCAATGGAGTGAATTGTATGGAAAGTATACGAATATGAAGAATGATATACTGAAACCCAAATTACGAATATTGTTTGTAAAAGAGTACCTTGAAGTACTAAGTGCTGTATAAGACCACGGTGTCGTGTAATAATTTTCATCATTTATCTAAAACATAACGTAAAATAATACAATAGTAATAGTAAATTATTTTATTATTAGGTAATCTACCAGTTAAGGTAGGTTTTCAGATGGACACAACTATGAAATAAATATTTTGTGACTCCTAAGAAAACCTACTCTACATCAGGTCCCTCTTCATCTCTGTGTACTTCTTTCCTCCCTTCATCCCGTCCAGCATCTCTATCCTGTTCCTGCCCTTTCCTCGTTTGCCCAACATTCTCCCCTCTATTACCTTCTTCAACATTCCACTATCGCTCATAATGCCTTGTATCCATTTTTCCTTCCTCCTTTGGATTTTCCCCAACAAACCTCTCTCTTTCCCCACGATGCCTAGCACTTCCTCATTTGTTTTCCTTTCGGTCCATTTCACCTTCTCCATTCTTCTCCACACCCACATTTCAAAAGCCTCCAATCTACGTCTATCCTCCTGCTTCAGTGACCACGTTTCCGCGCCGCACATAGCTACGCTCCATATCAGAGTTTTTACTAGTCTTGTCTTAACCTCCCTACTCAACGTCCCCGTCATCAACTCCCTCCTCCTTGAGAAAGCCTCCTTGCCTAGCGCAATTCTTCTCCTTACGTCCCTGCCACTTTGACCGTATTGGTCCAAAACACTTCCGAGATATGTAAACTGTTCTACCTGCTGTATTTTTTCCCCACCTATTTTAATGTTTATCTTAGCCTTTTTCTTTCTGGAAAATCGCATAACCTTTGTTTTTAATAGTAAATATAGTAGTAAAAATAATAATTACAGGGAAAATATTTTTTGAGCTTCCTGATAGGTGCTTGAGCAATCGCTCTCAAGCCAACACCTCATTCTGGGGTTGGTTTCACAGCTACAAAAAAATCGAGTACTGTTTGTAAGTAGCCTTCGCAGTTTTGTAGAGACTTCTAGATGGACTTAAAATTGAATACTGAATGCCTAAAAATGCTCCTAAAAGTCATCATGGCAGTTAATGACTTCTCATTTAGCGTCATTTTCTTTTTGCCCATGGAATAATATTACGCTTCTCCTTCGTCTATCCGCTGTAAAAAAGAGCCAACGAAAATGTCTCAGGATCAAAAGTCTCAAATTTCTCAAGAGCTTCCATCTCCCTCAAAGGACAAAAAATCGGAAGTGACTCGACAAATTGATTCGGATAAAAAAAGAGAACATTTCACTTTTTACCAAGCTTGTCCCACTTCCTCGTCGTTAAATTAGCGCCTATATGATGTATACGTTTTTTTTGTATTAGGGGATTAAAATCAACGAGTGCAGTTTTCTGTAAGTTTATGATTTCAGATTAGCAGTTAGGGTTAGAGTACCGGCTTAGGGTAGGCTTTTATGGTGACCCTTCCGAAGATCACTTTTGCCGAGCAACTGAAATGTGTATTGAATCGGCAGACAACGCATGAACGAACTTCAGTCACGAAGTGTATTCAAATCCATTCACACTATATCGATCGATGCACCATTTTCGAAATGACTCGTGGAATTTTTTTTCCACCTTCGACGCATAGATATTAGTTTAAATATTTTCTTTGGGAGGTTTTTTTCGCAGTGTTTCGTTAATTTCTCCTTTTTTCCAATTTATCTCGTGTGTCATGCGTGACATTTGTGTAAAATATGTTCTGTGGTATAGAATATACGCGTGTTTTGTTTTGAACTCACTTATCCGTGGATCTAATATGTATGGTATGGGGACGTCAGTACGGGAATAGTCTCTCCGTATGCAACCGTGCTGCAGTCACGGCGTTTGCGTCCCGTCTGTACTGAGCAAGTATTGACAATTCGCGACGTCCTCTGCTTTGGCCCTTGCTCTTACTATTTGCAAATTTGGTATGAGTTAATTACTATCGCGCAGACCTGCTACGTGTCACTCGCCAACCTTGGCCATACATGAACAGCTTTTTGGCTGCACATGCTGCGGTCAGTTCACCCAGTTTTGGCATAGAATAAACCTGACAGAAACTTTTGATCCCCGATGAAAAAATTGAAGTAAATTCTAAATGAATTTCCTTGCGGACATAATATGATCGACATTCGATGCCCTGACATCTTATGTCGATCGATAAGGCTACAAATGCGTTTACAATCCCTTAGAAGGAACGAGAAGTGTTGTATGTTAGAATACTTATTTTCAAAAAGAAAAAATTAAAAATGCATCACCACTCGTTAATGCATCCCCTTCCCTCATATAATTTCTGTTCATCTTCCACTGTGTATTTCGGTCAAGGCGAATGATTTTTCCAACGGATAATTTCCCGCATTTGTGTGCACACCACCGAGAGGATCTGCATTTTTCGCATTTTTATGCACTTAGTTTTTTCTATATTGTAGTATTCACACTCTTCTCAACGTACTCTGGTAGTTTTAATTTGTCTATCTTTTACTATTTCAAAGAGGATATCCTTCGCTTAGACCCCGAATACCTTGATTATTTATCCGTTTATTTCTCAACCCCTGATGCCTCTTTGTTCTTCCGGTGTTTTCGGGGCTCTGTAGAATTCGATTCTCAGTCCCTCCGGGTTCCATTCGTCTTCTTTTATCAGGATATCTTCTTCAATCAACTCACCTTAAATTGATTTGGGCCCTTTTGTAGAGTACTTCAACATATTCATTCCATATCGTCCCTATGTCTTCGTCGTCTTTTAGTATCTCTACATCAACCTCTCGGACGTTGTGGGATTTTTATTCTTTTTCTGATATATCCTTCACCAGTTTATAAGCAGTTTCGGTATTTCCTTTCTTTATGTTGTCGCTAATTTCCTCACAGCAGCCTTACATTTACTCTTCCTTGGTCTTCTTGCTCTCTCACATGACTTTATTTCGTAACTTATTATAAAGCGTTCCCTCAATATCATTTCTTGGATTCTTGTTTTTTCACCTTGCCGCTATTTATTTTATTTTAGCTGTTATTCATGTCTTGACTCGCGAGTTGATCATCTTCTATTTCGGTTATAATGTTCTTTATCTTTTTCCGTCGTCCTTCTTTGGTTGTTCGATTTATTTCTTTGATTTTTCTGTCGAAGGTCAAGGTGAACTTTTGTCTTGCTTGCTTTTCCTCGTCTATCTTATTGCTCCTCCTGGGTTCTTGTGTCGCTTTCTTCATCTTATTTAATCGCAAGGGATTAGGTTAATAATGAAATACCTAAATAACTAATGAATAACCCCTGGAAATGAATTTGGTGCGGTAAAGTGATGTATCAAGTATATTTTTTCCAAATGGTACATTTAAAAAATGTAATTCTTAAGAATTTACGCTATTCGGAATTATAGTTTGTGCTCATCTCGATTGATTAGAGTTAACTTATTTAGGTCCCAACGTTTCCAAGGGAGTACACAAATACGCTCATGTACGTATTGTTTTCCGGTTGACAAAGAGTGATTGCCAAAGGCCATATAAAACTTATATATTTTTGTGAATCCCTACGACCGGTTCAAATTTTATTTTATTTTGAAAGTATATGACATCAAAAACTGGAATATTGTCGGGGAACATGGACAGATGTGCCACAGTATTAGGGGAGATTAAAAATTTGTCACCACATGAGACATGGGAACGAGAATGGAGACGCCGAAAAAACATGTGGCTTGAAAAATATTGGATGCTCCCCAAAGTGGCGTTCAACTCTCTTGTGTTGCGGATCACATCGGTGCTCCCAAAAGTAACGGTGGGTTGGATTTAGAATTCAGCGTGATTTCCTCCGAGAAAATATTTTCTCTTCGTGAATTTCGTGGGGAAACATTATTGAGTTTTCGTGAATTTCCCTTTTTGTGGCGGCTCAGGATTTAATATCCTTAGCACTGTCATGTGAGGTCATAGATATTGAATCCTGCTTCCGGGGTTTGACAGATTACTTTTCACGGGCACAACTTCCTGGGCCGGATGTAGCCCTCTGACTGTAGGTTGTTCACCGCTGAACTCTATCATGTAGGCATATAGAATAATTACCTTTCCCCCGCGAATAATGGATTTTTCTCGTTCGGGATATTCTATTTAGGGCGGGAAACGTTATGCGCTTAAACGAATCGGATGAAATACTTGGTTCAGAGTGGATATCCGTGTGATAAGCTTGTGAGCGTGAGCTTGAGAGCGAGATTGTCTTTCTTCGTTGGTAGTTTAAATTCGGGAGCCTTTTGTTCGCGTCGCATGTGAATCATTGACATGGGCACAGCTGCTCCATATAAATATTTCTGCAATAATTGTCTCGAAACCAGTCGTGGCTCTACCCTTTTTTTTCATGTCCTCCCCACGCTGCTTATCTTCCCTCCTCGGAGGAAAAAATGTGTTTGTGAATGTATATATCTGTGCATGTATATATTATATATATGTGTATATATAAATT
This sequence comes from Hetaerina titia, assembly GCA_037158775.1. Lineage (NCBI taxonomy): Eukaryota > Metazoa > Arthropoda > Insecta > Odonata > Calopterygidae > Hetaerina > Hetaerina titia. The sequence goes on along the minus strand of CM073775.1, from coordinate 61,790,153 downwards.
TATATACGTATGTATGTACGTATATATATGTGTGTTTCTCAGTCTTCAAGGGGAGGATGGGAATCTCCCTCCGTCTCCAGCTTTGTTTCCCATGAATCGCACGGGGAGGTTATGAAGAGCGAGGGAGATTGAGGAGGCGGCAGGGGATCGGGGAGAAGGAGGACGAGAAGATGACGGATGAGCCCGTAATTCTCGGACGGCGCGCCACCCCGGAGGGATGGTAACGGATGAATCGGGTCGAAGCTTTTTTTTTAATTTTATTTTCACCCCCCTCCCCCCTCGCTAACCTCACCCCCCCTTCTCTTCTTATTTGGCCGAGCATCCACGGACGAGCAACGTCCCGAATTCCGTGTTTATTCGATCGAGACGCTTCCTTTTACGCTTCCAAGACGAGAACAACGGTTCCAATATTTGGCAGAAATCCCAGATACGAAGAAACCTTAACCCGTCTTCCCCCGGTCCCCACCTCCCTCCAACAACTCCTCGATTCCGTTTCTCTCTATGGAAGGGAGACGTGAAGGATTGAGGATGGCGTGTGATTGACTCCCCCCCGTGTCTCTCTCTCTCTTTCTCACCCTCACGCCTCTTCCTCTTCTCCACAGTGGCCATGCAGCAGGGAGTCGGAAAGAGGCGGAAGGAGAGGGGACGGCCCGGAGCGCACAGGCGACCGCCCGGGGCGGGACGACGTCGTCCAGCGCGGAAGGAGCGGAAATCCAACCAGATGGAGGGGCCAACGAACGGTAAGAGTGGAATTGATGCACCCGCTTCGTTTTCCTTTTCACATTTCGGGACTTTGAATGGTGTCACCGTAAGCGACAGTTCGGTTGCGGCAATCACTCACGCGCGGCTTACTTGTCGAGGATTTGCTGCATTACTCGGTCTCAAGATATTTTTATGTGTCATATCCGTGTTTTTTCCTTTCCTGTATATTCCAGTATTATTTTTCAGGGGGAGATATAATCATGCCGCGTTTTGCACTGGTAAATAACTTTCATGCACCTTACATACTCATAGCTTATGCTAATCACGTAAAAGTGAAACTAATTAATTTTTGTATGTACGCCGCAATTCGGTATATTTCGCCATAGTCACATTTCATTGGAATTTATGACATTTTGTGGTGTCGCCAGTAGCAACCCAAGTTGCTGTCCGTACGAAATCTCGCTATTTGTTCTAAATTTGTAAAATTACAAGTTTTACCGCAATCCCATTTATTAAATAACATTTAAATACGATTTGGAATTTTAAAAGCCTATATATGGAAAAATTAAAATGAAACTGATACGTTTGGCCAGCAGTGACGGTAAATATGCCTAAGTAGATTTAATATGTTCACTTTATGAGGTTCTAATTGATTTTGTCTTGTATATATTCAGTCATCTTAAATGCAGGTTGTATTTTGCTTGACTGGATCAAGGTATTTAGGAACTCTCTGTGATGCGGTACTAATTAAAATTACCTTCAATTGAAATTTCATTTGAAATTGTGAAGAATTTCCGTAATTGAAATGGTTCCTTTCATGGTTCTACTTATCTTAGATACAGTTAGCGTTAGTTAATTTCCTCGATATTGCTACTAGATCGATGTTTCTGATATAGAGAATATATTCGAAGTAGGCTGATGCATCTACAGGTTTATTTTGGTTGCACACATTGCAGATTTCTTTAGTGTGTAACTCTTAATGTTTGAATCGTATATAAGCTACGTGCCATTTATTTCTGTGATGAATGATAGCTTCGAGCGAGCGCGACCTGATCGGCCCGCACCCAGCAGCCGTTATGTCTTAAATCTAAAATACATATCTAGATTTATTCATTTGAGTAGCGTGAATGCAAATTTGGAAAAATGCTGGTAATTACGTGCTCGTACATGTCGGTTTATTTAACGATACGTGAATTTCGCGCATTTTATGCATTTTTTTCAAATGCGACGCCGTTAATCATGAGGTGCTTTAGCTTTCCCGATGAAAGAGAAGATTAGCCCTTTCCTCGCCTGATTAATACTCAATGATAGAACGACCGAGCCGAAAGTGTTTTCACCCCGAGTGCGCGTAGGTGCTGCAATTAAATTAATTACTCGATGACATAGGTGTAGTTAGTCACTCAGGAATGACTCGTATCGCGAAATGAAAAAAGATGGTGGAAAAAAGTTTTTTGTTTTCATCTAGTATGCGTTGTTTGGCTTGGCATAGATAAATGATGAATATTATTTTTTTGCAGAAAGATAGCTATTTCTCAATTCAAACGTTAAATACTCAAATTCCTTCTTCGTTAAAAGTGCTTATATTTGGGCAGTAAACACATTTTCTGTTGTGCGAATGACTTTACCACTAATCTATCGCACCATTTTTCCTCGTTGAAGACAATTGAACTTTTGTCTCTTCAAATCAGTTCCATTTTAATTAGAAGTGTAGTTATTTTGAACTGTGATTAACAACGAATGAAAAAATATGCGCTGTGCCGAAAGTAAACTGGGAAACTGAATATATCTGTTCAGTGGTCTATGCTCCATTTTGCATTATTGAGAGAGCTAAATTGGGGCCAAGGACAAGATGCCAGAGAATTAGGGGTCGAGCGATCCCTATACACACAGCACACCTTGACAATTTGGAGGAATATAATTGAGGTTAGTTTTCTGATCTCCTTATGCTGCTGACATGTAAATTATTGCGATGTGGGTAAGATTTATTAAAGTATTAAAACATCAAGGGCAGTCAAGAAATCATCTTTCCAAACCTTTAGGTTTTTATTATTAGTATATATTCCACATCTTTTGGCTCTGCAAACAATGTTGAAAGTACCGAAATGGTAACGCCCTCTTGACCTCTGATGTCATCGGAAAGACTGAGATTTTTGTCCTCTATGTAGAGTCTCATTGGCGAAAAACCATTGTATATTTCTGGCCATTGGTGCGTAAAAGAGTCGCATAATGCCAGTTGTGGGATCCATTTCTTAAAGTTGAAGGATGGCAACACTTAATATACTGCTTAATATAAGCCGGAAAATAGAGTAATTGCGGAAGAACTTCCGTTTTATTTTCAGATATGTCTCAAAAACTACGATTGATGTAAGTGAATGGGTCAATTACCCAAGACCGTGATACTCGAGTACCAGTATCTCAGGTGATTATTTTGAAAATATTATTGGTGTTTCACCAAAAGAATTATGCATTTATAGTACTGTGAAATGACCCCTAGAGCTGTGCTGGCGGGAGTAATAATAATTACTCCTGGAAGGGTCACCCATGCCAGATATGTCGAAGGTTAGGAGCCAGACGAAAGGTAGTCCACGCAGCGTCTGTTCCTCAGTGAGGCGGCTGTAATGGCGTCTGACCCCAGTGGGGCGGCCATTAAGTGATGGTGTCACGTTAAAAACACTATTGAGGAAGGCAACGGGAAACCACCTCAATTATGATTCCCAAGAATATTATGATGGGCACTATAGATAATATGAGTCCTGGCAACTACGGGACTCGGCCCAAGAGGCCGTGTGTCGTGCCCGGCAGCGGGAGAGGCAAGGCTTCCGCGGTCGTCATCCCACGAAACCCTTGCAGGGAAGAAATAACTGCAGCAGGACAGAAGAATCAGAAGAAGGCGAAAGTAGTTAGAATAGGAACCTGGAACGTCAGGACAATGTTGAGGAGAGGCAAATTAGAAAATATTAAGCGAGAGATGGAAAGAGGTAACATAGATGTTTTAGGTCTCTGCGAGGTGAGATGGAAGGATAGCGGGGATTACTGGAGTGACAATTATAGAGTGATATACAGCGGCGGGGACGAGAGCCAACGAGGGGTTGCCGTAATTTTAAATAAAGGGGTAGAAAGAAGCGTAGTTAACATAGAGCAAGCGACAGATAGAATTTTACTGGTAGAGATTAAAGCAGAGCCGACGAACTTGGTCATTGTTCAGGTATACATGCCACCGAGCAACCACAAGGAGGAAGAAGTCGATAGGATGTATGATGAGTTAGAGGATATCATCGCGAGTGTTCCTGCAGGGAAACATTTGATAGTGATGGGGGATTGGAATGCGACGGTAGGCGAAGGAAGAGATGGTGGTGAGGTGGGGGACTATGGGTTAGGCACGAGGAATGAACGCGGGGAGAAAGCAATTGAATTCTGCAGGAGACAGGGGTTAGTCATCACTAACACATGGTTTAGACACCACAAAAGGCGTAGGTATACATGGAAAATGCCAGGTGACTCAGAAAGGTATCAGTTAGATTATATTATGGTTAGGCACAGGTTTAGGAACAGTGTGATAAATTCGCAAAGTTTCCCAGGAGCGGATGCGGACTCCGACCACAATTTAGTTGTTATGAAATGTAATGTTCGTTTCAAGAAGATAAGGCAAGGGCGGCGGGTTAGGAAATGGAATTTAGAAGCAGTAAATGGATTAACGAGGAAGGAGTATCAGCAGGCTGTAGAGAAAATGATGGATGACGGTAAAGAACTGAGTACTATCGAAGAAAAATGGGAATGTATCAAGAAAGGGATATTGGAAGCCGCTAAAGACACTATAGGAACCGTTAACGGGAAAAGGATAAGGAAACCATGGGTAACGGATGAGATGATTGCAAAGATGGATGAGAGAAGAAGATGGAAAAATGTAAACACAGAGTTAGGCAAAATGAAGTACAAAGAGTTAAACAATAAATTGAGAAGGGCCACAAATAAAGCTAAAGAAGAATGGTGGAAAACGCAATGCGAGGATATGGAAAGTTTACAGAAGAAGGGTGAAATTGGTGCTCTCTACAGCAAGGTTAAGTTATTATCGGGAAGTAAGAAGGCAAGATCTGTGCTAACAGTTAAAGATAAATGGGGTAAGATAATAGTTGAACCAGGAAAAATCCAAGAGAGATGGAAGGAATATATAGAAACACTGTATGGTAAAGAACTTAGGCCGACAAGGTTAGACATAGAAAAGGAACATGACGTAGAAGAAGATAGCTTAGGTCCAGGCATACTCGACGATGAAATAGAAAGGGCATTAAAGGAGATGAAAGAAAATAAGGCTGTGGGGGTGGACAATATTCCTGTAGAAATGTTGAAATGGTTAGGGAAAGGTGGGAAGAAGGCCATATATGGACTGATTCGTAGTATCTATGTGGAAGGAATTTGGCCGGAAGATTTTGTGAGAGCGGTGTTAGTTCCTATTCCAAAAAAGGCAAAGGCTTCGTCATGTGAGGATTACAGAACAATAAGTTTGATATCCCACGCAGCTAAAGTTATTCTCAGGATCATCAACAAAAGGATAGAGAGTAAGGCAAATGATTACTTAGGGGATGATCAGTTTGGGTTCAGGAAAGGAAGAGGTACGCGTGATGCCATTGCAGTAATGAGATCACTAGTCGAGAGGAATATAGAATACAATCAGGACGTTTTTGCCTGTTTTGTAGATTTCGAAAAAGCGTTTGATAGAGTGAATTGGGAAAAATTAATGCGTGTATTGGAGAAAATAGGAATGGATTGGAGGGACAGGAGACTGATCCGCAACCTGTACATGTCTCAGACTGCTCAGGTGCGAGTGGGGAACGGAGAATCCGGATGGGCAGTGTTAGGAAGAGGTGTAAGGCAGGGTTGCCCATTGTCACCGGTACTGTTCAACGTATATGTAGAGGAAATGATTAAAGAGGCATGGGAAAAACTGGAGGTAGGAATGAAAGTCGGAGGGGAATTCGTAAAATCGGTTAGGTTTGCTGATGACCAAGCATTAGTTGCTCAGTCAGCCAAGGGGTTGCAAGCATTGCTGAGTGAATTGGAGGTTCAGTGCGATAAATATGGGATGAGAATCAATATTAATAAAACAAAGGTTATGCGATTTTTAGAAAGAAAAAGGCTAAGGTAAATATTAAAATAGGCGGGGAAAAAATAGAGCAGGTAGAACAGTTTACATATCTCGGAAGTGTTTTGGACCAATACGGTCAAAGTGGTAGGGACGTAAGGAGAAGAATTGCGCTAGGCAAGGAGGCTTTCTCAAGGAGGAGGGAGTTGATGACGGGGACGTTGAGTAGGGATGTTAAGACAAGACTCGTAAAAACTCTGATATGGAGCGTAGCTATGTACGGCGCGGAAACGTGGTCGCTGAAGCAGGAGGATAGACGTAGATTGGAGGCTTTTGAAATGTGGTATGGAGAAGAATGGAGAAGGAGAAATGCACCGAAAGGAAAACAAATGAGGAAGCACTAGAAATGGTGGGGGAGGAGAGGGGTTTGTTGAGAGAAATCCTATGGAGGCAGGAAAAATGGATGAAAGGCGTATTGAGCGGTAGTGGAATGTTGAAGAGGGTAATAGAGGGAAGAATGTTGGGCAAGCGAGGTAAGGGTAGGAACAGGATAGGGATGTTGGACGGGATGAAGGGAGGAAAGAAGTACACCGAGATGAAGAGGGACCTGATATAGATTAGTTTGCTAGGTGGGGAGTCACAAAATATTTATTTGATAGTTGTGTCCATCCAAAAACCTACCTTAACCGGTAGATTACCTAATAATAATAAGTACTGTGAACTGTTATCAATCCTCGTTCCATGTTTCTAATGATTTTTTTCTCCCTCTTCCCCTGCGTTAATAGAATCGAGTGGTTGGGCATGAGCAAACGGTAAAATACGACCCCGTTTAGCAGCTCTGTGGTGCATATGGTGAACTATTGAGACAATATTTTTCTGAAGAGTATTTGCGAACCTACCGAGTAATATGGAATTAATTAATTTTGGCTTTCAACAACTTGGTGTAGTGATAGATAAAATTGCAGTAAGGCTTATGGACAATTATTTTAGCTACAATCGATTGATCAAAAATCGCTTCCATATTGATGAACATAATGAATTAATTGAGCTCTTACGACTAATAGTATTGAATAATTGAAAAAAACTCAAATAGCCGTTAACAGTTTACCTATCAAAACAGGGTACAATTGAAATAAGTCGGCAAACGCCACTAGTCAAAGGATGGGGTAAAGGGTAAATAAAAAGGGAATGAAAGGTGGATACGAATACGCGTATTTCGGCCACAAAGTAGCCCTCTTCAGCGTGCTGAAGGTAAATCGTCACGACAACACGAGTTGAAGCTTCACCTTTCTTTCCCTTTATTTATTTACCCTTTACCCCATCCTTTGACTTGTGGCGTTTTCCAACTAATTTAATTAACTTCTTTTCTAATCAACTACTAAATTAAACAACTTCTTTTCAATTATTCAATTGATGAACATGCTCCTAAAACTAGCGTCAGCCTGATAACGGTTGCCTATGTCACAAGTTGCATTTCAACGAGAACCTATCCAATTATGCTCCAATGCACGCTTAGACGTACCCTTATAAATAATGTTCCGTCTGAAGAGTATTCAAGCGGCTACTTTGAAAATGTTAGAAGAAGACCTTCCTGCGTGATTCTGACATTTTCTTTGTGAATACGTGAAAATAATGTTTGCTTATGCAATGGAGTTATAAGCCATGTTCATATTCAACTTACGGGCCTTGATGGCTTCTTGTTTTCAGAGAAACAAGGAAAACCTCATTACCTCGTACCGGAGAATCGCTTGGCGGCTAGATGCATGCCCTCATTAAGAAAATTAATTTAGCCTTCTGTCATCGTTCATTGGTGTATATCCTGCATCACTATCTCTTAGGTTGGCTGCGCTATCACAAGCTCTCACGCTGTCATGCTGGCTAAATGTTTTCTTCTTCGCTTCTAAGGAGCGCCATGACATTTCCGCTCGTACATGTTTACTTATGCTGAGTCATATTTTCACTATGGGCGTTTTAGAGTGTATTTGTTCTGTGAAGATATACTCTGGATGAAGCATTTTGTCACCCACAGTAATCCAAAATCGTGAATTGGTGCATGTTAACGCCTAGTTGAAGGATATGTGGCACGTTCGGGAAGTAGACTTTAAATTAATCATTCAAAAATAGGCGATTGTGGATTGAACGGACCCATTTGCAACGTAAGATGTTTAAATGTTAAGTGACTAACTTTGTCGAGTAATTTCTATCATTGGACGAAAAAGTTCAGTTTTGGTTATCTACGAGCATAATGTAGTAAACGAATAATTTTGACCGATATACTTATTTCTGATTCCGAAAACAACACACCTGCAGCACGTATTGTTTAAGGCTTTGGGACCTTGGCCGAAGATTTTTGCAAATAAATTCACAATTACACACGAAGGCCATGACGTAACACACGTACCTCAAAACATATGTTGCGTTATTATCAGATACTAGTGGGTAACTAGTACTGATTCCTTTTGGATTAGCATATCGGATCCGCGATTAGTCACCTATCTAATGCCAATGGTTTAACTAAGGCACCTGAATAATCGCACAGCTTGGTTCAAATAAGGGAAGTCCTAAGGTTTCATTCCGATTTGATCCCTGGTCTTCCTGTACATAGCCGAATGATTTATTCCCTAGGCTACTACGCCTCCAACTTTGTTTTACGAGCAGCATTCTGTGAAGAGTGGTCGTAAATCTTTTATTCGCATTATTTATAATGCAAAAATTTAGTTTTATGCTGTCATGTTTATGTGGTAAAAGTTTCGTTGACTTGACTCCTGCATTGGCAGCCGTTACAAATTGAAACATGTTCAGTTCACCGAGGCCTGCTTCCAATATTTCATTTTAAAATCGCCATCTGCCGATGGCTTTTCTCAATATTTGACGAATGATGATCCCAGTTTGTGTTTTGATATTGGTTTACATTCATCCCCAGATTAATTTGGATGTGTTCCCCCAATAAATTTCCCATTTCATTCCTGTTTACCAGGATCCCAGGTGTAAGCACCCAAAAAAAACCCTGTTGAGCTCTTGAGTTAATGGGTGGCGGTATTTATTCGACCCCTATGTCGGTTTCGTGACCATAGTCTTGATAAGGTCATCAAGCAATGTGCAACATGCTTGCTTTAATTTATTAGTTTTGTGGGTGCCTCCACGGTGAAGGTCATTTCACTAGCTTCATATGTGAAAAAATAAACCTGACTTGAAATTCTCTGGTTCCTGGATTCGTTATTCACGTGTTTACCCATTCAGTAGCATACAATTACCCATTCAGAGCATTGTGAAGAATTATGGTCATTCACTAGTTACCATTTTACTTGTTCATTCAGCGTTAGCTGAATCCAAGAAGTGGTCAACTTTGAATTTTTCCACGATTCCTCTGAATTTATCGATTTGGACTTACACCTCTCCGAAACCATTGGTTGACTATGTTCATTGAAATCTTACTGAAGTAAGTATATTATGTGTGCAGTATTTATGTAATTGTATAATTAATGGAATTAGAGATCTGTAATGGTTACAGGGAACGTTCCGGAAAGACACAAATTCTACCTCCTGATGAACTTTCCACGTTTTTATACCGTAGTGCTTTCATCGTCTATCATAATACGGTATTTATCTGGAATTTATTTTTTTGAAGAATATATTTTCAAAAGGTCAGGGAATGATTTGTTCTCGTGTTCCCGTACGATGAAAATAAAATGTGGAGTAAATGAAGAGGAATGGAAGTCGAACTCTTAAAATAGTTTTCGAAAAATATCTATTTGCAAACTTTTTCATTGTTTTAAAGCTATTATTATTTATATATTATGTTATTATTTAATGTTATTCGTAAAAGTATTTGCTGTCTGGCTCTTGTCAATTTAAAACTGCATCAATAGATAACTCCAATATGATAAAAAAATGGTATTCAAAGTGGTTAAGACCGTCGGCGTGCCGTGAGTTTGGGGCCATCCTTCAAACCAGGAAATTTATGTAATTTTGAAAAAAAACATGCATTTTTGAAGGAATAGCTTAACTATCGATTGTGTCTAGAATGATTTCTACTCTAGTCATTTCAGTATTAACGCGAAACCCAATTGCGAACACGGAGTGTTTTTACGTTCTCGTAATATAAACAGTAAAGCGGATTTTATCTACAAATAAATAAAGTTAGACATACGTATTTACGATTTACTGAATCTGTCTTGGGACTACTCGTATACATAGTGCGTACATGCCTACTGTACCAAAAATCCTTTTGCCTTAATGCTAAAACTATCTTCCTTTTCATTCATATACTCTATATGGTGAATTGTCTGCGTTGCTATGACATTTTAATGATAAGTAACGGTTAAAAAAAATGTTTAGTCGTAATTTAAAAATCATTGCGTCACAAAATAGTGCAGATGTGGAAATTGTGTCGGGTTGTGGATGCCAAAGGACTTCGATAGTTCTGTTTCTACTTGAAAATACTCTATTCTCGATTAACTCATTTCTGGCCGCGGTATTCTACCAATGAAATTAACAAGGTCACCAAAACTACAAAAAGCAACCAAATATACTTAGAAATTTTAGACTTTTATTTGTAATGTTCCGTATTTACTGTGGTTTTGGAAAACCACCAACACATCCCAGTTCTCGCCGTTGCCTCTTTTATCCGTGAAATAATTTGCATTCAAAATTTCTTTCAACGGTAAGCTATTTAGTCTGTGAACATCAGTGTTTAACCTATTTAAAGCTCGGCCGTCATATCCAATTACAGTGTATATACGTTATCATTATTCTTTCAGTTTTCATGAATGGCTTCACTGGTTTCACCCATGCTAACCCTTTTGTCAGATGATTACAGTTGGCCATCGATTTTCGCGGTTACATTTTCTTTGCATATTTTCCACGTCGCGACGTTCTTTCCGCCCTTGCACTTCGTTATGTAATTAAAATGTGTGCCCTCGTCAGTGAAATGTTGAAATTGAACGCAGTGAACCCGCGGAATTGAGTGTTGAAACATCTGCGGCATAGAATTCCATATGAATCTAATTGAAGCTGGTCATGTGAGCACTGTTTATTTAGCTCCATTCTCGCTCACATCACCTAGTGTATCCATATAGTTTAAGAGCCCTCGTAACTATTTGACCATCGTGAATGTGCTCAGTTGGCGGATGTTTTGGCCACGGAAAAAAATATGCGAAGAGAAGGTGCTAAAAAGATAATATAAAATTTTCATTCACATTCGTTGACGTTGTCGAATTAAAGCTGCTACTACTTCTGCTCTCATTCTCTTCCCCAAAGGCCTAGATTTCACATCTGTGGAGCGCTACGCTTCAGTGATTTTAAATTGACTTGGTCTGAATAGAGTATGAATTGAATCACGTTGTTAAAAAAAATCCAATTTTTCATTCGTAAATTTCTCAACAGCCCTTGGATGAGTTCTGGGCTAGCCCATTGTTTATGAGAGTAGATTAATATGTGATCAACCAAGGAAGGGCTTCCATCCTTTCCGAGTTGATTGTTCCGGCCCATTCGCATTTATTCTCCAATGACTAAGGCGGCCCTCTTCCCTGAAAGAAAGTGTCATTCATGTGGAGCGAATTTTAATTCAATGACGATTTGTTTGGCCTCAGCGGATGTGTTAATACATTAGTATCATAGGAAGGCCGAGGGCATCAAAAGAATAAAAAAAAACTTTTATTTTTAACCACGGTCGTCACGCCTGCCAGGGGTGGAAGAATCGCAGATGATCGCGTAAACAAATGAACGATGACCAGCGATTCTCCCTACGTCGTGAGCCACCAGGTGTTCGTGAAAAGCTTTTAAATCGTATGGTTTCTCATTGTTCGGGAGCCTCGTAGGGGTGCTGATGCGTCGAGTTCAAGTAACCCTAGTGGGAAAAACGTGCGCCTGCCAGGCACACAGTTGAAGGTTTGTGACTCTTTTCCAGCGTACAGTGGAGGTCAAACTGCGAATCAACCACTGGAAAATGGAATATGCACGTGAATGCCCATGTTTATCCGAAATTCATTACGTGAGAAAACTTATTTTGTTCGCTCCGCTTGCGCTTACGAGCGTGGGCACAGATTTAGAATGAAGGAACGAGGTGCTACTTCCTCAATATTAATTTTTCCTTTCAAAACTATTATTTGCAAATGTCCCTCATGTGCACATGTGCCCTTCATTCGGTCTTTCATGTAAACAGACAATAACTTGCATCCCGCGGACATTAAAACGGAAATTCCTCCATGGATCGAGGAATTTTCGAAGGTTGATGTAAAATTATATCTAATATCATGTTTGAAATTTTAGAAAATATGAATGTTTTTACAATTTCAAACATGATATTAGTGCATTTACACGTTTTGTCTGATTTTTCTTGGCGATTTTGATGTATTTTTCTTGGAAATCGCAGAGATTTTTTTACGCAGGAGATTTCGATGTAATGTATGAAACATGCCATCAATAAACTATTATCTTTATTTTCTCCTTAATGTGTGCATAAGAGTAATGAAGTCCAAGGACCCCGAGTCTCATGTTCGCATTTAAGGAAGTCGGCCACCATTACTGCATGCACGATAAATTAGTATTTTGCCGTTAAGAGAAAGGATTTTGAAAACTCTCGATCTCACCGCAGAACATGTAGCTGAAGAGAAGCTTGAGAATTCAGACTTACCGCATGCGGGCCAGGATGGCCATAAATACGGCTCGAAAGCAATTTTAAACTGAAATAACTAAATGCGAGGTAGACCAGAGCTCGTCCAAGGGATGTTGATCATTTGACAAAGTGATTCAATTCTTACTCTATTCAGACTGAGGAAATTTAAAAATCACTGCAGCGTAGCGGTCTACAGTGGTGGAATCTAGCGTCGTAATTTAATGAAATAATACTTTCACCGTATGAGTGAACAACTATTTTCAATGACGAGGACGGCAAGAGTAAAATAAATAACAAAATATCAGGTGAAAACCTTGAAAAGTTGATGAATATTGCAACTACTTCTATCAAACCATCGAATATTGATGTTATGAGAGTTTCTTAAATACATTGTCAAATTAGCTTACTAGTTTAATGATTCCCTTTTCCTTTCATAGTTAGAACAATATGTTTAAAAAAAGAATGAATTACTATATTTTAGATGCTATATTTTCTTAAATTATTATCGAAAACGGATATTATGATAGAAATATAATCTTAGTCTTATATAGCAGACGTACTTGTTGTGACTTTACTGCTTTAACAGCAGATATCACGAAAATTACCTAAGAATATTTAGCTAACCAGCTATAACCAGCCTAGTGCTTGTATTTGGAGCATGATCTGAGACTTCTTCTGCCAAAGCGATGCAGGGTATCCTGAAAAGAAGTTTGAAAACCTGGTGCATTCCCTCACGTGGTGCCAAATTATTTCAACCCAGATGTTGACGTTAAATCTTTTCGGGGGCAATACACCCGGGTTTTGCTGTTTTGCTCCTTGATTTCTCCTGACCATTTTGAGTCGCTCTAGTCAATCCCGGAAATGTGGCAAGGTTGTTGGCAGTTCGCTTGAGACGCTTGGACCCCGTGAAGTTCACGGTTTCGCATTCCTGAATGTTTAATGCCGATTTAAATTCCGCGCAATCCTCCTCTTAAACCCCCACCCATTCCGGTTTGAACAGAGCGATCCCTTCCTTCCTCCCTCCCAATGAATACGCGCCCGAGAGCGCAAAGGTATAATTAATTTTTAAGTTTCGAAGTGAAATTCCAACATTTACCACTTTTATCATGCAAAGTTTTGTGTTCCCCATAGTTTTTTCTGGATGTCTGCCATATCCTATCCCTCTCCACTTCCCTCTCCGCCTCACTAAAGATTCCTTTCTTTATTTGCCGAGAGACTGCATCGTTCCGTTTTAGCATCGCGAATCCCGCGGGGTGGGTGGCGGGAGAGTCGCAGATGCTTTGGCGCTTGAAGAGGGTTGCGCGGAATGACGTACTACAAGTCCGTTCATTGATTACGAGGTTAAAGCAGTGCCTGCTCGAAATTTTTCGGCGGTACCAACTTCATGGTTGGGTATGTGTGTGTGTGTGCACTAACTCTGGTTGGCGCTTAATGCACTTTGATGGTTGCATCGTGGCGTCTTCGCCATTGTTGGCATTCCTTTCCCCTGGGGAGATTTGTGACTGAAATCGCTCTCGCGTTTTATTTTGCAACGCGTTGCCGTACTTCACAGCGGCGAAATCTCTTTGAACCAATGAATGGCTTCGAATTGAGAATACCATTATACCAGAGATAATAACGAAGGAGTCTGGTCACATTGGTTGTTTTTTGGTGGTTTCTTAAGTTAGATGAAAATCGCATGGGTTATTATAGAGGGTTTCTCAAAAATGAAAAACGAAAAATTCTCCCTCATGAATTTCATATTTTAATTGACTCCGAAAGAACCTAGGTTATGAGCTCATTTGGTCTTCATTCTTGTTAAAAAAAACTCCGAAGATCAACAGGGGAACTTGAATTCGTTCGTTTAATATCTTATTAACCCCTTTTCGTTATGAATTTTTTCATCGCAGCGAGACTACGTCGTCAAATATTTGCGGGTGAACGGCTGAGCATTTTTCTCTCTGGCTAAAGCGGCCGATTACAAGGGTTAAACGACCTTTTGTCGGCTCAGAATAGCCTATTATTATGAAACCACTTTCATTAGAGGCTGAACGCAATCGTGAATGCGGGAATGACTACTTCTGTAGCTAAATTGTATCCTGGACACTTATCGATATCGTCCCCACTAGTTATGAAAGGTTTATAAGTCGTCTTCACAACCTATTCGTGTAGTCCGAGGGTGTTCGCTTCTTTCTATCGTTCCCTATAATTGCCTCAGAATTATTTCTCAGATTCGCGTCTCCCATTGTCTATATGTCGTATTTGATCCCAAGTGTTTCTCAGGAATTATTTTCTTCTCTCGTTGCGCTAAAATTAGAGTAACTTCAATGAGATAATTTACTCTTAGCGGTTGCAACTACTGCCTGTAATTGTACCTCTTTCACCCTTCTCATATGTTGTTCAACCGTGATATGATTGTTTTATTTGCTCCGACTTACATCATACCCTTTTAAATATGGATGTGAGTGTTGGGATATTCTATTTTTATTTCATTTAAGATATGAAGATCTCGTATGAAATTCGAGTGATAAAAATTTGTGTCAGCTAAACAATTTTCGGCAAGCTCATCCTTTTCTTTGCTCTAATCGCGTATTCTGGTGGTGGGGAAAACAACTTTTGAATTTCTCAATGTGTGCATTATCTCACGAGATATTGCACCATCCTAATTCTTTCAATAGCCTTTCAAAACTTTACTTTCGTCTGTCATACTGCCTGACAAATCGATCCTCTCTGTTTTAGTCTTTTATCTATTCCGTAATTTACACTTTTGCCGCTGGTCATAAAATAAATTGTGACCCAATATGAAATAACACATCCCGTGGACTCTTACATTACTTTTGCCTGCCACATGCCAAATGACGGCAGACGTTTTAAGGAAAACCCGTATATATTTTCAATGTGCCCCTAATAAAAGCTCAGAAGTGAGGGTGACCTGGTATGTTCACAGCATAGTCCTTCCAACTTTTCTGTAGTAATATATTTGCGTGAATGAAACATTAATTTCATCTTTTGAGCCATCACTGTCTTCATACGCAACATAAATTGAGAGAACGAGTCGTTATCTGGGACATAAACTGTATTTTGCTAGGTGATTGATGGCAGCTATTTGGTTTCAAGGAAGTTTTTCGAGTAATTAACAACGCAGTAGGAACATTTCTCATTGTGCATTGTCGTACTCAGTTAATTATTTATATATCCTTGGAACGGCGGTTGCCGACTATTTTGAACGAAAACTGTGTGCCCACAAAGTAATTTATTTGGTAAACACGTGATACGAGGAAGTCATCATTTTTTTAAACAGCCTTTGGAAAATGCGCTGAATTCAATGCAATCCTGAAGTTTCGCATAAGCCGTATTTTCTTTACGTATTTATTTGGAAATGTTTTCGTTTTTTATTGCCATGAAATAACTTATTACACGGTAAAAGGAGCTGATCAGATATTATTATTGCAGGTAAATTTCAAATGAAAAAAATGGGTGCGTTGGCATTCATTGTTTCTTAGTCACGTTTTGCCTAAAATGGAAATTTCACTGAAATAGAGAATTCCATTTGGTTAAAAGTGTGAGATGTAAAAACGTTGAAGGAATCAGGATAAAACGCTAAAAATATTATTTGCTACAAAGGAAAGTATGATTTCCTGCATTGAAACTTTGCATAATAATTGCATTCATGTGTCGAAAAATACAGCTTGAGGATTATCCTACCAAGAGTGCATAGAATCAGATCAAGTTGATGTTTCACGGTGGTCGTAAATTAACGGCCGTCAAGCTATAATCTTGTTTTATCTAGGTTATCGAAGAGCGTCAGTGCTTCAAGCCGCCATGCATCATGGCGTTGTGCCCTGTCACTTAAAACAGGGATTCCCTGGGAAGTTTCGCTCGGCGTGACGGATTACTGAATTGTTGTGCACAAGCTCAATTATGAAAATCGTTGAAGTCGATCAAATAATTTTATAGAGGTGAAAACATTTTTTGTTTCATTAAACCATGCTCCGATGATGTTTTCTGACTTTTTCTGTAATGTTATCACCATTAAATATATAAAGGTACCTGAAAGTGGAAAGCACTCGATATTTATTTTAGACATACTAAATCATTTGAGAAAATAATAATGAAATTCTAATAATTTGATTCTTTGGCTTCGGCATGCTATTCCGAGGAAATTCACAGGTTCCGTTCAAATTTAAGCTTGTGAATCAATTGATAATACATAGCGGATGAAAATAGTGAGAAGCTTTTAAATACGGTTAATAACATCATCGTACTGATTATTTTAAAATGTGTTTATTTGTGTACCCTGCAAGGCACCGCTAGGGTATGTGGTAGGGGGTTGATGTAATTCGAAATTATTTGTCGGTCGAGTAAACTGCAGAGCTGTTGTGATGGAGACATCTCGCGGTCACGTGAGGTATTGTCTCATTCGCCAAGGGTCCGTAAAGTCTCTCTCCACCGCCAAGATGAGAAAACACGTCCCAGTTTGTGATTCCACGGTAAAAGGCATTGGAGAGAGAAACTATGATTCGTAAATGGGAGTGTCGCACAAAGGAGTAGCATGTAATCAACTGTCCCTCGTACGAAGTCCAATTCTGGGGTTTGGGCTTTGCCTAGTCGTTATGGATTCTCATCCACATGAGTGAACAATTTACATTGTCACTGTTAGTTTTCCTTCGCTTAATGGCGAGGCTTAATCATCTCAGATATGAAAGAAAATGTTTATTTTAGAGGCAATGAGAAATAAATATTTTTTCAGAAATAATTGCGAAAAAAATGATTGAAATAATTAGTCATGACGTAGCTCTATGTTAACTATGTATTTGTAGTGTAGTGACTTGCGCTGGAATAACGCGAAACGCCCTTGCTCATTACGACCTTTATTAAGTTACTTTGTCGGCGCCTTTTAAGGTATCACATGGTTAAATTTATCCTAGAGATTTATGTTAGAATAAATTCCCCCAAGACGTATTTCTATCATATTAGCTCACATAGGCGTGCTGGAAACCAAAACATCTTATAGCGATTGATAAAGGACGATATATAAAATGACTGCCGTCTCATAAAATAATTAAAAAAATATGATCGTGGAATAATAATTATGCCAATTAAGCTTCGACTGGTGATTTTGAAATCGTGATGAAGGAAAGGCTATTTATAAGGTTTTTCAAAAGACTATAATTACTAAATGGCTTTGTTTACAATATAAATATCCTTTTTGGATATCTATGGTTTCTCAAGCCCGATTCAATTGAACATTCCTCTGACGATGGCTCCGTCATAGTTGTGAACCTGAATTCTAATCTTTTCTCGAGAACACAGTTAAATGCATTAACCTCACTGCAGCGGGAATATTGAATTACAACTGAGTTGACTGTTGTCTAATTGACGTGGCATAAATTAGGTATTGAATAAAAATGAAACCTCCATCACAGTTACCTATCTGATGGGCTGTTGGAAAATATTTAAAACGAAGTGTAAAAAAAGAGATGTTGGCAATTCAATATTGTAACTGCATAGAAAAACATTTTCTTTTTTTTTCAATGAGTCATATTCACTAAATTTTTGAAATTATAGCGAGTTTTAACAAATTCGCTGCCTAAAATTTGCGTATGAAATAGTAGGTAGTTTTGGCTTAATGGGTATTTCCCCTAGCACATGTTTATGCTGAAACACATGTATATGAACGAGTGACATTTTTGCTCATCAGAATACAGCATAAAAAATATATGCATTTATATTGAATGCTTAGAAAATAAGGTGTAACAATTTAAGGATAAAGTATATTTTATGGGAACGAACTTTTATATTTACAGTTCCTTAAAGTTTGAGTTACTGCTTCTGGGACCTTGTTGGCAATGATCTGACTGATAATCAACTGTCAGACGTAATTCAGGACATATACTGTGATGTCTCTAATGGTTGTTCAGTTTTCTACATATTTTTTTAAAAATAATGACTGTTTTCAAGAGTGAAGAAACTTATTCTTCACGTTAATATTCATTTCGTCTCACATTTTGCGTAGGCATGATACGAGTAAGTCAGATGAACCTTATGGGTAACAAGTTAACTTTTTCCTTCGTCCTAACCGGATACAAGCCAAATTATTTGGTGAGTGAAAAGGTATAATACAAAGATCAACTTATATTGGCCGCCAATTGTTCAAATTCCATGCAAGTCACTTAGAATGTCGTGTAGACAATGTTATGTGAATGGACGTTGTATAAAATACAAACTGTTCATCTTTTGATAATAATACATGATAAACTCGGAAATTCAATCCCTAAACTTTTTAATCGTGGTCATGAAAGATTCTATTCTTGAAGGCTTAAAAATTGACCATGGGTGAGATGTCGTGTTCTGTGACATTAGCTTTCCTAGTTCTGCTAAAACTTCTTTTACAATTGCTATACTATAAATTTTCGCGAACACATAGGACTTTGTAATTTCGTTATTTGAGATTAGTCAACGGTGTCTAGCAAAAATGGTGTTGACGATGATTAACGGCTATGGAGTTCTTATTCGGTTCCGAAATGTTATGAGACTCGCATTTACGTGCTTGGAAATATTTCGCGTGGTACTCTTTCCTGATTTAACACACTTCACTTGCACTGACGCCCTCGATGTAAATTTCAGTGCGAGTCGAAGTTGTTGATATATTTCCGTCACGCTCCTCATTCGCTTTTCTCGATCTCCAAAAGTCGGACAAAGTCGGATTTTTTACCCTTGTCTGTAATTCTTTTGCTTTTCTTGACGTATCGATCAGAAAGGAACAACTTTCAGTAAGCGCAAACGAACACAGAATTTTGAGTCGAGGTTTAAAGAGACGCCTCGACGTGGCTCTTTCCTACGAACTCCTCAACTGCTGCTGTTTCTTTTTTTTTAACTCGGGCTGTTCGAACTTCCCAAGTCTTTATTTGGCGTTAGAATTTCATGTGCACCGTTCTACCGGGGTTTTCGTAAGCTGCCGTGTATTATACACAGCAGCTTACGAAATAGTAGCACATGCTAGTGTATTTCTGTCTTCGACAACTACGGCAATGATCAATAAGACGAATCGAAATCTCAGGCTGGTATTTTATCTAAGATTTTTGAATGCATAAATGATCACTTTATTTCTTGATTTGTATTTTGTGTGAGTATAAATGCCGAATAATAAATTATCTTTATAGTAATTTTTCCGAAACTCTTCTATAGCACCAAATAGTCGTGACTGTTCTACACGGCAAGCCCCGGTTTTTCGAAAACAGTGTCTTCCTTATCTATGCATTGGGAACAGATAATAGGGAACGCTCATGGAAAAACTAATTTATAGGTAGTTTTCTAAAGTAAGTTTTCCTCCATTCACAAAGTCTTTAATCGAACCCAAGATATTTTTGTCTATGCCATATGCTTATACAGCTGTAGCTTTGTGAGCAGTTTACTATGAGGTACTTTTTCAAAGGATTTCTTAAAATCTGGAAAAACCGGGTTCACTGTAACATTGCTCTATCACGAAAATAGATTATCGCAAACAAAAAGCTCAGGTTGTATGTTTTGTCCTTTGTGCTTGCACCGACACTTATTCAGCAGCCCAACCGACACAAACAGTCAACTCTCGGTCGTACGGTAAAACAGAATGAACTGAAACCATTATTAGAATAATGATCCTTTGAGTTTCGCGGTGTTGCTCTTCCGCTTTAACAGCTCTTTCCCATTGACCTGCTGCGTTAAATACTAGTATATCACAATATATAGTATCTCCCTACTCCACCCATAGGATCGCTGACTGTACATGCTACTAGCTTAATTTATAAAGGAAAACTTTTCCTCGGTTCATTTAGTCTTAGTGTTTAGGGCATAGGAGTAAAAATGTGGCGTATCTCTCAGTATGTTACAACTATGGAGGTTAAGATTCGTTCTAAGAAAAAAATCATTCACCAAAAAGTTATATGATCAGCTTTGGTTCTGAATTTTTGTTGTTATTAGTTGTCGCACTAGGATCAATGAAACAACTCGCACGGTTAGGTTTTCATGCAGAAAAAACTAATACATTTATTTATTTTTATTTAGTACCCTTCGAGCCACCGCTAGGGTGTGTGGCAGGGGGTGATTACACACCAGACTACCCTTGACCCAAAACACATTTCCCTCCTGGTGCGGCCGGAAAAATTTTATTTTATTCTGCACCCTTAAAATTCGTGGGAAAAAATACATCTTAAAGACGTCCGTTCCTCACTTAATCTCTTGAATTTTATTCAATGATCTCTCCTCCCGTAATACGATTTAAATTTTACACAACGCGTTTTTTATTTACTTTGACCGTACCTTTGTCTTCTTTGGGCGTCTATGAAATATTTCTCACGTCGGAATACTAAAATGACACATAATCGAGCCCAATAATAATAATTACAAGTATCGTTCTATCGAGTTAAAAATTAAAGTTCCAATCTTTTTGTTTTGGGTGGTAGTGACGTGGTAGTTTTGTGAGTGGAGCATTAGGCCACTGACCGACGGTTTCCAGGGTGTAAAATTCGATTGATGCCTCCGAACTCCACCAAAAATACGTTTTTTTCACAGTACTAGGACTTCCTAGGAAACTGCAAGTGGCAAAATGAAAGGAACTGCCCCTCGAAGCCCGAGCCGTGTGAATCTCATACGCCCGGTGTCATATGGCTTGATACGAGATGATCTCCACCCTCACCTATGGCAGTAACCTTCGCTTCGAGGGCGGGTTTTCATCATCCCAAGTGGATGGAGTGTACCTATTAATTTTCTCTGGACGTGAGTCCTCTCGAAGTGTCGTTGAGAGACGGCGAAGTGAATAAATATAAGTTGGGGCTAATATGCGATGAAGGAGGCGTCTACGAGGAAGGGGAGGGTTTCGGAGCCATTATTTGGATAAGGAGATGGTCAAGGGAGGAAGGTGGAGCAGTGGTGGAGCCCCTATTTCACCGGACGTATCTATTTTATGATTATTATTACATAATATCCTGCAAGCAACAGCTAGGGCGTGTGGCAGAGGGTGATTACACTCCAGCCTACTTTTGTTACGAACACCTACACTTTAGCATTCAAACCGTCACGACGGGATATGGCAGCAGTCAATAGGACACTGGCAATTGTATTGAAGTTTAATGACATTCCAAGATGCTCAAATTGTCGCAAGTTATATTATTTAACGTTGTGGTCTCGAATTGTGCGAGAGAAAAATGATTGTACGTATCAAATTGCCTCAATATTCAATTTCACTTAACTTCTCAAAGCAGTCGCGTCTATCAGCGTAATACGCCACTGTAATTATCCCTTCCGGGTCAACTTGGAATTCGAATGATTTATATTTATCCAAAAGTTCAAGCCGCGCGGGTACTCTTCGTCTTCGCTTCCAGAGCCTGCCAACGCAATTCGTCTATCCATTCAGAAAATTGTTTGAAGTAAACTGGGAAACTGGCCGAGAGGATATCATCGGTGGAACGAACGGCGGAATAGTGTGATTTTTGACCAAACCATCACGCTCGCCTGAATCTACGCTGTTGAAAGCACAAGATATCCCCTCACCTCCGATCGAACCCGAAATCGCACTTGCGTCTAGGAAGTCCATCCCTAGAAGAAGGAGATGGTACACCACTCTACGTAAACCTCACCGCCGCCGACTTCCTCTCCCGCGCTTCTCCTTCCCCCGAGAGAGGCGACGGCGTCCGTCTCAACACCGCCCCCTCGAGCCGCCGGTGGCGCCCACCCCCACCGCCCTCCTCTCTCCCCCCTACACCCTGCCGCTACTACACACTAATCTCACGCCCCGTCCTCTGCCCTCACAGCGCTGCTTTTGTTGGCTTCCTCGGCAGCTCACGAGTCTTTTATTTTACTGCGGGAAGGGGGGCGGCAGGGCGCCGTCGCCAACCCTTTAGTGATCAAAACGTGCCCGGATTGAGGGTCACGAAGAGTGAGTGTGTGGGAAGGGGTTTTCGTGGGGGTGGGGAGAGGAGGGGGGTATGGCGAGGGTGGTGGGAAGAGAGGGGGACAGGGAGAGTAAACGGTACATTGCGGCCGGGACGCCAAGGTTACCGTCTCCGGACGTCTGTCGTCCGGACGCGGTGCGAGATGGGGGAGTTGGAGATAGGGGCTGTGCCTTGCTTCTCTGCTCCGCTCCCTCGCAGCGTTGACGCCTCGACTTCGGTTCCCGGGTATTTTCCCTCCCTCCTCTGCGGTGTCACCGCCCCACTAGGTCGTTGAGTATGTGTGTGTTCGTGGGGGACGGCGGAATGGAATCTGGGCTTGCCCTCGCTAGGCATGCGTAGCATTCCCTCTCCACTTTCCAGCCACGGAGCAGTTGCCGTGCAACTGAGTTGTCGGCCGAAAAAATAATTCGCAAATATTTTGCAAGAATGTACCAAATCTGAAACAAATTAGGAAGGAGGCTGGTTACTCTGGGTAAAATATATTTTGGTATAATTTCATCCCTAAAAATAATGTATGTGACTTGACCAGGTGATGGCAGGTGAGTGAACACCCCCGCCACACGCCCTTGAGGCAGCTTGCGATGTATTATGTGGATGTAAGTAAGTACACGAAATGTTAAATGAGGATTATACTATAGCTGTGCACTTCATCATGAGCAGTAGTCTAGTCAGGTTTTTAGGAATAAAAACGGAAAAGTCATGGACTTGACTACAATATCACTGCTACTCTTTCAAATCTCTTATTAACTTATTTTAATTTATTGACTCTAATTCCTCGCATGGAAATACATCATTTTTCAGCTTCAGTTCTCTTCAACGGCCGAGGCGAACAGTTGATGGGTTCCAATGGTGATAACGATGATAAGTAATCATGAAGAATGTATTCATTTAAGCATCAATTCTCCCAAACGTCATATTTCTTTCACATAAGAATTTGGTAACGAGAGGGGATCTTTGGTGACCAATTTTGCCTCAGTTTTGAAATATTAACATTTGCATTACTTCTCCTCAATATTTTAAAGTAGGTCGTGACTTAAGATATGCGCACAGTCAATTAATTAATTTCCGTTCTGGAAGCCACCCTCCTGACATAAATGTCAACGTAAGACATGATATGTTTGATCACTGTATTCACCCCCTGCCACACATCCTAGCGGTGGCTTGCAGGGTACCAAACAATTCAAATATACAAGATACGAACAGGGGGAAAATCCTAAATATCTTGATCCTTAACAGCAGATGAACTTATCGCCTGATTCTTCCGTTGCACACTTTTTGAATTCTTTCTATTTCATCATTGCAATTTGATAACAATACCAAGACTAATGCAGCTCCCTCCTCCGTTTCCTTCTCAACTAAGTGTAGCTTCTTTATTTTTTTGTAGTCTCTAAAATCAGGTCTCTCAAATATTCCTCGAATGTTTATTTGCTAGTTTTCCAGTCTGAGTATTAATAACTGAAGGCCTTCGTCTTATCCTAGGCCTAGTCTCTTCCAATGGCAGCCACATTTATTTCTTACTCTTCATCAAATCTATCGTATAGTATTCTGACTGCTTTGCCTCAGGTGTTCGTACCTTTGTATGATTTTGGTGGGTTCCTTTTGATTTTACTTTCCATCGTGGTACTTTCAAGGGTTTTTCGTCTAGTTAAAGAGGACCACTAATGCTGTGTTTGTTTCTTTGTCTTCGTAGGATGGACAGAATTTCTACTTTTCCCACTGCATCGTCGTATATCTCATTTTCTTCGTTGGCATGGATCGTCTCCAACTCCCTTCCTTGAAGTTTTGTCCGTTAATCATAACTTGGTATACATCCCAATTGTTCTCAGTCATTCACGTCCATGACCCTCTGAGTCGAGAGAATCAATTCATGTCTAATATGAACCGGGAGTTATAATATGTGCAATGTATACAAAATTTGAAGTGGCTTGTAATGAACTAAGAGTTTATGTTTACTACGATACTTTGAAGAATTTTCAATAGATATCTTCCGAATTGGTACTCTTCGTAGTTCATATTCATTGGGAATTCACATCTCTATTAATTTATGTAAAATTCGAGGAGCTAATTACAAGCTGTACATTAACGTTGGAGACCATATAGAACAGGCAAAATAGTCCGCCTACCTAGGAATAGTTTTACAGAAATGGACTAAGGTCCAAGACACTACTTATTATTAGTAACAGTTGTCTGCAGGATTAGATTAGGCTTTTGATGGAGCGTGTAAGTACAGGCTGCTGTGCTTCTGAACCCTAACTAGCATGATACCAATTGTACTCGTATATAGATCCCCATAACATATTCTTCCCTCCCTCTAACTCATTTTTCCTATATTGCTGTCTTCACTATCTCATTGCCTCTCAGTATCTGCATCCACTGTTCTGTCTTCTTCAAATTTCTCCCGGAAGCTTTCTCTGTTCCCCTACTATGCCTAGAACTTGATGGTTTTTCCATTATTTTCATTTATTTTTTACATTCTTTTCCACGCCCACATCTCCATAAACTCCTCCTTTCTTTAAACGCCTCCGATCTACGCTTATCCTCCTGTCTCAACGACTAAGTTCCGGTACGATATAAAACTCGCTCCATATGAATATGTTCACTAGTCCTTTCAAAACATCTTTAATTAAGACGCCCGTCATTAACTCCCTCCTCTTTGTAAACACTTCTTTAGCTTACGCAATTCTTCTTGTGAGATTCCCACCCTTCTGACCACACTCATCAAAACACTTTCCCAATATATGAACCAAGAGGATATTTAAAGGATGAGATTCGAAAGGCAAGGAAGGCTTTATAAAAATGGAGACTCGATGACACAAACAATAATTAAAGATGTAAAAGGAAAAATCAGTGAAAACCTTCACACAAAGAGTACTTCAGTGCGTCTCGGGTTGTCGAGGCAAGAGAATTTTAAGATGTGGGTGTGTGGAGGATGGAAAAACTGAAATTGACGTGAAGAAAAACAAACGAAGAAAGAATGAGCGTGGTTGGGGAAGAGGAGGTTTTTAAGAGATGCACGAAGATGACTGTAATAGAGGGGAGAACGTTGCGTAAGCGAGGAAAGTAAAAGGTCTTTTGGACGAAATAGGGGAGGTATGGCTTTAAAAGTTAAGCAGTAGTTAATTTCCGGCCCATCAAAGACCTCCCATTTGTCTTTAGAATACTTTCAATAATGCAATACTTGGATATACCGTAACTAACAATCATAGGTAAAGGTTTATGGGTCATCCTGATATCACCTTTAACTCTTTGAGTTCCCTCCAGCACGTCACGCGATATGCTTGTTTTCACCCTGCTGGCCCGTCGTGGGTGAATCCCTTTCCTTCACGCGGAGTATCACTTCGGTGGGAATTGTATGTGTAGTAAGAGAGCGTCGGCGGCGAGCGGTTGGTGAGGTTCTCGGTTTGGAGGGCGGAGCGAGATTCTCTCTGGCAGACGGACCCGTGCCGCCCGTAAAACTCAATAGCATTATGGCTTCGGCGCGCTTTTTTTTCACGACCCCCTCACTTAACACAGGGTGAGACAAAGGAGGGGGATAATTTGAAACGTTGATGGCGATGGAAGTTTGGAAGGCTTTCCAATATATCCGTTTTTATGAACTTTGCTGATGGCTGTTATTCCTCGCGGATGCGCTTGGGGATGGAAAAAAATCGTTTCTTCAGTGATGATTATTGTGAGGAATTACAACTTCTTTCCCCGAGGTTACACTGACAGACAGCCTTTTGCTCACATTTTGCTCTTCTAGGAGCGAAGAGAATAAACTCGACGGTCGTTTAAGTTTGACTCAGGCATTGCTTTATTTTGTCTTCCGGTTTAGAAAAAAAACGCAGTTTTCATAAGATTGTTATCCATAACGAAACGGCTTCAAAAAATTACTTGGATGGTTTTTCAGCGCGAGAGTTTCCCGCGTACATTTGGCGCGACGGGATACAAATATTGGATGTATTTACTGCTTGCTTGTTTTATTTCCCTGCTTAAGGACTTCCTGAACGTTTAGCAAGCAATAGACTCATGAAGTTATTCTTATCATGCTTTGATTCTTCTGCGAAACTTATTCCTTTCCACAACCTCCGAGAAATTTGCATATAATTTTTGTTAGTGCAGGAAGAATTCCATTTATAATTCGGCGCACTGACGTAGCGACATTTTCAATGTTAATATACAATATTATTGATTTGATTTTTCTTTTCAATTTATAGATTTATTATGATTTTATCACGAATGGTTTGCATTAAGCATTTAAATTCAACACAAAAATAAAGGGTAAAGATAACTTTAAAATGGAAAGCACAATTTGAAGGTAAAGAAACGGTTTTTTTGATTTGATAGTATAGTGGGCGAGAATGGGGATAGCGCCAAGAACACATTAGTGTAAGAGTTACGTTAAAAAAAGAAACATTTAAGGAAAAGGTGAAGATTTGGGACAATTGTCAAAGTGAACAAGGTGAAAATGTGGGAAAAAACAAAAACATGGTTTAGTGTGGTCCAGGAACTGAGACTTCGAGGAAAGATGATGATCGTCCATACGATTGGAGAATTTTCAGATGTGGGCGTGCAAAATGATGGGTAAAATACGCAAGTTGGATAGAGGGGATGACTAAGGAGAGGATGATAAATATATCCAGGGAAGAGATGAAGTAAGTGGATGAGATCCGGTGAAAATACAAAATTCGTTGCAGAAGATATTTAGAGCGGTATGTTCTAAGTTTTTATGGACGATCAAACGATAGTTCAAGGAGGAAGAGAAAGTAATAAAATGTAGATTTTGGATAATATAAAGTGACATAGAATAAGAGAGAAGTCAAAGAATAACATTAGCAAAAGAAAAAGTGAGGACAATCGGAATTGAAATATACCATGTTGCGTTATTTGGTGGTTTTTCAAGTGCATCGATAATCTGTTTTATTATACCTGTAGTAGAACAGTCGTTATATTAGAATATTCAAATATCATGGCCACCTAATGGAATGAGACCTATCCTGCACACGACACACCTTACCATGCTAGTCACATGATTATCTAAATCCAACCAAATTTATCTGGCTCAGTTTTTACGGCCACGGTTTAAAAAGAGCTGTGCCGAATTAGTGATCCCTCTGCAATCTCAGTGAAAATATATTACACATTGATTGGAATCAAGTCTTGCGTTATTCTTGGAATAGCCATGAGGTTTATGGTCGGTTGGTTTTTATAGCCATTTTCATCTTTTTCACTTGGTATAGAAAAGTAAACCAAAGTTTTTAGTTTCCATAACTTCCAAAACAAATTTGCCCGGACGCGCGGAAATTGCCTCTGAAAAGAAATTTATGGGGAATCGTTTGAGTAGCGGTTACAGGAAATGATATTCAGTACCATTGAGCTGATTTGGTTCTTATGAGTGAGCTAAACCATTACGGATTACATTGGAGTTTTACATGTTATTGCATATCTTCGCATCGTAAATTGAACGTCTAATTCTCTGCTCTTCATTCGAAGCGATCGATATTTACGCGAATGTGGTTTCTTCCCCGAATGAAAGTTTTTCATATTTTTATAAACTATCGTTTTCCTTTATTCGGTTTTGTCACTCTAATTTTTGCCTTCTAATTCCAACCGCTAAGAAACCACCTATTTAGTTCAACCTTTGAAATAATGTCCTTATGGTCCTCCATGCGACAAAAAATTGATCACATGCAATAAAAGATTGCATTTTTGCTACTATTATTACCGTAACTGCCATAAAATTACGCCGCTTCGTGAAAAATCCATGTATTGCTTCATATTGCTTAAGACTCGTAAGTTTCTCTCACAAAAGAATCAGTCTTCACCAGTTATTATTACTAAAAATCATGAGCGGGTTAATCGAATCGTACGGTTCCACCGGGCCTTGCAAAATCTTTCTATCGAGTGAAGTGCACGCGAAGTGAGGTGATTATCCTTTCTGTAAAGATATAATTTTGAAAAATCATAACTATTAGAAAGGAGAGAAGAATATGTTTATGAAATTATCCGAGGGTACAATACTTTTTTCGAGACGCAAAATTCAAACCGTAAGAGAGGAAAGGCGAAAGTAGTTGGCTACTGATGGTATTGGTTGGAGTTTGCTCTAGCGGTAGACGGTCCGCATCAGGTGTCGAAGTATAAAGGCCAAAACAATAAAACGAATGACTTTTTCCCGTTAACAGTACTTGTAGTAAGGTACTAAAAGCTAAATTAAAGCTTTTGCTGTTAAAGGAACTTAGGTATTCATCTCAATAACTTAATTTCCCCAGATATGTTGTAACCTAATCCCCTAACTCCCTTTTTCATCATCATCCTCTGCCGCACAGTTTAACCTGTGTATTTAGTTCTACTGCAACATCTTTGGCTATTTATTTTTTTAAATCTCTCAAATAAAAATATTTAGGTTATGTTTTATTTTCTCAGTGTGTCTTTTAGGAAAATGTTGACCGCCCTGCTTTGAATTATGCAATTGTAAGAAGGTTTTTTTTTAAAATTATTCATTGAATTTCTCTTAAAAGAAAGACCCCAGAATGACAAACAACGGAGGGTTACAGTTGGTTATGTAACGTTTAGAGACCTTCGGCCAACTGGGTGTTCCAATTATTCATTGGTACGTCTTGCCAAGTGTAATTAATCCTCACAGATACGATTCTGATTATATGTAATGTCAACTAATCACATGATAAACTTCATTTCTCATCTATCATTAAATATATATTTTAAGATATCCGTCCGGTGAGGGGAATTCATGTACTATCCACGGCGAAAATAATCTTGAATAACTATGTTTATTTTTCAAACAGGCAGCTAAAGCATATCAACTTTCTTTTTGCTTGCCTCATTGAAATATGTCGGTGCGCAATAATTTAGCTTTCCTTTGATTGACAAAATTTGGCTAGGGATGTGTGAGAGGCGAAGAACTCTATGCTTCCCATGTTACTTAGGTTGGGTTTAATGGTACTTAGACTCAAAGATGAAATAATGAAACGGGACTATATTTATGATGCAATGATCGCAAATGTCGATCAATTTAATTTAACGGTCTATTTGAGTGATAAGAAGGAATTATCAATTTTTATCATGCAGATCTATCGTTGATGATCGTTAGAAAAAAAATGATTATGGAAATGGGGATATTATTGGAAAATAAAAAAAATTAATGGGCGTTTGCGTGATAAGACTGTGCAATCAACTTTCATCGTGCTTTTAAAATTGATTTATGATAATTAGATTCGCTATTTAAGATCGTCAGGACAAGTTTCCTCAAAGGTAGTTGAGTTTAACCGCTTCCCGAAGTGAAATTTACGTTACGTTTTGCAGCCACGACATTTCCATTATCATTGATATGGTTTGAATGGGCTTCAATTGAGCATGTTTCTAAGGATGGAGAGAGGGAGAGATACGGATCGTTTGTCCGGAATCAGACGCATCACTGAGGGAATTTTTGGATTAGCTTTATCCGCAATAGGTTGTGTCGAAAAAGACCACATGCACCAACAAGACAGGGTGATGTTATTCCACCCATGTTTCAAGTTGATACTATATTTCAAAATTACAGTTTGAAGTAGATAGGCATAACCTTACCTTTAATCAGGTAGAACCCTAGAAATCTCAAGTTTTCAATCTAATATGAACAGCAATAGTCCACTCGAAGGTTGGTTTGAGAGGTGAGGATACTAAGCTTTAGCGTTTGTGAAAGTCACGCATCAGGATAGGGAGCAGATCATTTCCCTTTGCCGCCTGTTATTTCCCACGAATATCTGGTAGCTGAAAATTCACACAGTCTAGATGAAGCTGATGTCCAGGGGTTTCTCCCGGAATCGAAATTGGGCCCTCCAGGCAGCAGTCCAGGACTGCATCCACTGACGATCAGGCTCTTTTCATTTGAAATAAATTTGCGTAAATTTACTCTAATGTTGCAAATATTAATCAAGTCACAATTAAGTTTTTGCGACTCGATTCGCTTTAATTATGTTCACCGTGAATTCGATCTAACCGTTATTCTAGCATTTAAATTTTGTTTTACTGTAATTTCATCGGGTATAATTGCACAATGTGCAATTTTTGGGCCCTATATGTAGTTTGTGAAAAAAGCAATTGATTTTAGTGGTAAATGGTAAATTAGCAAGACAAATATTTTGAAATTTTCGATTAATTAGAGCGTCGGCATTAAATTTATCGGTGATATTTTTTCCATCAATTCAAGCTAGTTCACAGATTCTTACGCACGAACCTCTTTTTTTTCCTCTTATGTTGACGTAGATAAAATTCCATTTTCGGCACTTACTACCAGTGCGTTCATTTTCAGATTTTATAAAATTCGAATAAACACAGTTTCCGTTGATTCCAAAATCGAGTTCTTGATTGTTTAGACTGTAATTTATTTGCCAGATACTCCGTGAGAGACGTCCCTAGGATATTCATATTAAATATCACATGACCGTGGACCGAAACTCAAAATATTGGAACGCCAAGTTAGGTAATAATTTCCAATGTTTTCTGTACCTGGTTGCTCTAAAAGTGGGATAATTTATCTTGCACATTCAATCATGGAGTAAAGGTTTATTTTATTTGACTGAATTTTTGTAATAGGGAAAGGGAACCTGAGAAAATCGAAGTTACAACTGAGACTTTATTACCATATTATAATTCCAACCTCATTGCTAAACCGTTTTGCACAAAGAATGATTCTTCACTAGATAAGTGAGAGGACGCATTTAAGAGGATGCATGAAATTTTAAGATAAAATTATTATGATGATTTCATGGCAAAAATATTACTTCAGAATTCGCGAATGCAAATATATGAAATCCAACTATATCTCGTTTGTATAGTGATTTAAGACGTACTCAAACAGCGCTATTGTATACGATTATACCGCCGTACTCGTATAGAGAATGTTTCTTTTGATTGGAACGCAAAAATTTAAGGCAAAACTATTGTAGTTTCCCTCTTCAAATCCTTGTGTGAGAACCTACCCTCCGTAATATCCTTTCCCTTCGTAATATCCTAATCGCCCGATATGGTCGTCGTTTCAAAAAATACACTTGTTTCGATTCGTAGGTCAAGGTGTTGAAGAGCTCGGGAAAAAAACCAATTAATGCCAAGGAGAGAAGTCTTCTCTCTTTTGATTTCATCTTTATACTCAGAAAATTTCGATTTCTTACTCAGTTCCTCCCGACTGGTAATCATTGAGACATCACCTCTCACTGCTTCTAAGGTGGTAGACTCTGGCCTTCAAAGCGAAGGGTTGTGTTAAGAACTGGGATTAATTATCAGAAAGTAATAACAATCGTTCGGCGGATATACGAGGCCACTAAAAATCTAACGGGGATATTGTAATTTCGCAGAGTGCATCACGAGTTCTTGCCACAAGATCAAACTATCGCTAAAGAGCACTACCTACAAGTTCAACGCCCTTTGCTTGAAGCAATACGAAAAAAACTCCCAAATTTGTGGCGAATCAAGAAGCATAATCGTGGATTTTGCACCAAAACTATGCTTGTTTGTGAATTGTCGGCCAAAAACAGCACTTTAATGGAGTCTCAGCCTCCATATTCGCCAAACATGGCCCCGCATGGCTTTTTTCTGTTCCCAAAAATTAAGAGAACCTCAAAGGATCATCTTTTTACAAGCATAGATGAGAATAAAGATGCATTGCTGTGAGAGCTAAAAGTTTTACCAAATATTGAGTGTTTAAAGTTTAAAAGTTTAAAACAGAAGTGTTTAAAGGATTGGGAAAAGCGCTGACAGAAGTCTACAATATCTAATGGGGACTACTTCGAAGAGGATTGGTACAGACGAATAAATAAAATTCTTTCCGATAGACTTGAATACCCATTATTTATGAAACGTACTTCGCATTTCTTCGGGAAGTAATTATCCTTGTATGAGACCAGTTACAACTATTTTACTAAATCTCACGAAAGTAGTTCCAAAGTTTCTTTCCATAGGTGTGTGCATTTGAAATCTGGTAATTGAAAGGGCTACATTTTTCTCAATCGATAATTCACCATGGAAGTAAGTCATTCCGTGACCTATTATCAATGCTACCTTATTATTATTTATTTTTAGTTTTACAACAATTTTTGTATTTTCCTCACAATTCGATACCATCTCGTGAATATGTGAAACGATTCAGTCTTTGTAAACTAGTGAGAATAGGTGAGAATGACACATACGCGCACACCAATCACACCCTTCCCTTTCGGGTTAAGAAAAGCAAAATAACTAATTTTAGGAAACTGGCTACATTTCGCTAATTTCCATCGTATTACCTTATCCTTGCGAAATTCTTTAATTCCTGTCACATTCATGCGGTTTTTCGCGAATGCTCTTCTGATTCCAAGACTTACATTCTCCGTCCTGGCATTCTCTTTTAACCACATTCACCCATGACTTGTGTGAATATAACGGCTTGACCGTCGAAACGTCAACCATGTTCGTGAGTGTCCTTTAATTGTGCTTCTGTTTAGTTAAGTTTTTAACAAAATTTTAAGTATGCATGCACGTACACATATGCATGTATGTATCTATATATATGTATATATATATACAAGTATACTTGTTTATGTGGGTCGCGGTAGTCCAGGGGTAGAGCATTGGACTACTGCCGGAGGGCCCGGGTTCGACTCCCGGACAAGCCTTTCTGGGCACCTGCAGCTCCACCCGAGCTATGTAATTTTTCGGATACCAGATCTTCCTAGGGAACCATAAGCGGCACAGGGAAAGGAACTGGCCCCCCCTATCCTGATGTGTGAATTTCACACACCTTCGGACTTAGAACTGGGTGAACTCTACCATCACCTACCAAACCGACCTTATGTATGCCGAATTTTCGAAAACTAGTGAGATTCTTTTCTTTTTTTTTTCTTTTCTGTGATTTTGGCTTTGCCCACTAGTGCTAACTTCATACACAGTATTATTCACATCCGTGTGACTTTCATTTATGTTTTATATTTGTGTGTGTATTTTTTATGCTAGAAGTTTCAAGTTACATGGGACTACTTTTAGAATCACCATCAAAATTTAGAGGATGAATAACGGCATTAAAAAAAATTCTTAATTGTCCTTGTACACTACTAGTGTATTCTCTCCGTATTTTTCGCGACTTGTACAGTCCTCGCAATATCTCCCTTATTTTAATCGAAAACATTCCCTATTCCCACCGCATGCAGTATATAGTCGACTTTTCCGAGAGTATGATGAACGATTTGGTACTGTATCCTTGTGAGTTCAGCATGTTTGTATTCACTCCAGGATTTCACGCTCTTGGCGCTGCACAGATGGCATTCGTGTTATGTTGAGTCGGACATTTGTTTGGGTTCGTCCCGCCTCCTCGCGCAGCGTTAATTAACTCAGGGAAGAGGCAAGTGAACCTTTTGCGAAATGAGTATTGAAAATATTTTAAGAACCGCGCTCGTTTTGAAAGGTGGTATGCACAACTAAATAAGCAGCTTAAAGTGAGTGGTGCCCTTGGCCTTTCCCTTTCTTTTCCTCGTCTTCCTGCAGATCAATTAACCCCTATCCCTTTGGCTGCCTGAATGGACGTCGCTAGTCGCACCCAACCGACGGAATGCCACTTTTATTTTGAAAGGAAACCTCATCCCTCTATTCGGCCTCCAATTACCGAGCGTTAGCACTTAAGTTCAAATTTGCCCATTACTGCACGTGTAGAAGGGAGCTTGGTAATTTCTGAAATATTGTCCCCTTTCACTGAAACTTTCTTGTCGTGTGCAAAGGGAGCTTTAATGTACATGAACCTTGTTTTTCTTTTGTTATCCGATGAATAATTTTCGCCCAATCCAACTTCCACCCCCTTTCTCCCTCTCATGATCATTTTACACTTGTTGAATATCCTTGTTCACAATGAATTTCGTTGTTAACATCCGACATGATTGCTGGTGAAAACCAAATGGGCGGCCCATGTGAAGCTTTTACGTTTTGATTTCCGCACATTAAATATTCGCCGAATTAGACATCGTGTGCAGATGTTCGTATTGAAGTTAATTGCTTCTTGAGTGCTTTCATGCTTCCGTAAATGCAACCGAAGACTTCAATTTCCTGAGTGGTGCAAGGGAGCGGTGATTTGAAAGCTAATGAGCGGAAAGATTTTGCGGGGAAATCGCGAATCGTTTTTTAGCGGGGCACCCGTAATCAAAACCGTTGTCGACCCTCGCTCGTGAGCGTTCGTAAGTCAAGGTTTACCCATTATTAAAAAAAATAAACAAACCAAAGGATGCACCGCGCGCACGCCAGAGTTCACCCCCGTGCAAAGATGCATTCCGCGTTTT
Organism: Hetaerina titia; assembly: GCA_037158775.1. NCBI lineage: Eukaryota > Metazoa > Arthropoda > Insecta > Odonata > Calopterygidae > Hetaerina > Hetaerina titia. The sequence continues at coordinate 61,755,575 of CM073775.1, read as the reverse complement.
CTGGGCCACGGGGTGAGGTGCTTGGCGAATCCGCCGCTACCGTCGACGGCGGCGCTGACGTCGTGGTATTTCGGTTTGTCGGTGCGGGAGGGTGAGGGAGCAACGCTGGAGAGGCGACCGGAGGGGGTGGGAGGGCGAAGAGGTCTCCCGCGGTGGGGGAGGAGGGAGGGTGGGAGATGGAGGGGAAGGGAAAGAGGAGGGAGCCGGTCGGTTTCGTGAAAGAGAGAGTCGGGGTTGGGTAGGGTAGCGGGCGAGAGGTTTTCTCCGTTCGAGGGGGAAAAGGAGAGGAAGATAGTCAACCCCTTGAGCCGAGTAGAGGGGAGGAGGAGGTGACGGGGAGAGGATCGAAACGACGGTGCGAACCACTCAAGTCATTTGTTTTGTTCCCATCACTCGTCGCACGCCTCACGGAAAACCGCGCCGGTGTGTCGTGTTCGGTCGGGGGAGGGGCGGCGGGAAATGCCCATCACCGGCGAAGGCGCGAAGGTGTCCCGCTCTTCCTCGGGGTGTCGAAGCGAGCCGGTGGCGGATCCTCCGGCCGTCCTGGCGGCAAACTCGGTCGGGCGCCGCGGCATCGATAGCGGGGAGGCGCCGCGGACGAACCAGCTGCGGCCCCCATCGATAGGGACGTGGGGAGCGTGTGTGTGGTGACCGTTTCGTTTTCTGTTGTTCAGTCCTCCTCCCCGGGAGGGGATTTCGATCCCTAACCCGCCATAGTGGTCTCCGTGGGATCGCGATATCGCTCCGATTTCGGAAGGCGAAAAAGACTAACCCGTCGTGTGCTGGTGCGGGATGTGCTCATCTGGTGGTGGACCGTAGTTGGCTTTCCATTTGTACCCGCGCCAAAGAGCCTTCCTTTACGTCCCCGGCGTGTCGGTCGAGCAACCGTTGAGCCGTCTCTCGGGAAGAATCCGTCTCTCTCCCGTTAAGGTTAATGGTAACTGTAGACGAGACGGAAGTTTTTGGCAGTGGACTCCCCACGGATCTCGATTCCTCCCGGAGAAGTCATGCACTGCAGCGGGAGTGCCACCGGTCGGTTTGAAAGTCGCATCAGCTGCAGCCGTCGCCACCAACTCCGTCATGTTCTCCTGTCTCTGGCAGTGCTGGTCGTGGTAAAGTACCTCTTCATCACTTCTAAATTCCTGGGCGCTCTAAGTTTGTGTATAAAATCTCCCTCGATTAAGAAATTTTGCGAGTGTAATCATAATAATCCACCTTTATTGGCGGAATTATTGAAGTCCCTGTAACTTGCGTGCTCGCTGACATAAACGAAATGAGCGGGATCGGATACCGTTCCGGACGGAAATTTTGGGTTGTTGAGGGCGTGATTTTTCTGGCAGAGGTTTAAGGTGTAAGTAAGTCCTATGCCGCCGAGGGCGCCGTAAAAACGCAATTACTACGCCACCTCCGTGTGTACTCTCTTACTATTTAGGGCCAAGTTAAAAACGCGCAGATTCTACCCAACAAAATCGACTCGGCGACCTTATGGTTAGCCATGCGATCGCGTTATACCCCGAAACTGTACTGTAGGTAAAAATCAAATGATTCGAATGTGCTACTTCACGCATTGCCGCCTCGCGTTTTATTAGCACTATGGTAGTATTGTGCATGCTTGATTTGGTAAGGTGTTCCGATGCAGGATCATATCAAACCGCAGCTTCAACTAAACTTAATCATCCAAGGTATGACAACACGCAATTAACTTTCTTGGCGGGACTCGAGGCACGACATTTGGGTTGTCATGGACGTTGCACGCCGGCATAACCAGGTCGGCCAGGGACACGGTATCGGCAAAACTGATTGTGTGCCACATGGAGTTCATCGTGAATGTTTGGATTTCTTTTCCGCTCCACATCCTTCTGTCTCATCAACTTTTAATGAAAACTTCCCCGACAAGGACGAAAGTGGTAAAAGAAAAAAAATTGGCGAAGTGTTGATTTCATAATGGATTATGCATCGGCTCGTATTACTGAACCGCCGCGGAATATCCGAACCAACACGACCACTTGCTCCATTCCACAGGGAAACTACGGAATAATTTGATCTCTTTTCTCTCGCACGTTGCAACTCTTCAACCTCCAGCGACCTGGGCTATACCGCGCTTTCTTTTAGTATTCCCACATGTTATTTTTTATTAAACTTTCATTCGTTATGTGAAAAAAATCATTCGGCGTTATTCCCGCGCGATTCTCCTTAATGTTTTCATGCTTCCTGCTTTACCTCCCGGGTATTTTTGGCTTCGGTATCAGCACAGAACGTGGCTAATGTTGAAATTTATAGTTGATTTTTTATTTTAAAAGGAGCCGGCTATCTCCGTTCCTTTCTCTTGCTAGCTTCTGTCATTTGCTTCCCTGAAAACAACCTCCCACCTCCCCTGCGTGGGTTTTATATTCCGCCACGATAAAAGGATAAGGCTTAAAAGCGCTCAGGCGTCCCGTTCCTATACCCCACCCCCCCTTCCCCTCACCCCCGCACTCCTTCCCACAATCCCATCCCCCCGCGCCGGGCCCGTCCCATCGATTCGTGCAAGATATCATCGCTCCCGAAGAATGTGTGCCACCTTCACGTTCGAGGGATCACTTTTATTATACCCACTCGCTTTCATCGGCGTCCCGTGACGTCAAATCGGGAAGGGATCGAAAAAACCCGTGTGTGTGTGTGTGTGTGTGTGTGTACGCGCTCACAAAAGAAAAAAAGAGCCATTTATAATGATCCCTCTCGCGGTTCGAACGGTTTCGGATGATTTCGTCTTTCATTTGTCGGGAGTAAAATTCGTAGCGTTTCGGAAAAATTTCCGCGCAGCGGAATTCGGAGCCGCGGACCTTGACGGCGATGTTTTCGGGTTGAGAGTCGGAAGGTTACGTAGTACATGCCTTGCCCTTGCCGAGCGAGAGAAAACTCTTTTATCTACTACTTGCCACTGCATCGCTGGAGGGGAGATTTCTTTCATTTCGCTCGGTTTCCCTTTTTTTGTTCGTTGGGCGTGTGCACGTGTGTTTGTTTGTTTGTGCGCGTGGGTTCGTCGACGCATATTAGTCCCCCTTTGCATTGTGCGCGGTCCGGTTCCGGTCACGTGACCGTGGAAGAGGGCTGCGCCGGCTCGTCCGGGCGCGTAAACCCACATTGATGTGGCGCTTGTGAATGGCGCTCCTCTGGACCCCTCCTACCCTTGTCGCAACGCTGCGGCGATATGTAATTGATCTGATGGCATGGTGATTGGTGATGATGGCATGATAATCGACTCTCTTAAAAGAATGCTTATCCTGGGCCGACCGATCCCTTATGTCTCTGAGATATCCTCTCATCACCATGGGGGAGTGACGCGACGGATGAACGATGGAAATCCAATTGCCTCTTCGTCGAAGGGGCGTTGTGTTTGGTACCGAAGCGATGACGTCGTGAGGAGGAACCTGCGATTCTCGTCTAAGATCACCTCCTTTCCATGCCGTTCTTCTCCCGTTCGTTTTCTCACATCGGAACAAACTCGAGTACTCTACGTCGTCGCATTGAATGGCTAATGCCCATTGATCTACCATTTTGCATTTTATAACTAAAATCAATTATCATTTAAAATTCGGCGTGAGAACATGGCATCAGCGAAGTATAAAGGAATTGTACTCTCTGTTTGCGTTTATAAATCCAAAGTTTGATTTGTCTCGGCCTCGTTAAGAGTATATCGCTTTAAGGGGTTTCATAGCTAATGAATTATGCAGTGGAAATTGTGGATCTCTTTTGTAAATGGCTAACAAAATTACTATGATTTGACGGATCCTTTGCTAAGCGTAACATTGAGGTCATGGACTGATACACATCAGCAGTAAAACAACTGTTTCCGATTGTAATCTTTATAATACTATTCATGAGGGGGGATTCTCGTGGGAATGAATTTTTTATCAGTCACTTAAACCTTTCGGTTGTAATAAAATGCTTCTAACTTCGTATTTTTGGTGTGTTGTTGCTGCAAGGGTAGAATTATTACGAGAAGATTATCAAGTGATTTCACCTTGTAACGTCTTTGTCGCGCATCTCTGATTATGTCGAATCAACTGCTAAGGAGATGATCCGGTGCCATTGATACTATCATAGGATTGTTCCAAAAGTAAGGTCATTAAATTAGGAATTACGATCTTGATGGTAATTTATCGATGATTTTACTCCATGGTATAATTATGGCTTAATGGAACCCTTTGTAACAATCAATTAATCGAATTAAAGCAGAAAACGTCTCCCATGCACAACTGAGGAACATTCTCAGATATTTCAGAAATTGAAAAGTGAAAATTTGATTCTTTTTTTGGATGCTATCAGGTTAATTATTAGAGTAATAAATTGCAACTTCGAATAATTTTATTAATTAATTTTGAGTCTTGACCATCAGAAGGTTATGATTTCAAGGCTGTTATCGCACAAATGACGAAGAAACTTGATGTTCAAAAAGTCGTGAATCTTCATGTTGGAAAATCTTAATTCTGAACAATGTTTTCTCTTTTATGTTTTATTCCAGTCTTTCGAAATCATTTAGTCGTGGCGTTGTAATATCCAAATACATGTAAACGTTTTTTTTATTTTATACACGAGAGAAATTTCAGTAATTTCATTTGCCTCTCTTGCTCATGCAGTGATGAATTTTTCAAACTTTATGTACATTCCCTTTAGTATTGATCCTTCTTAATGAGATTTCCCTTGCCGATTACGTCTGGTGAAGGTGAATACGGAAATAACATGAAATATTAGTCGGTTGATTAATTAGTGTACAGTGGTAACAGGAATTAGTTTTCTTCAATAACAGATGAAGTCTCACGAAAGACCGCGGCTCCATTGCAACCAAACACATTCCCGATGCTTGATTCCTGCCGGCACAACGACCTTCGGGTGGGGATCCCAGGAAGTTGTTCGCTGGATTAGTGTGGTAGTATCTAGATCTTATTTCCAACTAGCTGTCCCTCGGACTAGCATACGAGCGAAACGGGTCTTAAATCGTCCGCAATGAGGGCATCGAGGTTCAATAGCGATACCTTGAAGATACCATCGATTTGAACCGAAAAGTGACTTTCCGGAGTTATTGCAAATCCATTGCTTTTGTTCTTGTAATTTTTGCACCGAATATGACTTGCTACGCAACCGTTCACCCTTAAAGCAATAGATAAATAGAAAGAAAAAAAAGGAAGATTGGTGTCGAGTATAGTAAAAGTATATAAATATTAACGAGATTAGACAATCCGACATTTAAACTGTGCTGTGTTTGCGTGTCAGGGAATCAGTATTACAGAGAGCTGATTTATAAACCGACAAAGACCAAGAATAAAAAAATGAGTATTTGATTGCAGAAAGTAAAGATGTGTATTATGTTATACATATATTGTGTGTATGGATAGCAAATTTACTTTCTTTTTAAGCTTCCGTATTTATTTCTCTTGTAACTTCCTTATTGCCTCGTAAAACGTATGGGTCGCAGTCCTAAATTGAGAGGATCCTAAATTTTCATGTTATTTAAGGAATTTTCATCCAATTTCCAGGATGTATTTTGACTCACAATCTGAGTTATCATAAAAACCTCCAGTGTCCTGAGATTTATTACACAGCATGGCGAATGCAAAATCGGAAAAGAGGCAGTAAAAGTGGTTGGAGGGGATACCGAGAGACAATTGGATTTTGAAGACTGTGATAGAGGGGAAAATGTTGTGTTTACGAGGGAGAGGGATGTAAACTCGTAATTAGAATTCCGTGCTGCATGAAGCAAATTGAAAGTATGCGGATACGCGAATGATTTAGTGCGTATTGCAAACGCTTTTTCCACAGAAATGTGTATTTATTTTTAGGATCAATCTAAACTCTCCCTCTGACCGGTAGGCCATTGCCAAACAAAAATTAATTCATAAATTCGATGCTTGTCGATATTCAGTTTAATCTTTCTACGATTCGGGTACTTTTTGAACCTTAATGAGAACGCAATCAGGGTTGTCAAGGGAAGAATGATATCTGGGTCCCGAACGTCGATCAATCCTCACGTCAGTGCCGGGTATCGTTTCTCGCGTGGCATTGGTTTACGGTGATATCCGCCCTTGAATATGGATATCGTGTCTGCGTTTCGTACACGGACGTCGTCTCCCACCTCCAATGCTTTCAGGAGCGGAGAAGGATATTAGTTTTCGCATCCACCTTGATAACCACGAGGAAGGAAGGTGGAGAATGGTGGGAGAAGTCGGAGACGGGAGTAATTTTTTCTAGCCGCCACGCTTCGTCAAGCGGAAGGAGCGGACACGGGTTATCCATGGCGTCTCGGGGGACGATATCCTCGGAGATGCTGATGGCTGAGGGGATAGCGAGCGGAAATTTCAGAAATGAATCGAACGCTTCCTCGCACCAGGGCTTCACTATTGCCCGCGGTTGTCGGTGCCTCGGGGCATTGGAGAAACAGTCCTCCGTCGATGCTCATCCGCCCTTATCTCACTTAGGAAACCTCAACTTCGATTAGTTCTCTCGGAAGTCCAAATTACAATTTATATTTTTCTTCACTTTTTGATGCTGGGCTAAAATCGAGTTTTCACTCCAACGCCGCAGACTAAGTGCAAGCATGGTAACTGCTGGGGCATACAGTATATTCTAACACTTCACAGGTCGAAGGTTGTCTTAACGCCCACCTAGGTAATTCCAGGGGAGGCATCCATGCGCATATTTATAAATGTGGATGAGAGAAGTTTTAGTGTTTTTTTTCTCACTGCCGTCGGTAGAACGCTGTAAAATCTATAACGAGCGTACGTCATTACTAAGACACAGAAACATTTGATAAAAATAACATTATCAGCGCTCTTTAAATAATAGGAAGAACAAGTAAAAAGTATTCAATTGTATAAAATCAGTAAAATAAGTTGATTATTTCGTAATAGATAGGTTCCATGATGCTAGAGTACTTTCTTACCAGTGGCGGATCCAGAGGGCCGAACAAGGTGGCCGTCGTCTCCCAGAGACGTCTCTCGTAATTCATCGTGTGCGTTAAAATAAATGGTTTCAATCGAACCCAAAAGCTGAACAAATTAGATAACCAAACTGTAGCATTTCAACTCTTACCGAATTCAGTCTCCACACTACTACTCCTCTCGCCTAACAATGTGTTCAGCATTGACGTCCCCCACCCCCTGAAAATCGACCCTGGATGATCCCCCCTGCATATCATGATGCACATTAATGGTACTGTTGACTTGGATTAAGTCAATATTTATTCTAACATATCCCAAGCTGCTGCGTGATTGTTCGGGTACCAGAACTTCCTGGGAAACTGTAGGCGGGGCGGGCAAGGAAATGGCACCCATACCCTGATGTGCACATTTCCCTCTCTGTTTATTGTGATATCATGTGAGCTCTACTCTCACCTACAAACCAACCCCCGGGTTGATAACTTTGGTTTTTGTAGTTCTTAATGGAAGCTGAATAGAAAAATATTACGGTCTCGATTTTTTTTGTTTTCTTGGAGTTACTTGTCGCTTGTCTGCCTCAGGGATCCCGATGAGCTACTCGTGTCGTGTGATTAGGTGACCGAGGAACTGAACCTCTTGCGAATTGACAAAGCGTCCATGCCCAAGGAGTGAGTCGAACCCGTGACCATTGGTTTTACAGGCGGGTGCGTTTGCCACCTGACTAAACCGACTGGCCGAATGTAGTTATGTTTAATATTATCCCAATGCGTTGTTCACTACATCATACGAGAAATCTGTTCAAAAAGTTCTCGCACTTTTTGAATAGCGCGCCTTCAGTTGGTTATTTTTTAACCCGCTTGAGGGCGTAGTATGTGGGGTAGAGAGATGGATGACATGAGATATTTCCTTAGAAGCACCCAGGGGGACGAGTAAGGTCTTTAGTTATTAAATATTTAAATAATGACGTGAATGTTTGAAAAAAATGCATTGTCGTTCCTTCATTTTTTGTTTATTGACCATAGAAGCTTTCACAGCACGTGACAGTAGGTATGGGTTTGAGAACTAATCGTAATAAAAATAAGGGAATGAGATTGTCAAGAATTAGTAAGGCCAAGATAAACATTAAACCTGGGGGAAATACTAGAATATTTCACCTATTTAGGCGTTTTGGATGAGTGTGAGCAGAATAGTAGGGAAATTGAAAGAAGATTTGCGTTAGGTAAAGAAGCGATGAGGCAGATAGTTGATGATAAGTATTTTAAGTGTACAAAAAAAAACTAATGGAAAATTTAATATGGAGCGTGTGTTGTATGGCTCGGAAACATGGTCGTTGAGGCAGGAGGATAAGCGTAGATTGGAGTTCTTTCAGATGTGGGTATGGTGAAGAATGAAAAAAGTAAAACGAACGGAAAGAAAAAAGCAGGGATTAAGTTTCAAGGCATAGTAGGGGAAGAGAAACGGTTGTTGGGAGAAATTTGAAGAAGGCAGGACAAGGGGGAAGAGTGGATGAGGGAGATAATTGGAGTGAGTGGGGTACTGTGAATGGCGATGGCATAGAATGCTGGAAAAGCTCGGTAAAAGGGTAAAAAGAGTGTAGGTATTTTGTTTGGAATTAATGGAGAAAGTATGCAGAACTAAGGATTGAGTTATTGCTATTTGTAGTGTGAGGTTTAAGAATATTTTTTCTTGGTAGTTTCGGGCTAAGAGCATTGTAGTGTGTACTGATAGGGTTCATGAAAAACCCACCTTAGTCTGATACACTTCTGCTGGTAATAATAACATGAATGGTAGATTACCAGCGTGAGGGCCTGTTCATCGAGCTCAATCGCTTCTCCAGCAGAGTTCCAGGCTGTAGTCCATATACTCTGCCCCAGGCTTCAAAGCCCTTTGAGTCATTTTTATGGGTTGTGGAGAAGCGTGATATTCATCGTCGAAATACTGGTCCCTCAGATGCACCTGCAATTTTCGGTCTTTCCGGCAAACGGCTGCCCCATGGGAGGAGGAAGGCGTGCCGATTTCCGAAACCTCTCCATTTGGAGCCCCCTTTGCGTGGGCGAAATGATTTGATAAACGCCCCCGAGATAGTGACCCTGCTTTTGAGGCACGGTACGGGGCGTGGCGAGAGGCTGCGATGTGGCGGGGTTCCGACACGCTATTGAATCACGTACCTCGACTGCTGGCCTACTATCTCCGGGAGCCACGCGGTGACCCAGGGAATTAACGTAGTTTTTCAAGTGTAGACACTCGCCCTGGGGGACAACAAACGATCCTTCGGCATTTTTTTCTGACCGTTTTGGAAGAATAAAAAAAAATATTATTTGTCCGTTCCCCGACCGATGTTTATCCCGACCGACTCGTTAATCTTGCCTCAAGGGAAACTAGCTTCGAGTATTTTGTGACTTCGGTCTGGAGAGAGAGACCTGTCATAAGATTATCCTGCCGAAAAATCCCTATTTTAAAATTCATATAATCTTGTCACCTTATTTTCCTTTATAGTGATTGTTTTCTTTTTAGGAAGTACCTAATATTATTGTATATCGTTATAAATGTTCCTTATCACATATTTCGCCGAAAATAACAAAAGTATGCTTTTCTCTACCATTTTTCCAAAAATATACGTTTCTTGTTGAATTTTTTGTCTTCGAAGGTTATATCATTCCTTTCCTAGTGGAGAAGGACTAACTTGAAGTGGTCAATTAATGATTAGGATAAAGTTTCTCTCCTAAAGGATAGTTTACTTTAATATTAAGGTATCTCCGATAAGTTAATATTCTTTTAAATTTTTCGAAATAAGGTCACATACCTAATCAAAAAAAACCATAAACACGTTGATCTTTATTGAAACGCAAAAATAATTCTGTACTTTTTCTTTAAAAAACGTATTTCAAATTGCAAAAATATGGATACAAATGTATATATTTATATTAATAAATATTTGGATCAACCCGAAGGTCGGTTTGAAAGGTGACGGTAGAGTTGGTCCAGTACTAAGCCCGATACATCATGATTTTCCAGGAAGACCTGGTACCAGAAAAATCACATCGCATGGGTGAAGCTGCAAGTTCCCTGGGAGACGTGCCCAGGAATCGAACCCGGACCCTCGAGTCACTTGTCCAACTGACTTCCCTTTGACCCTTTGTCCCTTGTTCCCTTCCCTTGTCCCTTTGACTACCGCGACCCACACATACCTAATAAAATGTAGCAAATGAAATCATGCTGAACGTCGTTGTCGCCGCTTATGCTATAAAATAAGTATTTGTCGACAATTGCGGGGGAATTCGAAATATTTTCTGCTCGGAACTTCAGCTTATATTAGAGGCACGCACAGAAGTAATTTTCTAGAATTTATAGGTATTTTCAACGTTCGCCAAGATTTTGCTCCGTATGGGCGTTGTGAAACATATTCTTGAGGAAAAAATAAAAAAAACTGACTAATGGTCGTCGCCATTAACTAGAAATAGTGCCTGCCTCTACATGTCTGTATATGGGGAACTTCTGAAAAGCCTTCCCGGCTGGGAAAGTGGAGGAAACCGTGGAACGACTTGATGGGAAATGTTCGCCGGAATGGGCACCTGGACCTGTGTGGAGACTTGAAAGAAATCTTAAGGAATTTGATAATAGCTGGGCTGATACATACGCATAGGAATTTGGAGTTCAATTATTTACCCACCGATTGTACCAACAATTTAATGTTTAAAAAATTGTTACCACGGCCGATAGGTTTAGGTTTTTCCGTCATGAAACGACTTTAACACTCCCTCCTAAACCAAGCCTCCGAATCATTTTCATTGCAGTTCGTAGGCCACCAAAACCATACCATGTTGTTTTCAAGGCATACATCTATATCTGCGTCTGCAAACCGCCACAATAGCACATGACAGGGATCGCTAGCCATTGTAAATGGGTGTAATTGATGATTTATGTTGCTTTACGAGTATTATAGGGACATTCGAGTTCTATACTTTTGTTTTCTGCTCTTGTTACCTCGAATCGTGCGAAGGAAAAGTTTTCGTTGGATGGATGTTACACATCATTGTAAATGATCTTCCGAAAATATGTTACTGGGCTTATACGAGGTTGGTCCCAGAAGTACCCGACCCAATAAAGTTAACACAAAAATTTTGGAAAAAATGTATTTATTTATCAACATAATCTCCTTTCAGCAAACACTTTTCCCAGCGATGCTCAATAAGTTCGATACCCTTTTTATAATAATAACTGTCTTGCTCCTCGAAATAGCCAGTAACTGCCGACATCACTTCACGGTTGGAAAATCTTTGACCAGAGAGGCATTTTTTCAAGTTTGTCAATAGAAAATAACCCAGGAGGCTAAATCTGGCGAATAGGGTGCACGAGGTGGCAGTTCAAACTTTAATTCATGAATTTTGGCCATTGCAATAACGGATTTGTGAGCTGGTGCATTGTCTTGATGAAACAACACGTTCTTCCTAGCCAAATGCGGCCGCTGCTGCTTGACTTCTTCGCTCCAACGTTGCAATAAGTTCGCATGATGCTCGCCGTTGGCAGTTTTTCCTTTTTCAAGATAGTCAATGAAAATTATCCCCCGCGCATCCCAAAAAAACGAAGCCATGACCTTGCCTGCAGATGAAACGGTCTTCCCCTTCTTTGGAACCGGTTCTCCATTTTGCATCCATTGTTTTGATTGTTCTTTTGTCTCGGGCGTGAAGTAATGGACCCATGCCCATAACCATGAACCCATCCATGGTTATGAAACGGCGGAAAAATTCTGCTTTGTTTCTGTGAAACTTTGCCAAACACTCAATTGAAACATATTCACGACACTGGTTTTGCTCGACTGAGCAAACGCGGCACCCATCTTGCACGCAGCTTTCTCATGCCCAAATTTTCAGTTAATATGCGGTGTACAGCACTTTTTATGGATTCAATTTATCTTCTCCAATAGGATGTCAAAGCTCGTAGCTGCTTGCTCGTTAAAAATATTTTTGAAACGTCATGGCTAAACCCTAGCGAAGAAGAACTTTATTGATTTATTTCTAGATTCTTTTCTAGCCACGCCTTTAAAGGTAATTTTAGCTAATAATTGAGCTATGTACTTGAATATTCATTAATGAAACTTAATGGGATATTAGCGTTTTATATATTTATGTTATTCATGCATTTACTGCCTTTATGTTATCAAGGTAAAAATATGAAACCGTTTATAAATTTTCACTAACGGTGAAAGATTTATTTTTATGAAAACTTTTACTGTTCGAATATAAATAGAATCATTCTTTCCTATTATGAACTTTTAAAAAATGGCGGAACATTTATTATCTTAATATGTTACCCGACAGTTACATACATTACCATTACAGCATCATTATTCTATCACCACTCTATAGGGTAATTAACTTACTCCATTCAATTTTCCCGGTTTGACATTTTCGAGTTTAACACGTTGGCGTCTTTAAATGAAGTTATGAAAGGCGTCGTTACCGGAAAATGGCGTTAGCAATTAGGACTTTAATCTTCCATTACTTTTGCATTTCAATAAACGCAATGTGAAACTAGGAATTCAGCGCTGCAGAAACAAACTATTTGTCACATTCTATCATTTTGTGAACTTTTCTTGAACGATACCCAGATTCGCTAGTAATCATAGTCAAAATGTTATTCTTGAATTAATTAAAGCCTTGGCCTGTCCGTGATCAAAAGCCAATTTTTTGGGAGTAAAAAGAATGGCCGCCGAAGGACCGTAATTTATCAAAGCTTATCGAAAACGGCTGGTATGTTTTGGCCCGAATAAGACAAGGATTGCCGTCAGGACGCATGAAATTTGTTTTATATGAATAAACCCATCACAAAAAGTCTAATCTACAAAGAAATTCCAATTAAAATTAATTCTATCAATTAGATGATCGTTTGACGTGAAGACTCGCTATTGAGGGGTACACTTTCTTCTTTACAAACCTTAAGTTTGGTGGACGTCACTTTTAATATTTCGTTATTCTTTACCCATTTCCGTTTTTTAAATCTCTTAACGAAGTTCGTGCAATTTCAGGAGAATCACGATTGCTAGTTCTGTGAAAAGTCATGAGTAATAATGACTAATGCTATAGCGACTCACGATTTAAGTGCTTTCGTATAAATATTCGTGTCCTCTGTCTATCTACATGGCATCCTGCAAGCCACCGCTAGAATGTGTAGCATGGGGCCATACAACTTTTGACCACACGCCATACAACTTTTGACAGGAAATACTTTTCCCCCTAGTCCGGTCGGACAGCGTTATTGTGATCCCTTATCGTGGGATTAGTGGGAAAAATGACATTTTAAAGTTATATGTTCTACACATAATCTCTCGAATTTAATTACTTGACCTCTCCTACCGTAGTACGATGGGACTAATAATACATTTTCAACATCATTGCTCTAGAGACCGCCTACTAATTTACGCAAGAGATTTAATCTCTAATTTAACCTTTGCTCCGTGAGTGATTTCCACCCTAGCTCTTATAATAATTTTGAAATGCTACTCATTTTATATTAACAACGTTCTACAAATATATTTCCTCTATGCTGCCTGCAGTCTAATTCGGCAACCAATCCAACTTAATGAGAATTCCATATACTAGCAGCGTATTCTAAATGAGACCTAACCAGCGAAAGGTAACTTAACTTTAAACTTCTCGTCACATTTCCCCAACGCTCTTCTAATAAGTCTTAATTTTTTGTTAGCTTGTCCGTCGGCGTTTGTGTCAGGCACGTACTCTTTTGCAAAGCGATAAGAGTGGTTTGGAAGGATTTAAGAAATATGAATGGCGAAGGGGAAATAAAGATTGTGAGCGATGAAAAATAAGTTGGGTGAAGTTGGTGTGGGAAATTAGAATGAGGCAGACAAATTTGACATTGGAGATATTGATAAGTACCGAGATATTAAAGACCGTGATGGAACGTAGATTTTTGGGTGAGTGAATGAAAGGGAGGAAGGGAATTTTAAGTGATAGGTCATGAGGTGGGTTAGAAAAAATAAGGAGCTAAAGATTGTCAATTTTTTTTTAGCAAAAGATGTTTAAGTTATGCGAAAAAGTATCTGAGAAAATTCACAGTTTGCAGGGACCGTTCCAAACTTAATATTACTACTTAGTTACTCATACTTTCATTTGTTAAAGTAGCTAAAATAGTAATAAATATCATTGCAGATGCACACGATGAGTGCATTTTTTAAGAGGGAGGGTAGCAAAAAAAAGATCATTGAAGCACCCTTCATACGCTGAACGGTTTTTTTTAATTACCAGTGAGGCAAGAAATGCACCACTGGGTGAGCAGACCTTTGGTTTTAAGAGTGTTTTTTTTTGCCCTTTTGAGAGAATGAAAGTGCCATTCCCCCGATGGCTTTTTCGAAGAACATGGAACCTGCTGTCGAACCTATCTCGAAAGCAGGACGGAGTGTTGGAGAGAGAGAGAGGTGGGGGAACAGGGAAGCGGATGTAAAGGTTTAACTGAACAGTTACGGGGTGACGGTTCATGTTCAGTAAGGATGTGTATATGTGTGCGTGCCTGTGTCTTGAGGAGTTCGAAGCCGACAACGTGCCTTGGCCAGAAAAGAGCGCAAGTTGCCCATTAAAGGCATTAAAGTGAAAGCGGGAATTTTTCCTCGACGGCAGCAGGCAAAAAGACAACCCCGTTCATTGACTGCGAGGAATTATCGCTCTGTCAGCATCCCTGCGGGTTACCGGAGAAAGTTTTGGACACGTTCGGATTGGCGGGAGTTGGGTTACGAGCAGGGGAAGGGGTGGGGGTTAAGCGGGAAGATAAAGTCTGCGGGACATTAATTCCTCTTTTGTTTAAACATGGAAGATGGACTGGCTGAGTATTGCGTTCCTAGTGGCTCTTAGCAGGTGGGGGAATGCGATTTTAAAATTCACTGGGGGAAAGTCATTATTCATGTTTATAGTCTGCCTCGGAATTTCGACGGGGATTCGGTTATGCATGGATAGGCTTATCGAAGCATAGGCTTGACTGCTATCTCTCGCTGATCGTTATCGCCTCATGGTGAATATTTGCATTCATCTCGCATGGGAATCGTGGCCCTAAGTAATATCGTCTCACAAGGTCCCGTTCCTTAGCATAGAATGCAAAATACTAGCGATGAAACGACTTATGGATAGATAATGACGGAGGAAGATGAAAAGATTAACAAGCTGCTTTAATGCGGGACTTCTTTCATGCATCGAGTTTGGACGCCATCCCCAGGAAGTATGGCTGTGAGTCAGTTGTATGGTTGGTTGTCAGCAGTTGAGAAAGAATTGCATAAAACCGATGAAACATCAACTATACATTTTTATGACATTTTTATTTATCGGTAAAAGATTCCTTTAAGTATTGCAAGTGTGATGGGGTAACTAATATTTTTTCTGTATTCACAACTGACTAATAATTTCGATCCTTCGTATACTTTCGATTCAGACAGATTTCGCCTCATCTATATGTAATAATGGTAAAAGAGCATGGCAATATTTTTCATTTTTTAGCAATCCGGATTTCAAGCTAGTATAACGTACATGAAGGAGTTTGAGAAGCTGTAGCAATTTGGTTTTTAAGATCATCTGGCTGCTGTATCACACCCTCGATTAGCTCAAACAGAACATCCCGTGTCGAAACAGAATCGAAACCTGCAACCTTGAAACTCCAATTCCGTTTCATTGAGGCCTTAAGGTGCGCTAATACGCCCCATGAACTGCCCTAGTCGTCGCCTAAGCTATGCATTTATTTTTGTACTGTAAAATAAAGTTATATTTCATCGTAGTTAAATAAGCTGAACTGTAATTGCTTTGGAATAAAGTGGCATCAAATAAGGGCACGGACTCAAAATCTAAAACTGTAATCCTAGAAAAACAGGCATTCCGACGTACAGAAAGGAAGAGCTTCCGGCTCCCTTTCATCATCGTCATCAGATTTTGGCAGTTAATGGTTTCTTGGTGTTCTTCCTTCCTCCGTTGCTCCCAACTTTTGCCTCTCTTTTCAGCTGATAAAAAGCTTCGTTTTAAGTGGTCCATTATTTTGTGAAATTTCTTTTAGCTCTTTTTTTATTTCCTGTTGCAGAGTCGTACACCGGCATTATCATCAGTCCGCTTCCTCTCAAGAATACCTCTTGCGTTTTGTTTTTTTCCTATCCTTCGTATGTGTAGCACTTCCTGATTATTAATTTTGTCGGTCCAATTTATTTTCTGGATCCGCGTATAAAAATTAGTCCTTTCGGGAAAACTCTTATTGAGCTCTTTATAGTCCAACCTCGTGGCACATACTTTTGAATCATACGATAGTGTATCATCCAGCTTCCCTAATATTTTTCACGCCGGCAGGTCCATTTTTCATTGCATTAATTTATAGTATCCTCTTAAATATTACCTAATTGATCTCTCTCAATATAGTTGCATGTATTTTATTTCTGATCCTTTGTACTGTTTAGCAAAAATATTAATTTTAATTCAGTTTCTCCAATAATTTTGGTTTCATCCTGTTTTTTAACCGCAGTCTTTTTGTAATCCCCTACACTTTTGATTTCATGTTCACTCCTTATTTTTTTATTCGGATCGTTACTCCATCCCATTCAGTTATTCTTATAGTGAGAATTCTCCCATGGTATACATAGATATTATTGTAACGGTCTCCATGGATATCTGTGCCAATAATCCGATTTCCTGCGGTTGCTATCTCTGGAAAGTCTTAAATTAAGGTTAGTAGCTGAAAGAAGGTGATTTGAATTACGAACGGTTAGGTATCACGTAAATTAGGGAAAAAATATTGTGTTAGAATTTCATTAAAACGGAAAGCCAATGATAGTAAAACGAAATACCCATCAAAATGCTAAATAGGCATGCACGACTGGGTTCCTCACCCCAGGGCCAACCCCATTACTGAGCCTCCGGCCCGAAGGATCGATTTTTCCTGGGACTATTCACAGTGCTTTCAGAGGAAGGTGCCCGCCCCTGAACTAGCACTTTCCATGGAGGGGTCACTTTTCAGCGGATTAGAAAATACGCGAGAGATCTCGCGATTCAAGACATACTTCGGTGGAGAATATATGCTGAAGCGTTCGTGGTTGTGGAGAAACAATATTCAATCGGAAATAAGTCCAATGTGTCATTGGGGCGAAGGAATGGGCTCCTCTCTGCATCCTTTGTTTCGGTGGTTGGTCGATTAATAATTCAACTTTTCTTCCCTAAGGACCGTGCGGTTCAGTCCTAGGTAATGGTGCATTTATGCTGATTTTTTTATTCCGGCTCTCCTCCACCATTGCGGGGAGATATTTAAGGGAAAGCGCGTCTTATTCCTAAAGCAGCTCAACTCCTTTTCATCGTCCTCCAGAATCTTTCAAAGGGCAAACGTGAACACCGTGTGTTCATTGCATTCACTTGCCAGTAAATGAATAAGGTTCGTCGACTGAAACAATCCAGATGATTCAAGGCGTTCCCTCTGCCCAGAAAACTACCAAATTTCAAGGAGTAAACCTTCTCCAAAGGTTTGTATTTCAACCAGCATATATACTATAGACTTGATTATTCTCAGATGTTGAGAACTAAATCTTCAAACTGGCTCGTCATTATCGGTCCAACATAAATCGTTCCTTCGCGTGAGTTCGTCTATATTGTATTGGTGGTGTCTGAATGTTGCAAAAATGTTATTCCTATTTTAATGCGTTTTCTCGATTACGTTCTGAGACAAAGGATGGGCTCACGAGGGGGAAAGCGTTGTGTAGCTCACAACAGCTGTGGTAAAAATGTTTCTTGCACAAACGCCATTGGTCTAATTTTATTATCGAAAGATATTATTAAGTATTTAAAGTTTCAAAAAACTGCGGGAGATGCCGCAGCAGTAACTTTTAACGTAGTCATCCACTACGTGCATTACAATGCAACCATTTCAGAGAGTAAAAATCATTCACCTTGACCGGGATTCGAACCCGGATCCCTCGATATCCGGCCGAGTGGTTTAACCAATTAAGCTACCGAGACGTCCTCTTACACTCTGAAATTTTGGGGGCTTTAAAGGAACAAGATGTTATGACGAAATACCGTACATACAATGTCACAGGCATTCGTAGTCGTGCGCGACGCGTCACAATCCACGATGACTCCGTTAAAAGTTACTGTTGCGGCATCTCCCGCAGTTTCTTGAAATTTGTCTAAGGTATGAACAGCCTAAGTATTTGAAATTGGCTTTATTAACATCGTGGACTGTGGCGCGTCGCGCACGACTACGAATGCCTGTGAAATTGTATGTACGGTATTTCGTCACAACATCTTGTTCCTTTAAAGCCAAAAAAAAAAAAAATTCAGAGTGTAATAGGACGTCTCGGTACCTTAATTGGTTAAAGCACTCGGCCGGATATCGAGGGATCAGATTTCGAATCCCGGTCAAGGCGAATGATTTTTACTCTCTGAAATGGTTGCATTGTATTTAAAGTTTGCTTCTCAATGATAACGTGCCTGTGTAATTTTCAGGGATTATTTTTGTTCATGGGAATCGCAGGATTATCCGAGGACAAGATGGCTGTGGGTGAGATTCAAGCGCGGGTATGATTTTTTTATTCCGGCTCCCCTTCCGGCGGGTATGATTCAACACGGGGTCACTTAAACCGCGCTCACGCATTGGTGTACCTACGATATGAATATATGCAACGGATTACTTCGTATCATCGTATCTGCGTAACTGAGAAAAAGTGAACGATATGTTCGGAAAAAAAATTCCACTGTAAAACGGTTACGATGAATACAGTTTTTGGAGTTATTGTCATCGTTCTAACTTGCTAGGGCATGGTAAATCAATGGTTAGAATGCTGGCCTAATTATCGGAGGGTCTGGGTTCCATTCCGGGTGATAGCTCTGGGCATTCTGAGCTTCACCCAGGCGTTGTGATTTTTAGGGTACCAGATATTTCTGGGAAATCATAGGTAGCAGAGGAAAAGCAACTGGTCCCCTTATTCTGATGGGTGAATTACAATCGCTGTATATTTTTAGTACGAGTAGAGCTCTACCCGCACCTATCAAACCAACCTACGCACGAGTTGATAACTGTGATCGTTTGCTTGACTATCGCGTAGAGAGAAGGTTGGACACGGATCTGGAAAACTGTGTAAAATTTCTTCCGAACTTGTGAACAATTCCAGCAGGGTTTTGACAGGGATTGAAGCAATTTAAGTAGCTATCGAATACTTCAGCTTATCATAATTCCTGACCGCTTCATGCCATCTAAAATTCCTTTTCTCCTTTTCATCCGTCTGCTTAACGTCCTACCTTTCTTATTGCAGCTCACTACCATTCCCTCTCAGTAATTTTTTTGTCTTCTTCGAAAGTATTCTCACAACTACGACTCTTCCTCACGTAAAACAGCGTTTTTTCTTGTTCTTCTTACATATCATATAAAAGAAAAAAATACTTTTTCAAATATGCATTCCAAAACTACACGATTCTACACTATGAACTCAAAGACGATCAAATATTTGAACCATACCAATCCACGATCCACATTGAAGTCCTTATTAGTCTTCTTTTCATCCCTAGTTAAAATCCTTCGTCAGGCCCCTAATTTTTGTCGATGCACATTTATGGAACACCATTATACTCAGAGTAGTCTCATTACTTTCAATATCTAATAATTTTCGTATTTATTCCTTCCACGTCACATTTATAACCCAGTGCATTCAACTGCAATACCTCGCCTGACTGGCTTAATATCGTAGTTTTTTTTTAATCTGCAAATCTGGCTCACTCAATCAATTCTCAGCTAACTTTCTTCCCATCCTCTCACCAATATTCCATCCCTTTTTCACCATTTCCTCGACCTATGAGCTAACCTACACGTGCGATAACGAACGATGCCGTCCCAATTCTCTGCCTATCACCGTCCACCCATATTCACCGTCAGAGACGTGCTATGTTCGACGCCTATAGTTTTTGGGAATATATATTTTTACAGAATTAAAGGATCCGAGAGAACAGAATAATACGTGTCAGGCATTTAAAACGCGATCTGGAGGAGAATTGGGGACAAAAAAGATTAACAAAGTGGGCCATGCACCAACACAATTGATATAGCGTTAGATAGCGGGAGTGCGGGTCCGGCAACTACAAAAATTGACCTTGGAGTGGAGCTTGTGTGAGGAAACATGGAAACCGCACTCACGTAATCGGAGAGGCGACCGTATACATATATATATATACACATATAAATATATATATATATATATATACTCGTACTCGGGAGCGAATTCTTTTCCACTCATCTGCCGACCCCACCCCGTTCCCCGGCTTTCAAAAGGGAGATCTCATTGTCGTTTTTTTTATGTCCTTTTGTGTACAGTTCACTGGCGTCGACTGGCCACCCTTTTTTTCCCAGCAGACTTTTGGGTGTGGTCCTTGAATTCTCTACGTTGGGATATCTCTCGCCTTCATTAACCGACTGTTGGAGTAGGCGAATCGAATTTCTCCATCGTGATCCGCCGATAGAACTCTGTCGGACTCAAGGTTGGGACAAGCCGCTGCAAGCGTGAACGTTCGAATCCCTGATTTTTTTTGCTTTATTCCCCCTGTATTGCAGCAGTAATTTGGCGAAGAGCTTTTTCAGTTAGAAAGCGCTCCACATATGACTGCTTTATTTAGCACTCAAGTTTAATTTCTTTATTGGTCTATGATGTGTCGTACAAAGATAGTGCTAGAGAAAACATGAGACAGTTATATTGCCCAAAAACCAGGTGGAGCTTTGCATAAATGAATGCTTCCTGGGCAATATAACGATTTAAGCGTTTGGAAACGTTTTCGGAGAGTATAATTAGGGAACGGTCAGGCATAATTTCTCGAAACGTCGCGTCCGTGGGGACTCGATGTCCCCATTGCTTCACTCTAGTTGGTTCTGTGCTCGACTCCCGTTCGATGTGCACATTATTTCAGTTTTATTCCTATGTGGCACTAATTCGGATTGGACGTTAAATATAGTGAATTCATTTGAATTGAAATTGGCAATTTTCCACAAAATAACATTTTTAGTACGACCGGTTTCGATGTAACTACATCATCATCTGGTCCTCGTCATCACCAGAAGATGATGTAGTTACATCGAAACCGGTCGTATTAAAAATTTTATTTTGTGGAAAATTGCCAATTTTAATTAATCATGATATTCCACCATATCACGCCTGAAACATCTCTTTTTATAATGAATTCATGTCTGATTTCGTGAGCAGTAGACTTCATATGCCTAAGCTCAGTTTTCCCTTAACCTTCCTACTTTGCCTCATTTACTCAAGATAATTCCCATCTTCCCAACGGAAGAATAAGTAATAAAATACTTTGAGGTAAACTCGAGATAAACATACTAGTCTAACAAAGAGACCCCAAGCTAAACTGAGACAGACGGAATAAAAATTAAATGAAATCCCTAAAAAGTTTGATCAAGAGAAAAGCTCACAATAATCGTACTCTCCCACTATCTCACCCAAGTATTTGAAATGCTGAGATTTTCTCATATTATCTCATTTTTATCTCTTGATTACAGTCAATGAATCGAAGAGTGTGCTGCAGTAGATCTTTCTTCTCTTCTTACCCATCTTCTGTATTTATTCTTAGCTCACGACCATTAAGATTCATCCGTGCCATGTATTGCTATTCTTGCTCTTTCCCTTGGTCCCCCCATCTATTTTTCTTCCATTACTGCCTTCATTGGGCTCTTGCTATAGTATAGTATGTCCTTTGTGTCTCTTCTTTATGAGGAAATTCAGCAGAAAAGAATATCTTTACTCGTTCTGAAGTTATATGGAAAATAATTTGTTTATTGCAGAATTTGGAGCGAAGCTAAGTTTAATGCCTGTATTGCAAATTTAAACCACGATTCAGTTTACCAAGGCACCACCTGAAAGGCCATTTTTTGGGCAAGAGCGAAAAGATCTATTCGTTTGATATAGCTGTATCAACGTAATATAATCTATTTTTATGGGTTTGTTTCTCTTTTCAGCTTTGTTGCTTTCCGTTATGTGTGGATGCCATTAATTTTAGGCTATAAATAATTAGAAATTGACCTAATCGTGTTTGTTGTGTTCCTTTATAACATCAATGTGAATATGTTTTTAGAGGTTACCACCTATTTTGAGGTAGGATTTTGACGTGAACTAGAGGTTATTACGTATCACCGGGGATTTTCTAATCAGCTTTTCACCAAAGAAACATTTTGATTTACTCCAGTTTTTCTTCTTTGACTCATACTTTCGAACCCTTTCGCGTCGCTCACAATTCGTGTTTTTTTTACTTCTTCCCAGCTCATTTTACACCTTTCTGTCACAGCTTTCGGAATCCCTCTCCATGAAACGATCTCAAAAGTCTGAAATCACAATCTGCGCCAAGCATCTTCTCCTAAAGTCCTGATCCGGAATCATAAAATGGCACGCTCACCGCCAAAGTCTTCATTAATTCGTTTTTTCACATCCTCACAATAACTGCCATGAAGCTATCATCTCCGTAAATGCATATTTTACTATCGGTGATATTCAGATTAAGTTGGTATTCGGATGGACTCAAGGTAACAAACTTTACAGCGACGATTCCCTTACCTCACTTAAAAAACAACCTGGCATCAGATACTACAACAATTCTTCTTCATCTCTGCATGCTTCCTTCCTCCCTTCATTCCGTCCAAAATCCCTATCCTATTCATACCCTGTCCTCATTTGACTAAATTTTACCCCTCTATCACAGTCTTCAATATGTCATTGCTAATCAAAATGATCTGTATAAATGCTTATATATGTTGTCGCAATTATTGTTTCCCTAATACGTCTACTTTTGACGAAATACTTGAAGTGTTCCTCTGCAAAAACTAATCTAAATTATCACCTCCACCTTGAAAAATAGTTTTACTTTCATGTTAATTACGAATTCCTACTGATTTTTATGTCATCTCCTCACACTAAATCATCCCGCTAATTTCGTCAAACTATCACATCAAAACCGTCTGTCGCCTCCCCCTCCAATCGCTGCGCTCGCCGTAAATCCTCCCCTCCCTACGTCGGAAGCAGATTCGAACTCGGACCGCGGAAGCGTCTGCGAGTCCTGAGGTTCGAATCCGTTTAATGAGAATCATGTAAATGCAATGCTAGAATACAAATTTACGTGCGGGCGTGTCCCTCGCGGGAAGTCGCGGGTGTCAAAATGTCACCTTGTCAATGGATTGTTGCGTAAGCAGAGCCTGGGGTGAGCAGGAAGTGGAAACCCGTTGGATGAATAAAAAGCGACATGGATACGCCTACTCCCAAAGACTGAACCGCCTACGAGGGTGCGCCGGCGGGGAGTAAGGGGGGGGGATGGTGAAGAGGGAGGGGAGGAGGGGTCCGCGAGGTCCGGGCGTCGTCGCCCCAGCCTGGGCGAAAGGGAGTGAGAGGGTGTGTGTGTCGAAGGGCGGAGAGGAGGATCATCCGCCCAAGTGCTGTCGGGTCTCGTAACGGAAATTTCACCGCCCACGCGGTTCTCCTAACTTTGTCGGGTGAAGTCGAGGCGCGCATCTGAACGTGCGTGTCTTTCGCTCCGGGCTGTTTGGCCGCAAAACTATGTACATTGTTTACTGTACCCGGATTTTGCCCTTGGTTGTTCACTATTGTTGTGAAGAAGGATCTAGTGCCTCCGCCGGCGGATAATGTAGATTGCCCATAGCCTACGCTTCCACGAACCACTCACTCGTCCATCGTCCTCGGGGCAAGCTTTACTCTACATCCCTGTCGTGGGCACGGAATTTTAGATCTACATTCCACGCGCACCCAAATCGGCCGAATGCCCGTCGGCTAAAACGTCATTCGTCCAGAAGTTCACGTGGTCGATTTTACATACATCTCGAGGTACTCCAACGACTACGGCTGGTAGTTACTGGTCTATGGATAAACTCAGCATCCGTTGACGATATGAATTGGCCATTTTCGTGGAATCGAAACCCAATGTCGATGGTAAGATATGAAAACGCGACCTTTTGGGCTACTGGGAAAGTTTGTCGTCGAAATGACTCCCGTGGATGCGATCTTAACTTACTTATGAGATTGATTGTATTAGACTTTTTCAGAGAAAAAAGAAACTAGCATTCATTCGATATACGTGGGTGGTCTGAAAATTTTCCGAACTAAATAATTTCAGAAAAAAATGTCTTGTATCTTTTTTAGGTCGGAAACATTTCAGACCACCCTTCTACTTTCGATAATAACCTATCGATCACCTATATTCATGCGATTTACTCTGGCTGAAAGTAATTACCCATTCACGGTTACCCTCTTTGATTGACGAATACCTGAACTATATGAAATTCTTGCTTCATGAACTATTAATGTTCAAATATCCTTTCCCTTAATGTGATAGCGCTATTCCAGCGCTTAATGTAACGCTAAGATTGTGAAATCATCAAACCATACTCTTAGAGCCTGCTCTTTGCATTTATTTAAACCACTGTGACATGAATTCATTAAAAGGAGACTTCTATTAGGACTTACTTGTCAGAAATCATTCAAATTCACTGTCATATACATAGGTGTGCGGTGAATGTTGTATTGTGGTGTATGTGCGTTATATTATTGAGAAATCGCAACTTGCCAAGTTACCTCTTTTAGTTAGTTCTTTACCAATTCTATGGGTTAATATTCTACGTACCCAGTTTAATCCGTCTACTAATAAATAGGTTCGTCTAAGCTGTAGGCCATATCGGCTGCACTTCGGATGTTCGTGAGTTTCGAAAAAATATCGTGAAGATTCAAACTGAGGTTTTGACGGTAGCTTTGGAAATTAGGCCATTACAGCATTAAATAACCGCAAAAATTGACCTTGAAGTCCCTATGAATTCACTCGGCACGGTCCCAATGCTTGTCCCGGTCGTATAGATATTTAACATCCTCAGAACATCACGGTATACACGATATGTTTGTAGGTTTTCTCCCAGGTTGATCATTTCTGAATCTGTGGCTGTTTTGAAATCCTACGTTATCTCCATTCGAGTTTCGTGTAAGGAGTTACTCGTACTTGGTCCGGTCGCTGAATGTACTGCACTTCACATTCGTCTCTTTCCAATAGGTATCAGAAATCAATACCGAGTGGATTCTATTCCTAACCATACGGTATACGCCCTAATAATCCCTCTCTCAATCCCTCCTACATAGTCAATCTTCCACTCACGGTAATCCCGAGCCTCACAGAATCTTTCCCCCTTCCCGGGCAGATTTCTTGCTTGATTATGTTGCTAAGCATATTTAACAATCCCGAGTTTTTATTTACATTTGCTTCACTTTATTTTGCGAAATGTATCTCCTAAAGATTCAAAGGCGAATGTGTGTGCGTATATATATTGGAAAAATGTTCAGGTGTTTAGTTGATTTCTGCGAAGAAAATACAATATCGTTAAAAACTAGTGTCAAACAATGAAACATTAAACATGAAACAATGAAACATTTCTGTAGAAATGACCGGCGTATGAATTTAAAAAAAATTGATTCCAAAATCAATCATTTTCCTTTATTTTTTGTGATATCTCTTTTAAAATGATTTAGAAATTCTTTAGTATTACAAATTTCAGTGTACCTTTCTTCGGTACTACTAAAATACTAAAAAATTCGGTTTCTCTGTTGTCTATAACTCTCTCTTATTTTATTTTATCTTATCTCAAGTTATTCTCTAATTTGACTTACTTCTCATGAACGATTTAATTGTACTTAAATACGTAACATTTGGATGTGAAGTTTTTGGCTACAAATAACAGCTTTAATTTAAAAATACGTAGCGTAAGCTACGTATATGTGCTAACTTTATTGAGTTCAGATATTTAAATTATAGATTCGTTCGAGTATTAAATACCTGCGATAAATATTTAAAGATAATAAATAAAACATAAATGTTTTGAATCGCAAAGGAAGGAAGTTATTTTCATTTCCCTTTGAAGAATCATGGTTGAAGAATTCGTCAAAGAAACGTTTGAGTGCTATTCAGTCTCTCTTAAGTTCTTTGAATGACCTTTATCATCACGATAAACGCGGAAGCAATATGAGTGAGCTCATTTAATATTTACATTTGGGTAATAGTATATTTTTCAGGCATCATTCGAGCGCATTTGTGTCTTCGTCTTTTTTGAACGTTCGTTGCAGCATTCTGCAGTGGATGGATTATTTTAAGTTTATTTTTACGGATATACATTTAAAATTTCAAAGACTTTCATGGAGAACATCTGGAGTTCCTTCTTGCTTCCCTTTAATGGTGTCACGACTACCAGACGTTGCTCTACGGTCATTCGACGTGTATTAAAATTGAGGGCTTTTACCGCAATGGATAGGCCTCTTGATCCGATCCAATTCATTGATAAGGCTGAAAGGGTCAGCGCTTATATCGACACGTATCGCGATACGTCGGGAATCAACCTTCGAATAACTCGCTGCGAATGCCCAGAAAAACCTTAATAAGCCGCGATAACGCAGAACGCAGTCAAGGGAGGGAGGATTTAAAGCCCCACTTTCGAGCCACGTACGGAAGTGCTCGATACGCATCGCAGTGAAGCTCGGGCTTCGTGTGATACGCTAAGAGATCGCGAGAGATAAATGGGAGCGATGAAGAGATTTTCTCCCCATGCTCGTTGACTATCGACTTCAACTGTTTTTGAAGGGACTTGGAAGGGCGACGCGTTGATTGACCGCGCCATTTTTAATCAACATTTTTTCCCGCGGCCAATCCATGTGACTCTTCTGAGCGACTGGAAAATTCGTCGGCCAAATTGGCATACATATGCGAATCTTTATTTTGTGACTTAAGTGTGATTTCCATCTGTGAAGCAGATTTATAAAAGATTGATTTAGTTTTATTTCGTTCCTTCCAAGTGATACAAAAATTTCATTCAATCTTTTAATGACTTCGATAAAAATATGTCTAATTATTAATATAGGATTATGCGTCTCATGTTACGGGCTAAAGGAAGATATTTTTGATTTTCCTCGTGTATACGCTACACACATTTGAAATATTTATTTATGAGGGAACTATGCATAAACAAAGCTTGATTTCTTAATACTTACCTAGTAATTATTGTTCGCTTCTTCAAAGCTTCCATTGTGTAAGGTGCCTTAGAGGACTAGCGTAGATAAAACAAAATAAACCAAAATCAAGATATAGATATCACGGATAAATATATTTGAAAAAAATAAGAATAAACTTTCAATGAATATTAAAATATTTATTTCCTATATTCAGTATATATTAAAAGATCGTCCTAAAAATAAATAAATTCCTGGAAACCATGAAGTTGTGCTTTCTTATTAAGATAATTTCTAATTGAATCGATTTTGGGGTTGTGATATACATCTTCTATGTACTTTAAAGACTTCAGTTCATTTTTATTATTACTGGTTTTCTTCCGTTTAAAGTACATTTTTCATGGACAAAGGGTGAACAAAGAAACATTTCTTTGCCTCTCCTAACAAAAATTAACCGAACACCCGGAACTAAAACCCATACATGTGAAATGTAAGTAGGGCTTATTTATGCAATACAGTTACTGATACCATTAAAATGACGATTATAAAGTATTGTCACTGTGCTGAATAAATCATGAATATTATCAGTATCAATGTTTTTAATAAATACCGTTTTCATGTTAAGTACTTGCTTTACAAGCATGTATTCACGTAGTCTCCAGAGTAGTGCAGGAACACTTGGTAGCCAGGAACTGGGAGACAGACGATATCACGGCATCTTTCTGAAGGCTCCTGCCACAAAAAACAGGTCAGCTACACTCTCAAATTATAGCGTGTATGCTATGGAGGGTGTGCTACGTGTAGATGAGGTGCGATCATTAGAGAGCGTTGTTCTAACGACCATATTGTTCCGAGGTGACTCGCCAGGTAATGGCCCCGTTATGCACCGTATGTCCTCATCTGACAGCTCTTCTCTTTGGCTGCAATGACGTATCTGTCGACGGGCGTATGCAGAATTGAATGCAGTAATATTGAAGAGTTGTTCGAATCATGTAAATGAAACATCACTTGCGACTATTATTATTTTCAGGAAATCACAAAATACTGTAGTGAACCTTGAAATTTAATATATATGAGTCCCTGTCGTCAGTTCCCTTTCAATAAAAAAATAGTTATTTATAAAAAAGAAAGAAAATAATTATAATATTCATCACTTTTGCCCAGAAAGAAACAATTTAAGGAAGGTGTTTTTTATTTTTCCGGGGGTGTGGTTGCCTTCGTTTCATCCTTGAGGAAAAACCCGTAGTGACCAAGAATTTGAAATATCCTTAACTTTTACTTTTATCGGTTTCCAGTACCGGTTCTTCATCTGCCTTAAACGTGTAAAAGTTTCCGTGTAAATGTTTAAATACAGTTTCACCGGTTTTCCGTTGAAAGAATGATTTTATTGCAATGAAAAGAATGACTTGCCTGATAGGATTAATATGACGCGATTTACCTGTACACGTTCTCTCTAGAATCGGTTTGGAACATAAGTCAACTCAGCGCCATGATAATGTGCATCCTATTAGAAGAATGTATTCCTTCACTGTCCTTTGCGATAAATCGAGGAAAAAGCTAAAATAATTGAAATTATGTTGTTATTACATGGATTTCCTTCTCCTCCCTAGATATTGTCACTTGGTGGGAAATTATTCCTTATTCTCTATTGCCATTATTTTTCTTAAGGTAATCTACCGGTTAAGGTAGGTTTCTGAATGGACATAACTATTATATAAATATTTTGTGACTCCAAACAAAATCCAATCCAGCAACCTACCCTACATCAGGTCCTCCTTCACCTCTATGTACTTCCATCCTCCTTTCATCCCGTCCAACATACCTATCCTGTTCTTGTCCTTTCCTTGATTGCCATTATTAATAACCAGTAAATATAATTAATTATTAGTAATTACATATAAATTAAGGTTATTAGTGCTTCATAAATAATTTATTCCAGTTTTAGTAAATAATTAATATTATGAATGGTAAAATTGCGGCATAAATATTCATTGGATCTGGTATTTAAATTGCTTTAAGAATTTTATTGACATTTGTCAATTAAACAACTTTGCTTTTCCACATAAAATTTTTATTCTCACGACCCAGGTTTCGTTATAGTATAACATCATCAGGTTAACCAAAGTTGTTTACTTGAAATTCGTCAATATGAAGATTTTCCATCAAGTTACGCCAGAAACTGTTTTAATTTTATTGTCCTTAAATCTGGTATGGTACCAAGGTTTGCTCTTACTTTTTTCCTCATAAAATCTAGAAATGATCGACCATGAAGCATCAACGTTTGCTGTTCCAAATGATTCTAAAGCTATGTATCATTTTAAGCGTCGAACGAGTTTTTATTCGGTAAATGGCAGTGGTGCAAATAGTGGATTTTTCATCCAAACGCTCAGCGCTTTTGAAAGAATTTTCTGGTGGTCAGCTTTGTATTTCCTGATAGAAAACTAATTTTGGAGTGTTTTCTTTTGGTGAATTTTAAAAAAATTTTATTTTCCATTCTAATTAGTCTTTGCAATTTTATCATACTCCTTTTTGCGAGCTCGCGAATGTGAACCTTTGCCATTTTGACTTTGATTATATGGTCGGAAAAATAATGAATGCGCAAATAAAAAAAATTCCACGCTTACCGGTCATGTGGCTCAAAGAGAGATAATATAGATGGATATTCAATTAGTTAACTGGGTCGGAGTGATATGGTGGCATATTTCAGGTTTCTCCCACGATTCTATAAAGAATCGGTCTGCAATTTTAAAACTTACTCGCAAAAAAGTATAAAAAAATAAAAATCTATAGCCAATCAAATTAATGGGAAAATGAAATATATGAGTTGTGTTTTCGCTGTTTATGTGATTTAAAATGGCGGGAATTGTTGTTTTTCACACCTTTTGGCGTGAAGATATTGAGTTGTTCTTTAAAGCTTTCCTAACGTATCGCATAACATCGGAATTTCCAGTTTAAATGAGGAACTACCATAACATTTCGTTATGGAAATTTTAAACCAACCATTGGCGAATTAAGTTATGAGCATTTTTTTTACGATTTCTGATTTGGATGTGGAAGATGAAAAATTAGTTCGTCATTTAATGCCGGATGCTAAGTGAAAACGTTGAGGTTAGAAATTAACCCATACGCATGTAAAAATTTTTCGCCAGAGGTCGCTGCAACGTGTCACAAAAAGACATTCTTTAAATCCCTTCCGTCAGAATATGTTATAATTGCCAGCACAAAGGAACATTTTAATGCGCGATGTGAATTCATCCCATTTTGAAGTAAAACCAGCCCAGAATAGCGGAATTGTAAACTAATGGAAAACATTTTCGATGCGTAATTGAAATACTTCGAGAAGAAGAAACTTCTCTTTGGCTGTTGTTCCCGTTTCCACTCTTTCGTTGTATCCATTATCATCTTTGAGCCTAAAGTCATACATTCACAAACCTTCATAAAAAAATTCACATAAATTTATCAAATTATGGACCGTTTGTGGGAGTTGTCCTGTTCGTGGTCATTCTTCCGAGTCAACGTTTGGTAACTATGCAATATCCTACTGCGTTCTCCTAATTAATCTAGCACGTCGGATCAAACCGCTAACGTTCGGAGCCGAGCAACATATGCTTGTGACACTTCCTACGGTCATAACCTACCATCAACGCCAAGGGTGAGTCGCCTTACATGTATGAACCACATGTATGCTTTACCTACTAGCCACCTTATGACTTAGTTAAAAATCCGCCGTGAGAATTTTTGGCTGGTATTTTCTTTGGTGCTTATTTTAATTTTCCGTGCACAGCAGCATTTTCCACCTTTCATTAAGCTGCATGGAATGCAGGTTTGAAATTTTATTTGACTCTCTCTAATCAGCCGAAATGTAAGGATATTTAGAAACGGCTCGTCAAAACTTTGATAAGGAGCGTGGTTTTGTACTGAGCTGATACATGGCTATTGAAGCAGGATGATAGGCGTAGGTTGGAGACTTTTGAAATGTGGGCGTGGGGAAGGATGGAAAAGGTGAACTTGGACTGAAAGGAAAACGAACGAGGAAGTGCTAGGCATGGTGGGGGAGTAGAGAGGTTTGTTGGTGAAAATCCAAAGGAGGGAGGAAAGATAGATTCAGATCGTTTTTATTGGTAACCGGATCTTGAAGACTGTAATAGAGAGGATAATGTTAAGCAAGCGAGGAAGGGGCAAGAATAGAATAGGGATGTTGGGCGGCATGAAGTATGCAAAATTGAAGAGGAGCTTAAGGTAGAGTCAGGTTTTATTTTGTTAGGAGAGGTCGTAAATGTGCCGTTGTACAGTTGCATAGGCTGTGTCTCTCCAAAACCTGCCTTAACCGTTAAAATACTTGTAATAAGAATTATAATTATTAGCAGAAAGTCTTTTTTCTTCATTCTTAAGAAAGGCTGTGGTATGTCTGTGGCAATCATAAACATAAACATACTGTCATTTGGATGGTAAATTCTTGGATACGAAACAGTAAATTATTGACATTAATTTAATTTTGTAGTTAAAAATGGAACTTAGACTTAAGTCAGCTTCCGATTTTGGAACTATCCTATTTGAAGTGAATACGCATTCAGTGTTCACCCAACTCATTTTTATGTAGTTGCATCGATGGAAATGGGGAAATGTATAAGTAACAATTAAAGTACATAGAAAATCACTCAAAGAAACGAGTTATCTATTCGAATGAAGAGAGAGGTTTTTCAATATTTCCTCTTCATCCGTAACTGACATCTGGCTAGTTACAAAATTGATGTCATGGATTGAGCAGAATGTCTATCCTCATTTTGGCTTATCTAAGTGGTTATAATCAGCTGCAGTTGGTGACGATTAGTTAGTGTTCCCACTCCCATGGCGTCGTTTTCTTTTTTATCTGAATACAGTCCTTCATTATACGTAATCAAATGTCGTTATAGATCAAATTCTATTTGTTATTAATACATTTGGGACTTGATTCTGTTGCAAAAAATCCAAACTGATATAAACTTGGATTATCATTGAGCAAATGTTGATTTTTTATAGGAAAATTAACTGACTATCAGTGTACTTGCGAGGTATCATCATCTAAGGATAAATATACGAAGCCCTCTGTTCAAATATTTCCTGGAAAAGCTTTGTCGTATGGTGTATTTAAAGGAAAAACTGTAAAGTTACAGCAATGGCGAATACGCAACCACTGACACCATTGCTCGTATTTATGTAATTTTGAAAATAATTGAAAGTGCTTGTTGCTCTTCTTCGTTTTAAATAGTCAGGAGTCTTTGCTTTTAGTTTTCGACCGCGAGTTTACTTAATACGTCATCAGGTACTTTATTTTCCCTGAAGTGAAAGATAAAGACGTTTCATTTTCACTGAACAGTGTGGAGAGAAAAATGAGATGGACATGGAGAAGACAAACGAAAGTATTTGGTGGGGCAGGAGAAAGGATAAAATTTTCTAGCAAACTTCAAAGTGGAAGGAAATAAGGGATGGGGATAAGCTGAAAGAAATTGGGATGCCGGAAGCTGCGAGGGAATATTAGGAAAGAAGGGGAAAAAGACGGAGGCATTTTTGAAGCAGGAAGCAAATTAAATTTTATGCGGAGAACTGATGTTGGGATAAAGTTGTTTTATCTGGTTCAGTTAAAAAAAATAAAGGTTGTGCAATTGAATTTAGTAGTCTTCTAACTCATAAATATCCCGCTGATGATTGCCTCTAATACAGGTTACCTGTGGTAAGTAAATTTTGCCAACCCTACAGTCACCCGTGAAAAGCTTTGCAAGGCACCATGCCCGGCGTATAATGTGAAAAACGCGTTTCAAAGATTTCTTCCGTGTCACGGAACCCCGGAATGCATCGCGCGTCCCGAAATACCCAGCCGCGGTCGAGATTCTCGGGTAATTGCCCACGTGAATGCACATCTCAGTTTTTTTTTGGGTGCGTGAGCCACGTCACCGCCCGTTCCCAAGGAGTGGCAACGTCCCGCGGCCGTATTATCACGGCATTCTGGGAGTGTGTAGTGTGGTAAGGGGGATGCATTGCAGAGGTCGCCCGAGGCCACTAAAGTTACGTCACGTTTTCACGAATGCGAGCACGCGGCACAACGTGGCTGCCGATCAAGGGAAAGTCTTCTGTTTTGCGAACGGCGATCATGCGGGCGAATTCGGTTAACGTCGCCGCATGCGAAAGCAAAATCGACCGTGGCTCGCATTTTAATTTCTCGACTAGGCGGGAAACCTTGGGCCATTCAAAGTAAGAACCGGGCAGCAATCTTCGTTTCGCGTGCCGCAAAGATATCCGTTTTGTGATGCGCCCGTCGACGGTTTAGGAGTTTTTAAATTTATGAAGTCGCGTAGATTTAAGTCATGCAATTATCACAATAGAGAGGTGAAGGTTCTTGGCTTTCTCAAATGACGGTATCGTTGTTCCACGAGGAACGTGAGCAGCCATGGCGTTGCGTTATGCACGAACACGGTAGTTTATCTTTAAAAGTAAACAAATACGTGCCTATCGGAACAAATACTGAATGCTGCCCCAAACGACCGGCGTAAACTCATATAAATATATATATATATATATATATATATATATATATATATATATATATATATATATATATATATATATATATATATATATATATATATATATATATATATATATACTCACACTCTGCCATTACCGACCGGCGACTATGGAAATATCTAGTTTCCTGTCCTATTCTCCTGTTATCCTATTCTCCACGTTACTGGTCGCTTTACTAATCATTAACGCTTCAAGTCAAAACTAAAGTCCATAAGACAATTTGAATTTTTCAAATTCGCCTACTTTTGCTGACTAGTAAAAAGTTCAGCACCATTCATAATCAGCATCACACGAGTACTCGTATTTCGTTAGTGTTCATTACAAGGACTTGTAAACTGTCAATTAGCTTAGAGAAACTGTCACGTGGTCGCAACGCATCTAACTCGCGCGCGCTTAAAAATGAAAACCAAATCTACGCAAGATATGCATTGAGGTTTCGAAGGTCGTTCGACCAATCAGGGGAATGGGTTCTCCCTCGCACACCGCACGAATGCATCGAAATCCATTTTTTTTGATTTGTCGAAATGCCCTTCGCGCATCACGCATGCGTGAAAATGTATCTTAAGGGGACGAGAGTGAAGGGACGCACGCGTGCTCTTTCTCATTCCGGGGGATCTCTCTCTTAACATCCGCGTGTGTGCGTGACGGACGCTGGGAAGAGGGGGGGGAGGGTGAAGTCATCCTCCTTCCTCCCACCCTCCCTGCCAAGCCTTTGACGGGTCACTCACACGCGTGCACGGCCGTCTCTCGCAGGGCGCGCAGCGCTGGCGATGTTTCCTCCATGTCGTCCCTTTTATACGCCCTCCCCTCCCACGGTTGACTCTAGTTCCATCCTGCGCGCGTATTTATAACACTCGAGAGCTGGAAGTGCCTACCTCTTCCGTTAAACTTCCTTCCTTCCCCCTCTGCTCTCCCCATCTTCACTTCTCCCCTTCCCCTCCTCCCGTTGAGGGAGAGGCCGGAGTTGCCGAGGATTTATCCAATATGCTGATTCCTCCAAAGGTACCGCGGTCGTGTTTCCTCAGCGCCATCGTCCGTACCCACGGTCGGAAAACCGACTAAAACCGTGGTGTTTTATTAACACATTGATAAAATTAAAATTAGTAATTTTCCACAAAAATAAAATTTTATTAATACGACCGGTTTCAATGCAACTACATCATCTTCTGGTCCTGGCTTTTGACCAGAAGATGATGTAGTTGCATTGAAACCGGTGGTATTAATAAAGTTTTATTTTTGTGGAAAATTGCTAATTTTAATTAATCATGTTATTCCACCATGTCACGCCTGAAACGTCTCTTTTTAACACATTGATCGACTAAATGTTTTAAATGTTTGTGATTGCTCATTATATTAGTGTATTTTTAATACTTTAGTACACACATCGGCAAAGAGACATGCATTCGGAACATCTTTAAAGTCTAAGCATGATGTTTGTATTTAAAATCTAAAGCATGCTGTACTTACTGTGCATGGAAAATTCTTCATCGGTGAACTAATGTTTTTGGAAAAAGGGGAACTAAGATTCAAAGGAATCCCCAATTTAATGTGAAGTAAAATAAAAAGCGGACCCAGGAAACCATTGGACAAATGGATCCAAAACAAAAGAAGAGAATTGTGAAGTGAAAGAGTCGTAGACTGGACATCTGCTGCTATTCTTCCAATTCTCTCTCTTTTTTTAGTCGGAAAACCGAAATATATTCGCCAATCCCTTGGCGATGATATTTATTGTGAATGCTAAATTTTGTCGACAGGCCGGAAATGCGAGTATTAGTGTTATCCGGTTCGCAGTTTGTACTTCTTCCAATTTTTAGACTTAGTTGGAGCTCCTTGCTTGGTAACTATTATCAAGTCAATGTGTATGTATGCTCAAAATATACATTTATAGAAAAGGAAAATGGCGAAATTGATGGATTAATCTCTGATTCTTAAATGTAGCCGCTTCAGACGTTTATGGATACACCTGACTCTCCTCTGATTTTCATTAACAACAGTTCATTTTTCCTTTGCAGCCGTCGTAATATTCAGTTTAACGATTTCTTCACCAAAGAAATTCATAAATCACTGCAGTCGCAAAATCAAGGATGGTGTCTTAGTTTTATCTCTCAGCTATACTCTCTTATATCGTTTGCTTTGGATATAGGTGCAAATGGAAAAAAGAAAACCGTGGTTACTTGATATTATTAGGAGTTTTGACACACTTTAAGCCAAGGTTCGTCGCCTATAATAAAGCGAATAAGGGTACCAGTATATTATTTGCCGGGCATGTAAAATTATTGCCATAACTTCTTAGTGATATAAAGGAAGCAGAATGGGTTTTTGAAGTGATCAAATAGTACATAAATTTACAATTTTAAGGAAAATGTTTACTTATTGAACGGAGGATAATTCTTGCATAGATGTTCTTCAACTGAGAAATGTTAATTTATACGTTTTGCAAACAAGGAGGCATGCAATGGATTATTTTTCAAACCAGTTAATCCTAATTAATAGTAAAAGTACAAAAAACTGTTTATGTTTAGGTACTGCGAAATGATTTCGTTTTCAAGCACGAAGATTGTAATTGTTCTTTCTTTTCTTTTAGCTATATTGAATATTTGTTTTATTATTCTGAAAATTCTTTGACCGAAAATTAATTTACATGTTTTTCTTACCATTTCGTTGGAATAATTTCGAAAAGCAAATCAATCTTAACATGTGTATGTTGCATTAAGCATAACTAAGTCAAAAACGCAATTTTTTTCGTGAAATCACACCCGTTAAAAATTGCAACCTGTTACTTTTGATACTCCAAAATTTAATCTGTTCTATTTAAGAAGTTAATCCGTCTATTTTTTCGTGGTCATGTAACATAAAAATAAATGATTTCTCACGTTACATTTTTTGTAACGACGCTGTGTAACTAAGTCTGGTTCTAAGTTCAATATCATTCATAAATTTTAAGGACTAAAAAAATTATTCCATTAGTGTTACATGCAGGAATAGGTAAAGTTAACACGTTTAATGTGAGGCCATTAACTAAGTAATATTTCGAACAAAGAAGTGAAAACGCTTCTACAATTTTCTTAACACCTCAACGCCTACGGCGAAGTGTATTGCGGTACATTTACTACGCTCCGACAGATATTTCCAATATCACCCGACGAGGGCGCAAAGTAAAGGACGTCTGTTAACACAAATGATTACGAGTGGGTATTCCCTGTACGAATTTGAACTTTGAAGAGGGGCATACAGCAAATGAAGCATACAGCATTTCGCATCTCGGAAGCATTCATGTCGCCCTTTAAGAGTCGTACGAATTGACACCTATGGCCATTCTGTTAATGCGCCCACTCCTAATCTTCTCATCGGCGACTTTTAACAATGCATGAATATCGACGGTGAACATCGAGTGACATCGATTGGATGAATATGGGAAAAAATATATCGTCGTTCAATTCGATAATATGCTCTTCGCTCTAGTTAGACCTAATTTGGAATATGCCGCGAGTTTTTGGGATCCTTGGGATATGGCAAAAAGAATTAGATAAATTCCAGAGAAAATCCGCTAGATTCGTTAAAAATATTTATAATAAGAAGATAGGTGTGACAGGTCTCTTAGGGGATTTCGGTTGGGAGCCACTAGAAATACGAAGAGAACAAGTGAGACAGACTTTTAGAAAGGTTCAGAAACAACGGGTTTAACGATGGCACTAAAGGAATTATAATGGCTCCACACTATTTAGGTAGATCAG
This sequence comes from Hetaerina titia, assembly GCA_037158775.1. Lineage (NCBI taxonomy): Eukaryota > Metazoa > Arthropoda > Insecta > Odonata > Calopterygidae > Hetaerina > Hetaerina titia. The sequence goes on along the minus strand of CM073775.1, from coordinate 61,718,367 downwards.
AGAACAAATATAACATAAGGAAGATATATTCCAATACAGATAGATTCAAAAACTCTTCTTTCCCAGAACAATCAGAAATCATAATAGTAAGAAACCGAAGTCCCTCTAGAAATATTAAAAACATTACATTTACAAGTTGAGACAAAATTAAAAATTCCAAGATATTTGGTTTAAATGTAGGTGCATGTGTATGTTTGTTGGTAGTTTGTTGTTTGAATGTGTGTGGGTTTTAAGTGTTTTTCCATGAATGTATACAATGTTTTGTTTGTGGCTTGCATAAATTTGTGGCTTTTGCATGCGGTTTTTCTTTCTTAATTACGGTTGGTGCCCCAACAGCCCCCGCCATACGCCCTTGCGGCGGCTTGCAGGGTATTAAGAGTAGCTGTTGATGTAGATATCGTTAGTATCCTCATTCCATCCCCAAAGGTTACTATATTTAATATGTTCCCCGTCTTAATTTGTATGATGCCTCCAAATTTGCGTTGCGATTACGCATTTGCATTTCATCGCGGCGTGACCTCACGAGACGGTCTCATTGTGAACAGCCCAACAGTAAAATACCGAATCCGTCTTAATTTTTTCCCCGTGTGTTGATCCTGTGGAATATGCAACCGCGCACACGTACGAATTAATCGGGATGCGCGCCTCGTTTCAGTTGCTTCCGAAGGACGCGTCGTGTTCAAGCCTCGCAAACATTGGCTCCACCTCCTCATCGGCATTGATTTCCATATCCTAGAGCCACACCTGGTCCCACTCCAGTCAATTATTATTTATTTGTCTTGGTCAGCGTAAACGTCGACGTTTCAGGGCTATTATTATCGAAAAGAAATTTGTCGGAACCGATACTGTTTGCTCTGCTGGATTATTTCCTTTTACCCCCAATGCTACTACGGCAATCAGATTTTTTTATGCATCGAATTGATAATTGTGATTCTTATCGCCTTTCGGAAATCTGTGTAAGTCAACAATGCAAAACAGATGCAGTGAGTATTTATTTTGACATGAAACCGTGTTTTCATGCGTGTGCCGTTGTTTTTGCGTAAGTTTAGTGGCTGTCATGCCAACAGTGATGATGATGAATCCAAGTGTGCCCGGGCGACTCATGTTTTCTCCTCTCTCAGATGTGATGACGATGAACTTTCTATCTCGTCTTTCACGGGAATGGAGTAGACGCTACGAAAGTCATTCTAGAAACTCTGTCATTCGTAAATGACGAATTCGCACCAAATACGCAGGTTTTGATTCAGTTTCCGCGATGTTGATCGAGGAATTTCGAAAGGTTTTTGTAATACACTTATTTCCCGCCCATAATTTGAAACATAAAATTTTCCTTACTTTGATACACAGTTAAAAAACGGATAAGTATATTTTTTAATTGGATTTGTGAAGCAGACTCGCAAAAATGTCGAGCACTAATAACTGATAACATTGATTCTGTGAATTATAGAAGTAAGTAGCATAGGAAATACGGCAATAGTACAAGGCACAAAGATTTCGTATGTCTCGTGGCATGTCCCTCAGAGATTACCTTTGAAGTTACTCAAGAATATAGTATGGCTCCTCGGGGATATATCCAATTTTAACACTAATAAAATGCTGCCAATGGATAAAATATGTTTAAGGCATTCTAGTTCCCCCTTTAGTTTAAAAAATAATTATATTAAGGATATAGTATTTTAATTGTGGATTGTTCGGGAAACTCTTCAAGGTGTAGGACTTCAAAGATCCTTTATTAAGTTATGAAATGTCGTGTAACCATTTTTTAGACATTAATGATTATTTAGAGTACATTTTATTACTCGACGAAATATTATAGCCTAAAAGTTTAAGATGTACCAGTTTTTTTATCAATTCGATATTTATTATTCCAATATTTTCATAAGGATTTAAAATTAGTGATAGAATTGAATATTATGTTCTCGAAGTTTGAAAATTTTATTTTTCCTCAAATAGACTTGAGGAATCGTTCCACCTTTTGTTCTCCATATCCCGTTTAGATGTTCCTTCCCTGGAATTTTATTGTTAATGTTTAGTGGTTGAAAACGTTTGTTACGCCCGTGTCATGATGACAAGAATGCAACATATACAATTAATCTAATCGCAATCAATTCACACTTATGTGGATGATTGATTTTTAAATATTTCGTCCAGGAGTCATTTTTGTGAATTCAATCAAATAAAATAGAGATAAAATAAATTAATTCGTATGTTAATTTTTTATTTTACTTTTGGAATTCATATGAATTTCCAGCGAGTCCTTCTGCATCAGCCATGGTAAATCATTTTGCCATAGCGGGAACCTAAGCTCTAATTCCTCCTTCAATTGTGATGCAAAGAAAATTTCTCGTGTGAGTCCCGTTCTGTATCATGGTACCCGTTTGGGTTTGGTGTGAAATTTATTGCAAATGGCGTAGTTGAGTGAAATACGTAACACCAATTTTTAAAGAATCGATGAAAATATGGCGAATATTTATTTCTGCCTCATTCCTTAATGGCCCAAAATGGTGGGAACGTTTGTCAGCCAGGACTTCGTCGTAGAGTCGTAGATGCTCATTTTACTTGGGTCGGCATTTATCGGATGAGAGATGAGGGCTTAATAAATAGGCTACTGGCGGTAACCTCGGGAGGAACGACAGCCTCCGCGTGCTATATCCATTCAATTTATGTTCCTATGCAGGAAACTGCGCATAAAATCTCTCCAGAGCATAATTTTTTTCTCTCTCGAATTTTTCTCGGAGAAAAATATCGATTCTCGAAGCGAAGGAAGATATAAGGTGAAGCTGCCTGAGAACAGTCAATATTTTTACGGACCATGGCTCCGCTCTCCTTGTTTTAGTTAAAGGTCAGCTAATTGCAGTTATTAATTAAAACATGGCAATTTTCCACAAAATAAAATGTAATACGACCAATGTAACTACATCATCATCAGGTGATGTAGTTACGAGTACATTGAAACCGGTCGTATTAAGTTTTATTTTGTGGAAAATTGCCAATTTTTAATTAGTCATGATATTCCACCATATCACGCCTGAAATGTCTCTTTTTTAATTGCAGTTAGCACCCTTCACAATGGAAATTAGTAAAAAGCTAGACATTTTAATGCTTTAATGTTTTTATTTTATTGTTGAAACTGTAATATGAGTTTCTAATATAAAAAACTATTAACCGCTGTTTTTTAAATTAAAGCTACGAATTTTAAGGACCGATAACTCACGAGAGAAATATAGCACTTGGACGGCACAATAGAATATAACAATATGCATAGAAAACACATAAAAGGGCACTCACAATTAAGATAGTTTTAGCTTTCGTCCTTCTCTTAGGCCTTCTTCAAGTCACCTGTCAAAATGTCTTTCATAATAATTTTAAAAAATACATTAATAGGAAGGGATTAGGCATTTTGGATTGGAAAAATATAACGAAGACAATCGTGATAAGGAAGGATGCAATATATTCAGTGAAATGCGTGATAGTACTTAGTGGTCAACCTTGAAGAAATGTTTTTACGTCTCTATTCGTTGACTGCCTCCAATAAAAATGAATTGTCACTATCCCAACTTGTGAATTTCCATCATTGCAATTCTCTTTTGGGTTGGCTTTACATCTCCTTTATAATATTGTTACCATTGTGTTATGAGCTTTTTTCTGTGCTCCGTCAGAATTTTCTGTGTTTTCCAACATTTTTTCACCATGTGAAGACCACAATTTTGGCTTCGGTTTTTTCTGATGGATAGATGCTATAATATGGGGATGCTTGAAGCACCTAACGCAGAGGAAAGGAAAAATCATTTCTTCTGAAATGGTCTGACTTTGACGGGGAAGAACTCTTCCGAGCCATATGATTTTCGTTCTTCATTCCACGTTAAGCAATGATCTCCACCGGTCTGGGCACCGCGAGGATTGGCGCCGAAGCAGACGCCTTCCGAAATCTCTGAACTTGCTTCTTAATTCTGAAGTGCGCCCTCACGGAAAATTTCTAATCATCAACCCCAAGCGGTCCCTGCTTTTTGATGCGGTGTAAGAAGGCCTCTTTCTTCTCCCGGCGGCGCCGCTTCACGGATTAGGAGCCAGAGACTTGGCAGCCGAATCCTCTTCGTCCGTGCAATCCCCATTGGCTGCCCCCTTCTCCCCTCCCCTATGGACACCCTCCCGATCTCCATCTGTCAGCAGTGAACTTAAAAGCGGCAGCGGCATACGGATCGAAAGGGAAAACTCGAGGGAGAAAGATAGAGAGGGAATTCGGGTGACAGCGAAAGAGATTCCGAAGGGAAGTCTAAATAGGGTGGCGAGTCTGGAGGAGGAAGGATACGCCCACAGCGTTCCGGTCCTAGGACCCAGCACTTCATTCTCCCCGTTCCGGATACTACGTGGGAAGGGGAGTTTTCGGCAAGAGTCCATCTGTCACCGCGACTGCACTCGGGGGTCCAAGTGCGCGTTGCGCAATCAAGTTGGGTTCGGGGGAATGAACGTCGACAAGCAGGGTTGCCGCTGCGTGCCTGGAGAAGAATGGAACCAACCGGGAGGAGTCAGTGACATCGTGGGTGTGGCTGTGTCTCAGTGTTCCCTTTTTCGTTCAGGGATAACGTTATTGGACGGACCGGGCGCTAGAGCCTCGTCCGAAATACAAGGGAAATCGAGGATCGAGGCAAGCAATCCTTTTGCACAGAAATTTTAATATCTGGACACTTTACTGTTCGAAACATCATCTAGCGACAAAAACGTAGTAAGGTTACATTTAATCTTATCCATAAGGTACACCAACGTGTGCCTATCTAAAGATGCTGAGCGGTCATTATAGCTACACGTCAAACCATTGCATTCCCTTCATTAATTTCAACTGCCGTCATGTCCGATTTGTTTAATTTCTTTACGTTCATCTTATGTTTACAAGTATTTTATTGACTTAGTCTTATGATTCTGCTTTATGATATGATATATGATTTCTGAAGTCTTATGATATGTGCAAAAACCCAATGCTGAAATACCGTCTCTCGTTTATATACTTTTTTTTTAATCAGCTCGGCATCTGAGTTGGGGTTTTCCCTATTTTTCTGGTTAGCTTAACCTAGTCAAAAGGAGCTTTGCGTATTGGGCATGAGAATTGAATATTGATATCAGTTATAAAATTAGCCAATATTAAATCTTAAATAATATCCTAAATTCATTATACCTTCCTTGCCTAGATGTTATATACCTATCAATCTGTTCACCGACAAAGTATTTATTCCCAGAGAAAATGAAGTTACTAGTAGCGAGTCACTATCTTCCATTTTCAGCTGTCATATGGAAACAGTGGCGACGGTGGAAGTTCTGCAAAGCTGAAGCTCAGAGTAGCTCTAATAACCGCAGGTGACGAAACGTTATAATATATTTAATATGTCAACTAGGAGACCGGGTCCAGTCCACGGGATGAAATCCATCGTACAGCAAATAATTTATTTGTATGATTCTGCACAGTTGTTCTCAATCCTTAAATTTTGATAGAGGTTAAGAGATTAAAATGAAGGGCACCCATGTTGCGTTTACTTCAGTACAGAGGATGCTCTGCGACCGTTTCTTTTTAATTACTCTACCGATCTTCTGGGAGGGCGGAGAAATAATTTGCCCCGATTCGGCTCACCGATGTCTTCGGCTATTCCTGTCGTGTGGGAGGGGTGTGAATGGGCAGTGGGAATGGGATGGTGGGGGAGCTTTTGGATTGGAGCCTGGAGGGAAATAGGTGGAGAATTGGGGACCCTAGGGGGGTGTTCCAGCCAGCCTGGGGCATTCGTTTCTTTTTCCCGAAATTTGCTGCCGTTTCGGGCAGCAAAATAATTCATGGTGATGGGATACACTCGGATCTGCTGCCGCAGGGTAGCTGCCAAGATTAAAAATATGATCGTTCCACCCTTGAAAACGGGCAGAAGCCACACGGCGATTACAATGGGAATGGAAAAGGAAAAATAGCCTGGGTTTTACGTTGCCGTCAAAATGTATGGCTAGGGCTGATGGGGGGAGAAGGGAAAGGGAGTGCCAGGCTTGGAGCAAAAGGGGAGAAATTAGGAAGGAGGATCTGTGCTGGATATTCGTGCTTCTTCAGGCTTCCCCAACAATTGTTTCCATAATTTTATGTGGCTCTTAATACTTCCGTTAAATTTCATGGCACCTTGTTTAAACAGAAGTCATTATCAGGGCTGATAGTGCCTTAGATGAGGGCAGAATTCCACTTGCTTTAATTTCTTCAGCAACATTTGAAATAAGCGCATTCACGTGCAGTTCGTTTTATGTGACGCCTGTGAAGTTACAGTTAATTTTAGGTGTCTATAAATTCACATAGCGCGATATTAGCCGTCCTGAGGATTTTTAGCCCAGAAAATACAATTTAAGGTCAGAGGTTCGGCAAATAATATGTTCTACTGACCGGGCTATCACGATGCCTACTAAAATTTCTGCGTGGTGTTATTCATTGTTGCACGCTTGAAAAATGCGAGAGCTTGCAATATTTAGGGAAAATCATTAAAATACATTTCAAAGGGTTAAAATTATGTTAAAATCCTCATTTAACGAACCATTCATATGCCTGTTACAAAAATAGGGTTGGGTTGAATATTTTCTCAGTCAAAAAGAACCTTTAAGTGAAACAGTGCAACTAATGGTTCCGTTCATTTTCATAACTTCCAAGGACAACACTATGGTGTTATTCGTTTTTGCAAGACACCAATAAAATTAGCGTGCTAAATTTTCACTCCGTTATGAGTATGTTAGTATAATATTCTTTTGTGAGCGATGAAACATCGGCCTCGAACACATGAAAACGTAAGAATAATCGATAAATCCAGTACTAGTGATCCTTCATATACGATTCCACCAATTGTTTTGACGAATGAAGACTATATTTATGGAATGGGGCTGCAGTTTTTCACCAGGTCGACTTTAAATTCTAACACCCCATCGTTTAAAAAATAGTACCTACCTGTTAAAGTGAGCAGGGTACTAGAACAGGGATCGATGGAAAATGTAGAGTGGGTTACGGGAGGTGAATCCTTCATCATCACCCAGTTGGTCGTGGTCCGCGTAATATTCTCGTGATGCGTTAAGTATGAGGATATACTCTTGAAAAGAGATTACGCTTCGCCACGTCTGTACGAGTTTCGTAGAATGCTGAAAAACGCGCATTGATGTAATTAAAAAGTAGTTTGCTTTTCTGGTCGCTAAAGAGTCGTTAAAAGTGATAATAATGAAATCAAACTGGAAGCTTGTTGTGAGTTCGTTTTCTCGTTAAGATTCCATCGAGTAGGTCACGAAGCGTGTGGTTAATGTGAATAAGCTAAGTATACAATCGAATGGATGCATAAAAATACTTGCTTGTGCGATTCTTTGATATGCTAAGCGTAATCAGAGTTTTTATGCAAAAATATCAAGCGTTGCGCTATATAAGAGATTCCGTATTTTTCCCTACGTTATTTTTATTTTTCCCTGGAGTTATTTAATCAGTGATACCCCAGTGCAATGTGAAGTGGTGTGGGGCAATTTAAGGGTTTTTATAATGAAATTATCATACAATTCATGAAATTAGGCAAGACATTTTGGTCATTCCGCTTTGCGGGTTGTAAAGTAAAAACGGTGAACACATCGCTGCTCTAGGTTTATTCAATTGCCTATTAATTAGCTTAATTGCTGAATAAAATTCAAGCGACCACGTGAGTTGTCTAGTAGGCAATGTAATCCTTAGGAACATCACCAATTCTTAAAAAAATTCATTTGCAGATGTCACTGCACACGTAATGTAATTTTAAGCCTGGACAAGGAACTAAGCCTGAAAATTATCTCATGTTAGAATTTTAGAGGATTTTTCCGAATTATGTACGAAGTAGCTTTTGCAATGGTGAATTTTTCGCTGAGGTATTTATTTCAGTTTCATACTGTGTTTTAAATTTTAAATGTATGAAATACACGTTAACAATTAGTTATTACTGTGCCACTCTCTTCTGTTGGCAGTAATTGGTTTGATCCATGTTCTCAGAGATAGCCGTTACTTTCAGCATATACACATGCCCGTATGTCGACCAGGAGGTGACCCTTTCGTCAGCAGAAGAACTGTTGTCTAAGGGGCCCCATCCTTGAACCTAAACGTTCAACTTCTGTGAGCGACCTCTATTTTCCACCACTCTATTTTCAAATTGTTTTAGTATTCCTATTTACATAAGTAATTTGAGTTGCCTTCGATCAAAGAGTTCCTTATAAGTGTAGTGTGTGTGTGTATATATATGTATGTACGATCTCGTATGTATATGTATATATAAAACCATAAACACAGTAATCAACCCGAAGGTCGGTTTAGTAGGTGATGGTAGAGCTCACCCATGTACCAAGCCCGACGACGAGTGAACATTCACACATCAGGGTAGGGAGGCCAGTTCCTTTCCCTGTGCCATGGTTTCCCAGGAAGATCTGGTACCCGAAAAATCAACTAGCTTGGGTGGAGCTGCAGGTGCCCAAAGTGCCTTGCCCGGGAATCGAACCCGGGACCCTCCGGTCAGTAGACCACCGCGACCCGCATATGACAAAAGTAAATAAAAGATATGGAGACCACAGAATGGTGTAACCGCATGGAATATAACACAAGGGTTGCAAATAATTTTCGGCGGCAAGATCTCCTCCTTAAGTGTTTATTTAGATATATATGCATACATAACGAAAATACACTCGTAGATTCCTATATTTTTGCCTTTGTCCGCTAGTGCTAGCTTCATATACATTATTATTCACATCCGTGACACTTTCTCATAGGAAAAATATATATATATATATATATATATATATATTGGATGGCGGTGGTCTAGTGGGTAGAGCGTTGGACTACTGACCCCGGGTCCCAGGTTCGATTCCCGGGCAAGGCACTTTGGGCACCTGCAGCTCCACCCAAGCTAGTTGATTTTTCGGGTACCAGATCTTCCTGGGAAACCATAACCGGCACAGGGAAAGGAACTGGCCCCCCTACCCTGATGTGTGAATATTCACACGCCGCCGGGCTTAGTACTGGGTGAGCTCTACCATCACCTACTAAACCGACCTTCGGGTTGATTACTGTGTTTATGGTTTTTTTATATATATATATTATATATATATATATATGTGTATAAATTATTTTAATATAAATTAACTCTCTCTCCATAAGTATATTTTTATGTATATAGGTGGGTGAGAGGAAATCAAGTTCATCATACATGAAAATTTAGAATGTTTTTAAAATGTAGGGAGGAGATTCATGCTTAGTTGTCTTGGATTGAAAACATTTTTATAGTTTATATTTAAAACCTCTCGGAATCAAGTAAGGGTACAAACGTCGTACACGATAATTTCATGCGTTTGTAAACTCATTTCTGAAATAAATATTGCAAGTAACAAGGACAACATTTTTATTCTCCATGGGAGTTCACGAGTCCGAAGCACGTGCAGCTCCGTTTACGACTCATTAATGGTAGTTTTATCCGTTAATGCTATGGTTATGTTGAAACACGGTGGTATCTGCAGCTTTATTTACGTCCCTTTTAACCCTCCGCGTCGCTTTCCAGAAGAGAACGTTTACTCGCCTAAGTACCTTCAGCAGGGATCGCTATAAATTTTTATGGTTGCGGTTCCGTCGGAATAGGGATTACAGAACAACCTACAAAAAAATGAAATTATTCGGAGCATCACCAAAACCATATTATTGAATTTCATAGGTAATTTTTGGAAATTATTTGTTTGAAGAGCTCAGCTAAAAAAACTGATTTCACTAAAATTGATTAGTTATTGATCTAGCAGTTACTGTACTGGTAGTAGTGGCAATAGATTCCTCTATGGAACGCTTTCGTCGTTTGTAATTAGAAATCCATAATAACGGTCATTGGACAAGAATATATGAGCCTGTCAGTTTAAAAGTATCAAATTGATATAACTTCGTGGATGCTTTGATATCTTCGTGGTATAAATTCTTTTGTTAGATATGGGATTAGTTGATGAGTGATGTGGTACGATCTAGCCTTAGATGTTGGAGTGGCCAAAAATGTTATGGTACTACAATATTTATATCGCTATCGACTCATTTTCTTATAATATACGAAACTATGCAAACAATTTAATTAGAATTCTTATCTGCCAACGATGGGCATTGATGATGGTTTTCTCATTTTTCTGTCTAGGTTCAGTGTTTTTATTCAGGCATGCCAAAGGGCATGTATGGATGGATAGCTCTTGTGTATTTCCGAAAGCTATTACACGCAACCATTGTAAAACTTCACGCGACCTGGAGTTCAGTGCTTAATAGGTGATGCTTAAAGCCTTGTTAATTTTGTCACGCGAAATTTTACGTCGCGCGTTACGAAAACTTCGGCGAGCAAAAGTTTTGAGAATTGAATGCGAAACAAAGCACCGCGAAGTTTCCAGGAATTGAGTTTTGGCCGCTCCTTGTCCGTGGCACGACGTGGTTGCGGCATTCCTTTTTGAGATTCGCCTCGAAGAGGGTGGCTCGGGTCGAACGTGTGCCGGTAGATCTTGGTCGAACTTCGTGGGCGTTCCCGCGCTAGACCGTCGGTAAACACTCGTCCGCCTTGTTTGTTCAACTTTATGGAGTAGCGTCGCGCGTCTAGTATTAATCCGACAGATGTCCCCGCGGCGGAGGGTTATTAGGCAAAATAAGTCTTGACGCCGTTCGTGCGGGGATTCCCCGCCGTCTGTGCTACCACGGGTGACCGTCGTCGTCGGTGCGGGGGCGGGGAGAGAGGATGAGTTGCCCCCGAACGGATCCGCCGCTAACGATGCGCTCTCGGGTTAATTAATACTTTTAGTTTTAGCCTTCGAGGAGGGGTCCCTCCCCCCAAGTGTAATGGACGGCCTTCTCCTCTAAATGGCGGTCGAATCGATGCAATATCTCACGAGGTTGACGCCTTAATGCTCCCAGTATAATCCTCCCCCTCCAAGTGCCTGGCGAGTCCCAGCGGAGCAATCCTTTTTATCACGCTTTTAAGACGCTCCCCAAACCCCTCCACCACACCCCACAGTCAAGTCGCCTTGAACGCATTCCGAAATTTCCGTCGAATTAATCGACTCTTGTGCAAGTCCAATGCTTTCACTAATTCTTTTCTTAAATGATAGGCATCGGGAGTTAATGAAGCCGAGACGAGTCAATGTTAGTTTATCTAATAGACTAATGCCTTCCCTTGATATTTGACAGGGGGCGGTTTCGGTAAATCTTTAGAATTTGAATCAATACTTTACCACAGAAAAGCAAGTCAAAATTGGTTGACACTTGCGATTTGTTCTTTTTTTTGCGTACGAGTTCTTCCGTTCTGAGGAATAAATTTGAGTACGTTTTGAGGTATTTCCATCTTTGCTCTTGCGTGTGAATGCGGCAGTTTTGATTTTGGTTGACGTTCCATTGATGTTCCCTCTCCCCCCGTTATATTTTCACATCCGATTTCCTCTTCTTAGTCGTAATAATTTCAGCGAATCAATTTGCATAGGGCAGCGGCTCGGCCGTAAATGATTTCAAAAGCCGATAAGCCCTCGTGGGCAAAATGCCGGTGCACGATTGTCCTCTTGAAATCCCCAGGCACCCTACTGAGTCCATTAGACGCAAGGAAGGATCTGTTTGCTTTCACTTTCTTCGTCAGCCGTTTCTCTTGGTTAGGTATCCAATTTTCCGTGAAAGTTAAACTAGGATACGTAATCCAAATTAATGGACCATCTCGAGCCAGCAGCTGGGATCCCGTGCGCGAATTTCCTGAATCCACACAGTTAATCGGAACATTGTTATCTGCTTACAAATTTGAACATATTTGGCCCAGGAATAGGTTTAATTTTTAATTGATTTATTTACTGGTCAATAGGTGATTTTATTTACCTTCATAAATATGGTTCCTGAATTCTGAGTCATCGTTCTCTCGTATTAGATTATTTTAATTTCCATATTTCCTGGACCGAATTAGAATTGCTTTTTGTCCGAAGTTTCACTTGATAAATTCAAAGACGTTGATTAAAGACTTTCTAGTGATAGGATAAGGAAGCTTCTTTGGAAACAGTTCTATACCTTTGCAGAAACATGTAAACCATTGGGGCAGTATTTGATTAATTCTAATCAGTAATCTTAAAAATTTTAATTTCTCTCAAGTACACCAATCTGACTGAATTAGAATGAAAGAAAAGATGAATGGCATATCAATCTGATGGAAATAATTAATACAGTTGTATAACTTTCCAAATTTGCGGGGCGAATGTAAATGAGGCTAATAAAATCGGACTTGAAGGAATCGGATGACTAGCATTATTTCTTTGTTGGAAACGATTTTGCTTTCGTGAATAATAGCTAGTATAACATCGTAATGTTTTCCGTGAATAGCGATCGTCTCTGGCGGCTCTCCCTGGCACTTTTCCCCCCCAGGGTCAGTCCTGTAGCTGCGAAACGCGTCCCGGCTTTCCCGCCACCCACATGACAAAAATTTGATTTACCAACCAAGAAATCCCCTCCACCTCTATCCCGCATGCCAGAAACACCACTTGGTTTACGTTCCTGGCAATCTAAAAATATTGGCATTAAATATTGATTGTGGGGGTAGTGGACCTTGAGAGGGTAAGAGTGCAGCTGCCAATGGCGTCGGGAGATAAATTACCACCGCCACCACCCCTCGCGGACGCAGTAAACTAAAGGCGTAAAACTGTCGCTAAAACTTTGCAAATTCCCTCCATCGATATTGATATAACGCCCCTACCCGAGGGCGAGGTCCATTTCACTTGGTAACACTTGCAGAGGATATTGATCGCTCGCTTCTGTTTTGATGAAATGTATTTCATCCCTCCCGAATATGTAACATGATTAGGGTGTAGAGAACATAGTCTATTGGGATTTGGCTCTCAAATTCCAGTTTAAAATCATTTATCTCTTGCTTTCAAACGAATTTGACCCCCTTTTCCTCATGAAATTCCTATGAACCAGTTCAATCTGTCGAAAAATTCAAAATGGGACCATCTAGCGTAAATTAAAAGATGTCCATGCCAGAGAATAGTGTCAAACCAGCTTCCTTTGATTGACTAGACGGGCGAATTACGCAGAATACTGACCCTGCTGCCTCCATCCGACAATGAATACAAATGCGTGGAGGATAATGCCGTAATAACTATCAGTTCAATCAAACAGAAAAATGGAATCTCACTCTCCCGTCACGAGGTGGTTGCTTAATCATAGATATTAAATATCGCCATAGCAAAACTAAGTACAATATTTACTTTCTGCAAGGTAAAGAGGATGAGCGAAATTCAGCAACACAGACGTTGCGCTATAATGCCTGTATGATACCGATGGAAAACCTGTTTTGAAGAAACTATCGGTATTAACATCTTAAAGGTTATCAATTATTAGGAAGTAATTATGAATTACATGACCCTGTGAAACGCTATACTTGTCTCGTAGCGTTCTTTTACAGCTGGCCCTGAAAGCGTCCTCGAGGACTTTTGGCAGAGTAAGCTAGGCCCTTGACCAAAAGAGTAATTAACTGAATATCCTTTTTATGCCCTACGTAGGCGTATGAAGCTTTATAGGAGATGAATAGTACTTATGAGGCCTTCCAAACTCTCAATAATTTTTCGGGCAAACGAACGGGCGTTTCGGAGAGAATCAAAAAGCAAATAGGATAAAATATTATGAAATTTATAATTAAATACAAGACTAACCAGAATGTAAAATGAAACCACATAATTTTTATTCCGAGGGTTGTAAATTTGGAGCGTACAAAATAAACTCCCGAAAAACTTGAAATTGGTCTTTGTTTGCTTCAATTTGTTTCCTGTCCAATTAATTCACAAGGTGCCTCAATTAAAATTGTAGCCAAACCACACATTTAATAAAATAATATCCTCACTTCATTGACTTCTATATGCCTCTAAGTAATCTTGGGACACAAAAAGTAGGATTAGAATGTCGCAATCGATATATGTTTGTATGTGCTACCGTGAATCTTTTTTTGTAAGGAAGCACCCGAGTATAAATCATTTATACATTCTTAGACAATTACGCTGTTCGTTCTTCTTCGAAAGAGCATGGCATACAATGATTTGAACAAAACCTAATATCAGTTTGAACAAAACCTAATATCGAAATGTAAGAAATAATCACCTTGAGAAGGGAACCACACTGCGTGCTCCATTTCAGTTATTGGTTGTTAATTAAGTTAATAAATTCAGTTTTCACGTGGGTGAGGATGGAGAATCAAAATAAAATAATTTCTTGTCTTCATTGAGCCGTCTGAAGTCGTGCGAAGGTCGCATCACTTAAAGGGGAGAATCCTTTATTATTATTTCACTCTTTTATTTCCCCTCCCTCGAAGTTCAAGATCAAACAAGCAACCTTCGGGCGGCTCGCTTCCCGATCTCATTGCCCATTCACCTTGTGGAGTCCTCCCCAAGGCGGACGATGGCCGCACGTATGTGCAGAGTGGTGGTCTGTGTCAGGGACCGCAACCCCCCTCCCACAAACCTCCCCCCACCCCCCCACCGACCATCCCTTTCTCGACGGATACCCCGAAAGGGGATGCAAACACAAACACGCTCGCTCCCAGGCATTGAGGGATGCGAAGCGGAAAAGGAAACACGGATTCGATAATTGAGAGGGAGAGAGAGAGCCCTTAGAGATGAGCTTGGGGTAGGAGTTGGAAATGCAGAGAGAGAGAGAGAGAGGGGGGGGAGGGAAGGCCTGTGGGGATGGGTCGTGGGTGAAGGAAGAGAGGAGTGAGTGGTTACATTTTATGCAGAATGTCTGAAAGGTCGGGGAGATAGAATTTTCAAGTCTATTCTGGGACCTGTCCCAGGAGCATATGCTTACGAGTGTCTAAAATGCGTAGCAATCGTTTTTTTTACATATTATCTAAAATTTCTGCTTTCGGATGAGTCTTCTTTATCATTCATGAGCATTATGGTTAAAAACATTTTTTTGAATGAACTTTCTAAGAAATGCATATTTGATAAATGCCAAGAAAGATATGTACGTACATCGGCAATCGATGGCTCCGTGGGAGTAAAATGCAAGAATTTTGCAATCGTTTTTGTCAGTTCATCAGCTCTGGGGAAAATGTTTACCCGACAAATCAATTGACTACAAATTACATAGAAATGTATGTTAGTTCATGAACGTTTTACTGTTGCAATAGGAAAGATTTTTGATGTACGGGATCAATATAGTACCATTATCAATATACCGAGTCAACTTATTTTATATTTTGGAATAAATTTAATAGTGGTGATATGCTGACCCAAACATTTTTAATGATTACTTCCGACGAAAGTCAACAGTCCTAAGCAAATAAGAAGGTTCATTAGCGGGATGTGGTAGCGGCCTGGGAGGGAGTGGAGCCTCTTCCCGTTGGAACACACCAGCAGCTCGGTCTCAAATTTAGATGCAAGATGCAGAGATGGTTGCCTTCCTTGGAATTCGAGCGCGAGGGAGTTTGAATTCCCAGGGGAAGGAAGACGTTTGGTACTTTAACCGACTGCCGCCGTCCCTAGCGATGAAACTGAAGAACTCGACACACTCTCCCTCTATCCGTCTCACCATGCGACGCCCGCCAAACCCCATCCCCTCCGATACACTCTCCTCGGGGAGTTGGTTATTTTTTCCCTTTAAATTTCCTCGTCATCTCGTCCTCCTTCCAAAGAGGGTGTTTGCATCCTCGCCCCTGCAGTGAGTGGCCTTGCCTTTCGAAACTATTTCTATGACTGCAACGCTCAGCTTCCGTCGCTGTGCGATGTGAGTGGGTGAAATGTCATTCACATCGCTACGGCACTCTTATCACGATATTGCATTCACATCGCGACTCTACATACGTACGTATCACAGCATTACATTATATTGAATGCATACACACGTTTATTCACACTTCGACATGGTTTTCATGTAGCTAGTCACAATTCAATCTCATTATCGCTGTTGACAACGGATTATCTTAGTTGTACCATTCATGCCGAACAAGGCGAACATTTACTCGATATCGCTTTGCGATATCGAGCACGACATCGCTCATCTCGAATCTTTCATCTCTAATAGCAGGTGACTACCTCTTTCAATCTTTTCCTCCCACTCTTGACTCTGTATGTTTATTTCCGTCTTATGTCTTACTTAAAAAAAGATCATTCATGGCGAAATACATGATGTAACATGACGCAATCGCTATATTTTTGGGGAACTTGGTGTTCACGTGATTAAATCAGGACGTTGGCTGATGTACTTGACTCTCGCCACAAAGGCGCTGGCTCGATTTGCTTGTAGGATTTGCAGAATTTTACTTCGGTATTTCAGTTCCCATTTCTGTGCCTTATGGTAATCCTTCAAGTACAGTACCGACTCTGCTTGTCGAGTGGAACGATAAAATCGGAGATGGTTTGAGGTGTGACCTAATTTTGACATTTGTTTCTCGCCAATCCTTTGGATATTTCCTAAGTTGAATTTTACACTCTCCTATCGTCGAAGACTTGAATACCTCCATTTCAAAAGATTTTGTACTTTTCCACGGACTTTATTTGATATATTTTAAATAAAACTTCTGCAAAAGTACAAAATGTTTTAATATAGATGCCAAATACTTCCACGAAGTGAAGCCTGAAACCGTTGAGTTTATCTCTTCTTACCTCTTAAAAATAATGGAGTAGGCATCTCCAGCCTCCAAATGGTAGAGACGCTAATAGATTTAGTACTTTATTTTTTCGTTAATATGGGTTATATATACTTACGTTATAAATGATTGAAGGAAATATTGAATTTTAAAATACTTGAAACGAACGTGTTGGGAACTGTGAGTTCTGTTCCTAATTCCTCTTGCGAAAGGTGGTTGCACCACCGAAAATTCGAGAACCAGTGAGTCCCTCTTTTATATGTTTTAGTTTCTGTGTTTGTGTCGACTAGTTAGTCAATTTACATTATATATATATTTATATATGTATATATATATATATATATATATATATATATTATTCAGGTATACATGCCACCGAGCAACCACAAGGAGGAAGAAGTCGATAGGATGTATGATGAGTTAGAGGATATCATCGCGAGTGTTCCTGCAGGGAAACATTTGATAGTGATGGGGGATTGGAATGCGACGGTAGGCGAAGGAAGAGATGGTGGTGAGGTGGGGGACTATGGGTTAGGCACGAGGAATGAACGCGGGGAGAAAGCAATTGAATTCTGCAGGAGACAGGGGTTAGTCATCACTAACACATGGTTTAGACACCACAAAAGGCGTAGGTATACATGGAAAATGCCAGGTGACTCAGAAAGGTATCAGTTAGATTATATTATGGTTAGGCACAGGTTTAGGAACAGTGTGATAAATTCGCACAGTTTCCCAGGAGCGGATGCGGACTCTGACCACAATTTAGTTGTTATGAAATGTAATGTTCGTTTCAAGAAGATAAGGCAAGGGCGGCGGGCTAAAAAATGGAATTTAGAAGCAGTAAATGAATTAACGAGGAAGGAGTATCAGGAGGCTGTAGAGAAAATGATGGATGACGGTAAAGAACTGAGTACTATCGAAGAAAAATGGGAATGTATCAAGAAAGGGATATTGGAAGCCGCTAAAGACACTATAGGAACCGTTAACGGGAAAAGGATAAGGAAACCATGGGTAACGGATGAGATGATTGCAAAGATGGATGAGAGAAGAAGATGGAAAAATGTAAACACAGAGTTAGGCAAAATGAAGTACAAAGAGTTAAACAATAAATTGAGAAGGGCCACAAATAAAGCAAAAGAAGAATGGTGGAAAACGCAATGCGAGGATATGGAAAGTTTACAGAAGAAGGGTGAAATTGGTGCTCTATACAGCAAGGTTAAGTTATTATCGGGAAGTAAGAAGGCAAGATGTGTGCTAACAGTTAAAGATAAATGGGGTAAGATAATAGTTGAACCAGGAAAAATCCAAGAGAGATGGAAGGAATATATAGAAACACTGTATGGTAAAGAACTTAGGCCGACAAGGTTAGACATAGAAAAGGAACATGACGTAGAAGAAGATAGCTTAGGTCCAGGCATACTCGACGATGAAATAGAAAGGGCATTAAAGGAGATGAAAGCAAATAAGGCTGTGGGGCTGGACAATATTCCTGTAGAAATGTTGAAATGGTTAGGGAAAGGTGGGAAGAAGGCCATATATGGACTGATTCGTAGTATCTATGAGGAAGGAATCTGGCCGGAAGATTTTGTGAGATCGGTGTTAGTTCCTATTCCAAAAAAGGCAAAGGCTTCGTCATGTGAGGATTACAGAACAATAAGTTTGATATCCCACGCAGCTAAAGTTATTCTCAGGATCATCAACAAAAGGATAGAGAGTAAGGCAAATGATTACTTAGGGGATGATCAGTTTGGGTTCAGGAAAGGAAGAGGTACGCGTGATGCCATTGCAGTAATGAGATCACTAGTCGAGAGGAATATAGAATACAATCAGGACGTTTTTGCCTGTTTTGTAGATTTCGAAAAAGCGTTTGATAGAGTGAATTGGGAAAAATTAATGCGTGTATTGCAGAAAATAGGAATGGATTGGAGGGACAGGAGACTGATCCGCAACCTGTACATGTCTCAGACTGCTCAGGTGCGAGTGGGGAACGGAGAGTCCGGATGGGCAGTGTTAGGAAGAGGTGTAAGGCAGGGTTGCCCATTGTCACCGGTACTGTTCAACGTATATGTAGAGGAAATGATTAAAGAGGCATGGGAAGAACTGGAGGTAGGAATGA
The DNA here is from genome assembly GCA_037158775.1 of Hetaerina titia. Classification (NCBI taxonomy): domain Eukaryota; kingdom Metazoa; phylum Arthropoda; class Insecta; order Odonata; family Calopterygidae; genus Hetaerina; species Hetaerina titia. The sequence goes on along the minus strand of CM073775.1, from coordinate 61,699,635 downwards.
AAGTCGGAGGGGAATTCGTAAAATCGGTTAGGTTTGCTGATGACCAAGCATTAGTTGCTCAGTCAGCCAAGGGGTTGCAAGCATTGTTGAGTGAATTGGAGGTTCAGTGCGATAAATATGGGATGAGAATAAATATTAATAAAACAAAGGTTATGCGATTTTCCAGAAAGAAAAAGGCTAAGCTAAATATTAAAATAGGCGGGGAAAAAATAGAGCAGGTAGAACAGTTTACATATCTCGGAAGTGTTTTGGACCAACACGGTCAAAGTGGTAGGGACGTAAGGAGAAGAATTGCGCTAGGCAAGGAGGCTTTCTCAAGGAGGAGGGAGTTGATGACGGGGACGTTGAGTAGGGATGTTAAGACAAGACTCGTAAAAACTCTGATATGGAGCGTAGCTATGTACGGCGCGGAAACGTGGTCGCTGAAGCAGGAGGATAGACGTAGATTGGAGGCTTTTGAAATGTGGGTGTGGAGAAGAATGGAAAAGGTGAAATGGACCGAAAGGAAAACAAATGAGGAAGTACTAGAAATGGTGGGGGAGGAGAGGGGTTTGTTGAGAGAAATCCTATGGAGGCAGGAAAAATGGATGAAGGGCGTATTGAGCGGTAGTGGAATGTTGAAGAGGGTAATAGAGGGAAGAATGTTGGGCAAGCGAGGTAAGGGTAGGAACAGGATAGGGATGTTGGACGAGATGAAGGGAGGAAAGAAGTACACCGAGATGAAGAGGGACCTGATATAGATTAGTTTTCTAGGTGGGGAGTCACAAAATGTTTATTTGATAGTTGGGTCCATCCAAAAACCTACCTTAACCGGTAGATTACCTAAAAAAAAAATATATATATATATATATATATATATATATATATGGGTCGTGGTAGTCCAGGGGGTAGAGCGTTGGACTACTGACCATAGGGTCCCGGATTCGATTCCCGGGCAAGGCACTGGCATTGGCACCCGCTACACTGTCGGGCTTAGTACTGGGTGAACTCTACCATCACTTACCAAACCGACCTTCGGGTTGAATACTTTGTGGTATATATATATTTGATGATATATGTATGTATATTCTATATGTATATATATATAATTAATAATTTCGACGGAGTTTAGCTCCGCCTTCCTCAGAAGAAACAGTAGTACTCTTCTGTGGAAGACGGAGCTAAATTCCGTCGAAATTATTAAGAAATAACGTGTGAGTGTTCTTTTTATGTGTTCTTATATTGTTTGTTGCAGTCCAAGTGTGTGTATATATATAGACACACATTCAAACTCAAACAATCTTAATCTGTTGATATCAGTTTTGACAATAAGTATGAACAAAATCTGTGAGGGTACTGCCAAATATTTTGTTGAATTGACCCGTATACAAACTATACTGGGAATTCGATTCACGGACCGAAAATAAGACGAATATGTGCAGTCATTTGAGTTCTAAATGTTCACATCTCCGCCAGATGATAAGGATATAAAGAGAAATAGTGCCATTAAGAACTCGAGCGGCTATACGCGCACGGGCAATGATGCCTTGAATCTCCTATCGTGGAATTAGCATGGAAATTCCTCAGATCCCGGCCGCTCATTGTTTTGGCGCCAGGCGACGATGGCGCTGCCACGTAATGTCTTTCACATCCTTGAGCACGGGCTCTCCGTTCGTGCTCCCTCGTCGGACAAAGGCCGTTGCCATGCCTCTCCGAAGGGAGATCGGGGGATCTGGAGCACTCACGGAGGGACAGAGAAAGGAGGGACGGCCGACGGTCGAAGACAAAAAAAAGAAAAGAAATAAGCCAGTGGTGTCCATCAAAGAGTGGAGCTGTTCTTCTTTCTGGTGAGTGCCGCGTTGTTCGCGTCGCACTCGCTCGCTTCGTCCCCGTTCGACGTCAAGATTTGCCGCAGACGGGCGTCGTCGTCGCAGCGTGGGGTTAGGCAAAGGAGAGGGGGAAGATCTGGCCGAAATTCATACTTTCATCCTTTAGACGTTCCTTTGGACGTTTGTTCACCACTCTCAGAGAACTTCCTTTGTTTTTGAGCTCCAGAACATTTTTTTGAAGTCGTTGAGAATGTATACCGGTCAGGGATACGAGAGTAGAGTATCTGGCGACAAAATGGTGTGGAAGTGGCTTTTGTCTGGTACTTCTGCTATTAATGGCCGGGCTAAATTAAATTTCCGGGAGATGAATTGATCTATTTTTGATTGCGAGAATTTTTATAATTCAGTATCATCGGCATTTGATTATTAATTATTTTAAATTGATACTGAATTTATGATAATAGCAAGCATATATGCGGTATCCTAATACTTTTTCATTTCCCATATACTGTTAAATAAATTAATCTTAAAATAAAATTTTCGGATATTTATCTGTGGTAAAATCATTTATAGTTCAACTTTGAAGGAGCTTAGGCTCCAAAGGCAATCAAATTTTGCAACCAGTCCGATGATTAACATATAAGAACGTAAAAGGAGCGTCCATCACGACCAATAGAAGAAATTAGCTAGCGGAGTCACTTGGTCTTAATATTAAGAGGTATCTTGGTCGCAATTTGTGACCTTTCTCTCGCTTTTTCTCCAGATATGACGGGCACAATCGATTCGGACTCATCTCTTATTAGTTCATATTCTCGGGATGCTATAGCCTCCTTCGTCTATCCTTTTCCATAGGGATTAGCCGATAGGTTTTGGTGGGGGGTAACCACAATTTGTAAGGAAGTGGATAGGGGTTGCGTCAGATCGAGAAGCGTGGGCAATCAGCGGTATCCGCAAGAATGGGGTGTTTTGCGGCCAATTCCGTGGATGCGGGCGTTTCGAGTGGAGGGTGACGGACGGCGGCCAAACGCTTCGACGACAAAAATGGCCGATGCTACCACTGCCAAGGGATCGGACCCTTCGGTATAAATTGCCCAGCCACCGACGCCCAGTCCCTACCAGGAGATTAAGGAGGAAGCAAGCGGGCGGCAGAAATACCACTACAACCGTTTTCTCTCTGTCCTTCTCGCGTGTCTCGTTATCCAAGCACGAAGTTAATGTGCAGCATCCCAAGTATTTAAGTTTAAGCTACAAAAATGAAATTCCCGAGATTTGTTCATGGCTGTTCCCTCGTAGATAGAAAAAGACATAAAGATATCAGGAAAGAATTAAAAATCCACTCATTAAATGACTGGGTACAAAAAGGGTACGAAGGAAGATTGGACAAACATTCAAAATCGTGTGCCTGAAAGAAAACCTTGGCAGTTTGACCGTGAATCCTATCACATTTAGCAGGGAGTCCAAAGTAGAGGGCAGAATTGTCGCACGTGCCCATAATATATCGTCTTTTTCTTTTCATCGTCATGTGGTTTTCGCGGGCATATGCTTACACGGCTGATTGTTGATTGATTGACGACCAAATCATATTGATAGCACCGGATAAATGGGAAGTACGGAAGGCAACCGTATCTCCTAGTAATTTTAGAGTAATTAGTTTGCTTCGTTATCATATCATGAATAGGGAACTGAAGCCTCCACCGGGAATTAAAGCAAGGTGGCAATCGATTTCCTAGTCGGAGTTGAAGTAGCGACATCACTCTATTTTCCCAGCGGACCCCATGTACAAATTATCTGCGAATTACTATAGATATAACAGGTCCCACCGTTCCGGTCTTGGATCAGTGTTGCCTTTGCCTTTTAGGGTTCTGGTAATTAGGGACTCGGCTTATGGACCAGGGAAACGACAAGGAAAGAGTGGAAGACGGGAAAAGACATCCTTGTTTTCATTCAATCTGTGTGCAGCTATGGAAGTAGCTCTGTAGAATAACCATTAGCAAAGAGACAGCTTACGATAAATGAAATATATGCCTATTTGAATCCTCAACGCGATCTACTGGCAGGAAGTCACCACCAGTGTGCTGTCATGTACGCAGCACTTACGCAGCTATGAAAGGTTCTCATATTCATGCTCACATGGTCAAGCATAATTAGGAAAATATATGGAACGATTTCAGATAAGCTCATAGCGTGTATTTCCGTCGAAATTCTTAAGTGGATATTTTTTAGGATTGCCAAAATTTAAGGTGCAAAACTATTATTCGTATGCTGTAGTGAAGACTTATTCAATTAGTGTCCTTCCGTGGTATGTTCCGCTCTTGGACCGTTGTTGCCCTTTCCTTTGTTGTTGAATAACCTGAAAACACTTTCCTTTTTGTTTCTGAAGCACAAACACTGTAAGATAATTCAACACTCTACTGCACAGACAGACAGATGCGCTAGGTCCGTATACTAGAAAAAAGGATGTTTCCGAACCATTTGGGAGGTAAGCATTTTCGGAAATGTCCTTTAAGAATTAGGACTACTTGCATTCGAAAATTATTCCCTGGAAAGGAAAATTTCTGTAGGACACATGGACCATGGCATTGGCATACAGTTGATAGACTGTATCCTAATGACATCTTTATTTATCAATACCGTAATTCTTTCCATCCTCTCCCAAAAAAACACTATCATTTTTAAGAGAACTTCGCGGGAGGGAGAGTGAAACCTATTTTTACGCGACGCTTAAATATAACAATTCGTTGGATGAATTTGTTCGAAGTATATCATCCGCATATAATGTTTTTAACATAAGGGTTTCATGTAATTTGTTACTAAAATGAAATACGTCCACTTAGGGTCCGACGGAAAAAGTTGTTAAAAGGTTCCCATACAACGTCTTGGAGAGGCAAATTAGAAAATATTAAGCGAGAGATGGAAAGAGGTAATATAAATGTGGTGAGATGGAAGGATAGCGGGGATAACTGGAGTGACAATTATAGAGTGATATACAGCGGCGGGGACGAGAGCCAACGAGGGGTTGCCGTAATATTAAATAAAGGGGTAGGAAGAAGCGTAGTCAATGTAGAGGAAGCAACTGATAGAATTTTACTCGTAGAGATTTAAGCAGAGCCAACGAACTTAGTCATTGTTCAGGTGTACATGCCACCGAGCAACCACAAGGAGGAAGAAATCGATAGGATATACAATGAGTTAGAGGATATAATCCCGTGTGCTTCTGCAGGGAAACATTTGATAGTGATGGGGGATGGGAATGCGACGGTCGGCGAAGGAAGGGAGGGTGGTGAGGTGGGGGACTATGGGTTAGGCACGAGGAATGAACGCGGGGAGAAAGCGATTGAATTCTGCAAGAAACAAGGGTTAGTCATCACCAACACATGGTTTAGACATCACAAAAGGCGTAGGTATACATGGAAAATGCCAGGTGACTCGGAAAGGTATCAGTTAGATTATATTATGGTTAGGCATGGGTTTAGGAACAGTATGATAAATTCGCACAGTTTCCCAGGAGCGGATGCGGACTCTGACCACAATTTAGTTGTTATGAAATGCAACGTCCGTTTCAAGAAGATAAGGCAAGGGCGGCGGGTTAGGAAATGCAACGTAGAAGCATTAAATGGATTAACGAGGAAGGAGTATCAGCAGGCTGTAGAGAAAATAATGGATGGCGATAAAGAATTGAGTACTATCGAAGAAAAATGGGAATGTATCAAGCAAGGGGTATCGGAAGCCGCATAAGACACTATAGGAACCGTTAACGGGAAAACGATAAGGAAACCATGAGTAACGGATGAGATGATTGCAAAGATGGATGAGATAAGAAGATGAAAAAATGTAAACACTGAGTTAGGCAAAATGAAGTACAAAGAGTTAAACAATAAACTGAAAAGGGCCACAAACAAAGCAAAAGAAGAATGGTGGAAAACGCAATGCGAGGATATGGAAAGTTTACAGAAGAAGGGTGAAATTGGTGCTCTATACAGCAAGGTAAAGTTATTATCGGGAAGTAAGAAGGCAAGATCTGTGCTAACAGTTAAAGATAAATGGGGTAAGATAATGGTTGAACCAGGAAAAATCCAAGAGAGATGGAAGGAATATATAGAAACACTGTATGATAAAGAACTTAGGCCGACAAGGTTAGACATAGAGGAACATGACGTAGAAGATGATGGCGTAGGTCCAGGCATACTCGACGATGAAATAGAAAGGGCATTAAAGGAGATGAAAGCAAATAAGGCCGTGGGGGTGGACAACATTCCTGTAGAACTGTTGAAATGTTTAGGAAAATGCGGGAAGAAGGCCCTATATGGACTGATTCGTAGTATCTATGAGGAAGGAATCTGGCCGGAAGATTTTGTGAGATCGGTGTAAGTTCCTATTCCAAAAAAGGCAAAGGCTACATCATGTGAGGATTACAGAATAATAAGTTTGATATCCCCCGCAGCTAAAGCTATTCTCAGGATCATCAACAAAAGGATAGAGAGTAAGGCAAATGATTACTTAGGGGATGATCAGTTTGGGTTTAGGAAAGGAAGAGGTACGCGTGATGCCATTGCAGTAATGAGATCACTAATCGAGAGGAATATAGAATACAATGAGGACATTTTTGCCTGTTTTGTAGATTTCGAAAGAGCGTTTGATAGAGTGAATTGGGAAAAATTAATGCGTGTATTGCAGAAAATAGGAATGGATGGGAGGGGCAGGAGACTGATCCGCAACTTGTACTTGTCTCGGACTGCTCAGGTGCGAGTGGGGAATGGAGAATCCGGATGGGCAGTGTTAGGAAGAGGTGTAAGGCAGGGTTGCCCATGTCACAGGTACTGTTCAACGTATATGTGGAGGAAATGGTTAAAGAGTTATGGGAAGAACTGGGGGTAGGAATGAAAGTCGGAGGGGAATTCGTAAAATCGGTTAGGTTTGCTGATGGCCAAGCATTAGTGGCTCAGTCGGCCAAGGGGTTGCAAGCATTGCTGAGTGAATTGGAGGCTCAGTGCGATAAATATGGGATGAGAATCAACATTAATAAAACAAAGGTTATGCGATTTTCCAGAAAGAAAAAGGCTAAGCTAAATATTAAAATAGGCGGGGAAAAAATAGAGCTGGTAGAACAGTTTACATATCTCGGAAGTGTTTTGGACCAATACGGTCAAAGTGGTAGGGACGTAAGGAGAAGAATTGTGCTAGGCAAGGAGGCTTTCTCAAGGAGGAGGGAGTTGATGACGGGGACGTTGAGTAGGGATGTTAAGACAAGACTCGTAAAAATTCTGATGTGGAGCGTAGCTATGTACGGTGCGGAAACGTGGTCACTGAAGCAGGAGGATAGACGTAGATTGGAGGCTGTTGAAATGTGGGTGTGGAGAAGAATGGAGAAGAATGAAATGGACCGAAAGGAAAACAAATGAGGAAGTACTAGAGATGGTGGATGAGGAGAGGGGTTTGTTGAGAGAAATCGTATGGAGGCAGGAAAAATGGATGAAAGGCGTATTGAGCGGTAGTGGAATGTTAAGAAGGTAATAGAGGGGAGAATGTTGGGCAAGCGAGGAAAGGGCAGGAACTGGATAGAGATGTTGGACGGGATGAAGGGAGGAAGAAAGTACACAGAGATGAAGAGGGACCTGATGTAGAGTAGTTTGCTGGATTGCGTTTTGTTAGGAGTCACAAAATATTTATTTGATAGTTGTGTCCATCCAAAAACCAACCTTAACCGATAGATTACCTTATAATAATATATACACACCACCTACCTCAACCCGTTAAACATTGGAGAATTTCCGTGGATTAGGTTATGTCTTAGACATGCCGCGACCAATTTTAAGAGTCCGAGTCAGATTACCTAATAATAATAATAATAAAACAACGTTTCGATTATTATCCAAATGTTCTCAGTCCGTGTGTGCATTAAATTTTCCACTTTTCTCAGTTGCGTATTTGGACACGAGTTGGGAATTTAGGTAGTCAGATTTAATATTTAGTGGATAGAATCTCGAAAGGAAAAGTATTCGTCTACATCACACCACAGAGGCCTTTACCAAAATATAAAATGTAAAAAAATATAAATATCACTTTCATGGAGGATTATTGTGATCGGCCAGGTTGTGAACGTGCATGTTTTGGTATCCTCCGAGGGATAACTGGTCCGCTTGCAAGGAATAAACCGGAATTAGTGCAAAGGTCATGAAGATAAAAAATTATCATAGACCCTAATATCAACTCAAGGTAGGATAGTATTCATGTGTAGTTTTAACTCTATGAGTTCGAACATGGATGATATCTTACCAGTTTTTACGTTTATTCGTGGAGAACTGGGAACTTCCTCTTGGCCTCAACGTATGTTGGGCCTAACTTACTCCCTTATTCAGTTCTTTATACTTTTTGCCAATCCAAAAAATATGTCCTCTTCTTTCCTCTTTTCCGCTTACCTTGCATTCGCCCTTGGATGGCGACTTTTAGTATTTCACTATCTCCCAATATCTCCTCCGTTCACCTTTTCGGGGGTTTCCGATTCCACCCTATAACTTCCTCTCCCCTCATCCCAGCGTATGTGAAACTTCGTAGTCGTTGGCCTTCCTTTCTTTCCAACTTATTTCCATTATTTTCCTCCACACCACTATCTCAAAAGCCTCTAAAACCCAAGCTCCTTCTCTTTTCTTAAAGTCTTCCGCACTGCACAGCGGTACGCTACACTTTCAAGCACTTATCTTGCCTAAACTTAAGCATTTAATAGAGCTTAATTAATTTTTAAAATCGGATTTAAAATGAAAATCGATGTATTTTATTCTTAGGGTCTACGAATGCATCGCGACACAAAAAAATAAAGTCGATCTTTATTGAAACGCTAAAATAAGTCTTTATCTTTTCTTAAAAAAACGCATTTCACTTTGCAAAAATAAGGGTACAAATATATACTATATGTATAAAATATAAAAAATATATATGTATATAAAATATATATGTATAAAAATATATATTTGGATCAACCCAGAAAGTCTAGATTGTATGTAGTTTTAATGTAAAAGGTACATGAATGATTTTTTTCCCTCAAAATCCTGAAAAACATAAAAAAAACCATAAACACAGTTCTCAACCCGAAGGTCGGTTTGGTAGGCGATGGTAGAGTTCACCCAGTACTAAGTCCGGCGGCGTGTGAATATTCACAAATCAGGGTAGGGGGCCAGTCCCTTTCCCTGTGCCGGGTATGGTTTCCCAGGAAGATCTAGTATCCGAAAAATCACATAGTGGGTGGAGCTGAGGGTGCCCAGAGAGGCTTGCCAGGGAATTGAACCCGGACCTTACGGTCAGTAGTCAAACGCTCTGCCCCTGGACTGCAACGACTCCTATATCGACTTAAATATGTAAAATATTTCCTCAAAGACTTTTCAGGATATCAACCTAAATTGACGATTTTTGAAATATTCTCCATTGGTCGGAGATACCGCTTCATTCACCGGTGTCCATAGACTACCGAATGGTAAAGCTAAGAGTTTCAGGCATAACTTTGTGGAATTCCTTCATGGTGAGGGTGAAAGAAAGAGGGGATAAAAAACCTGATGATGATGCGCAGCATCGAAACCATGGTCGTGTTGTATTAAAAGTGTGTGGAAGTGCAAGGTTTTTTTCTCTTTCTTTCACCCTCCCTACCGAATGGTATTTCATTATTTAAAAAATGAATGCTACTACTGTTAATACGGTTATACATATTATACAATGAGTCCTGATGAATTTTAATAATTTTTATGTTTAGAACGGCGCACATTCTTAAGGCGTCGGAAGGATCCAAAAGTGTTTCTTTTTAATTAAACAATGATTATTTAGGTTTTGTTGTTTTTTAAGCAGTTTCACTTTTGATTTCCTTAAATGGCTCTTTTTACATATCTTTCATCACTTTATTGAAATTGGTCTCGCTTGCCGAATATAGTGAATATACTGATGAAAAATGCCCGTGCACTTATTGTGAAAAAAAAGTTTTTATCAAACGATAATTTCTCAGAACCGTGCATACACAGGCACTACGACTCGTACTTTACAACTACATATTATGTCTATTTTCGCTTATCGCAGTCTGCGGTCTATAAAATCGTGATATTCTTTTCCGGATTCCGATGAATGTGCAAAAGATTTTCGGCCATCTATGTTCGGTTTCATCCTACTTTGCGTCGCATCGGAGGAGCTCGATCCGGAGTATGGAAAGGATCTCCCCCAACTCCAAACACCGTCTCCTCTTCCCCCTGTGTGGGATCCCGAGGTTACTTTCGCCTTTACGTTCGGCGAGCTCTCTAACGCACACTTCTGCAGGAAAAGGATTGAATTCCCACCTTTGCTCCCCCATCCGCTTTTCCCGAAACCGTCACCTTATCCTTCTCTTTCTTTTGTGACGTATTCTTTATGAAACTTGACACCTTATTCCTATATCAGGTTTCCAATAGTCCCTTGCAGGCGTTCGTGCCCTTGAAAAATTTATGGTAATAATTGTCGGGAACTCTTTTTTTATGTGATCGTCGTTCAGTTATTCTATTGCTCTCGCTGTGTTCGTTCGCAAAATGAGAAAAAACGGTGCGGGAATATCCTATTTTTATGTTCCTAAAAGATCATACAGGTATATTGACATGACACGACTGCTAACAATTAATAAAGATGAATTTAAAAGTGCGTTAAAATGAACTCATGTGTTTCCGTTATAGCGCAACTGAAATTGAAATTGTTTCACAATATTATGAAATTCAAATTTGCATAGCGTTTACCTCTGATCACTGAGGACTTTTCCACCTGTATTTTATCCTAGCTGCACGATTCAAATCGTATCTTTAATGTCCGATCCAGAATAAGTTTAATTTAATTTATATTTTGCTCATAAATATATTCGCACACGGGGTTTTCTTTTACGTGAGTGCATAAGAATCATTCATTAGTTTGTGAGTGGCGATCATTAACTTCCTGACGACAGATCTCACGATTAATCCCTAGCGCGAATGGGCTTTTACCGTTAACATTCACGCGATGCGACATTTGACGCATACGCAGGTGATCCGGTTAAGCCGATTTACTCCTTCGGCTCATTCGGCACGTATGTCTGCCGACGTTCATGCCGCGGGGCCTGCAACCGCTCATTAACCTGGATTAATCAATATCCAACTCGTTCAAAAAATGATACATGAGTTTCCCCTCGGACTCGGATCTTGAAATTTGAATAATGCCAATCGTTAGATCACGACTTATGCATTGACTGCTGGTCGTGTGCAGCGTTCGTGTTCCGTCGTTCGTCACTCACTCGACAATTAATTACTCTACTAAGTGCCGGCATCCCCACTCTTTATCGTTCACTTATCGTGCGAGGGAAAGGAGAGGGAGAAGGCATGTGGACGCATTCCCCGGATGCACGTGCTCAACGTGGAGTCCTGAATGGCGGGGGAGGGCGGGAGAATGGTGGGGTTGGTTGAATGAATACATTCCCTTCAAACGCACGTCCTGCTCTGTCATCACAAGTTCGCCCTTTACGCCCGCTGTTGTCTCAAGCACCCTCCACGAGTCAGACATTCGAACTGGGCTTTGGCGAAATTGTTTTCCCGACGCGCCGTGAGTATTCCGTCGCTGTTTTTTTCCTCCTGCGCCCATGTTCCACTCCACCTGACGTCATGGTTCGTCATGCGGTGCCGGGCGAAACGTTGCCGGCGGTAATAAATATTACGTAATGGACAAAACAACGGCGTGGGTCAGTTTACGAATTGACACGAGAGCCAAGTTGCAGTGGAGATTAGGTTAATCCTCGCTTGAGCAGGGAGGAAGGAAAGTCGTAGTCGCAGAAAAATCATGGTGTGAGTCGATTAATAAATGGAACAATTGGCCCCCCAAGGTTGACACTAGGGCGGCCGGTGTAATGAACACTCACTTCCAGCGGCAACCATTGCTTTAAGATTGAAAACAGGTTGTGTTGACGCCGTTTTCACAAATTATTTAGGCAATGCGCAAACCTTGTAAACTTCAACCATTCTTTTTACTTATCGTCCTTCATTTCCCCCTCCCGCCGCCCGAATTCACTAATTTCTCCCCTAGTTTTTCATAAACGTTGTGGAAAATTTGGAGTAGTTTCCAAATTTGAACTGAACTAATGAGAGCTGGTGCTACTTTGCGTACGTGTACGCCCAAAACTGAAAACTCTAAATCTAAGCAGTAGATACTAAACGCATTTACGTGAATCTCCCAAATGAGAGTTCATGTCATTGCCCTCATGCCCTGGCAGATTTGAAGTTAATAGGTTGGGATCCTGCATTGGTACCTTGTAATGCTGCATTCGCTGAAATTTAGACCAAAACCAAATAAGCAGATTCGAGTACATAGCTTTGAAACTTTGGTAGTAGTTTATTTCAGATAGGAAAGAATCGGCTTAATTTGATAAATATATAATGACAATCAGATGTGATTTCAAGTGGTCAGTGAAGAAATAAAATCAACACTGGAAATTACTTTGCACTCAAATGACTTAGTTGTAATAAATTTCACGGTACATTTTACATGCTTGCAAAGCAGTTGTTAAACAACGGTTTCGTCAGTAAGCTTACTGAAGACCACCCTCATTATATTTTCCAATTTCATCCATTTTCTCACAATTACCAATCACAGTAATGATCATTGGACCTGAATCAATTGAAAATGTTGTCCATGTGAATGAGGTTACGTGCGGTTAGAATGAGAATGCTCGAGTTTATCAGGTGGTAAGCGGTCTTTATATGAATATGGATCCGATCATTCCAGACTTCCAATTTTTATCCGGCACGCGACCGTAATTTTTCTCATTTTAATCTCAGCTCGCGGCCCGAGAAATATTAATCATCCGTGATGCTATCTGGAGAACTGACGTGGTTTCAAATTCCTCCTCACGTTGCCCTGGGCTCTCTTCGCGCTGGAAAAAATTCACTCGTTTTCATCTGCGCTCGGAATTCGTTGCCGTAGGCATGATATTCCACTCTCACGTCAAGGATTAGAAGCCTTAAGGAGTCCGTTTCCACCACATTTCTTGCAAAACGGATGCCCAGTCTCGTCGTTTTCTGCGTCGATTTTTTTTTACGTGTTAGTGCATTCATTCTTCATGAAATCGGATTTCCAACGGTTTTCTAAGAAAAAAAAACTGGTTGGATTTCCACCTGTTTGTTGAAATTTCACGCCGGGAGATGAGATTTTGAGCTTGAAACCTTTTACATCCGCTAATATTCCCCTGTGTACGAGCTTATCTTTTGCCACGCCCCTGCGAAGGGCAAAGCTTGAATTCTATCGGAGCAGAGAGCAAGTGATGGGCACCTTGTCGGGGAATGGGACGCGATAGACTAAATTCGTGGACGGCAAAAATGTGGGATGGGAAGATCAATGAAAATTTTCCTTCTGTTTCGGAAGGAATGGCAGAGAAATAGAACTCGGGACTACGAAAAATGTGAAGAAGATGCGTGGTTTCGTTGCATTATAAAAAAAATGGAAATTGGTTTTGGCATTCTGAGAAAGTTTCGACCTCCAATAGATATTACGATGGTGTAAGAATGAAAATTCGTGCTGAGATGCTTGAAAATATACTTCCCAGTATTTGGTACCTCAGACAAGAAAATGGGGGGGTGATATCTTATTAGCGATACTAAAGCTAGATATCTTGGTAGGTTACAGTATCAAGAGCAGGAATACCATCCATTTTTCTCGGTGCATAATTGCCAGTCAGACTGAATAGGGAAGAATGGACAGCTACGGAAATCCAATCTTAGGATTGAAACACTGTTGAGGTTCTAGTAACACTGAATGATTCCCCGATTAGCCACACCTCTAGGGTGTGTTATGGAGCGATGAAACAACAGTTAGCTACTATTCGCATTAAATATAACTTCTGGATAAGAAAATGACAGGTTATCCAATTCAAACGATGTGTATCAATGAAGGATTCTCGGCTCTTCAACCGGGTCAGGGGTTCCATGTTGGCCGACGCGACGTTTCGATACCCGACTCGTGCATCGTCTTCAGGGTTGATGATTGCCACTCCGTATTTGGCCGTCTTATATAGTTGAGAGAGCTCATGGGTCAGGTGACCTGTGATTGGTCCGAGGAGGGGGAACCTCCTGATTGGTCGCCGGGCCGTTGTGGTTTGTTCCTTCCTTGGTTTATCACAGATTTCCATGTATTACTGAGGGAATAGCCGGAAACTTTCAAATTGAAAATTTTCAATAGGGATTCCGGCTATTCGCTCAGTAGTACATGGAAATCTATGATAAACCAGGTAAGAAAAGGAAGGAACAAACTACAACGGCCCGGCAATCAATCAGGAGGTTCCATGTAATTTGGGTTTGTTTGCATGTGTTGGTTTTGAATGCGGTTTTTCTTTTTTCCCTTTTCTGGGTGGTGACCTAACACCCCCCGCCGCACGCCCTTGCGGCGGCTTGCGGGGTATTATGTAGATGTAGATGAGGTTCCCCCTCCTCGGGCCAATCACAGGTCACCTGACCCGTGAGCTCTCAACTATATAATACGGCCAAATACGGAGTGGCAGTCATCAATCCTGAAGACGATGCACGAGTCGGGTATCGAAACGTCAGCCAACATGGAACCCCTGACCCGGTGGAAGACCCGAGAACCCTTCGTGATGTGTATTAATCTTTAAAACAGCTTTTATGCACCAAATATTATTAGCTCCAACAATTAATCCAGGCTCGCGAGATGAGTTAGTAGGAAAATGGCCACAAACCATGCAAATGGTGTAAAAAATATTTCACGAGCGACTTCGATGCGAGTTATTTTGGTCCCTTGTCGTGGGCACAATAATATTCCAAACCTCTTGGTTCTGCAGCTAATCTATCTAATGTTAGTATTAATCCTATAGTGGAATACGATGGGATTCTATATACTTATTTACCATTATCACTTATTTATCATTCCATGCCAGAGGGTAATAGTGTATAATTTGACCTTGATTGGTCTAGAAGTTATTCCAAACCAGTTCTTCCAATACTCTAATTACGTAACATAAGGGTTCGCGCGCGAACAGCAAGCGTCATCCTGTTATTGAAAATATGGAATCGGGAATTACTGAACACACTAATAGAAAATACAAGATGGCAACTGGTGGATTAATATAAAACGTACGAGTTGTATGCTAGAGAAAAATTCTGGCCCCCAATTACAATGGTGGGCCACAGGAAGAAATTGAGTGAAATTGCCTGTCGAACAGAGCGACTTGAGGATTTCTTTTTTCCTCGCACATTTCGTGACCACAACAACAGGAAACATCTCGTAAGACAATTGGAAGTAAGTAATTCTGAATACCAATGACCTCTCCCTCCCCCAATCAAATAAATGGCTGGGTGTCAAACAGCCGCTGACGCACGCATTCGTGGCATATTTTGGAGTAAGATATCGGTGTACTTTTCGATGCAAGTTCTTCGTAACATATTTTTCAAATCTGCCTCTCCTTTGCTGCCCTCGATCTAATTGGGGAATTATACCGACCTCGTAAGGACAACTTTATACACGAACAGCGTGCTCTTTAAGAGAATGCAAAGTGCTCTTTGATACGCCCTAATTTTCCTTAATCGTGTCGGTATTTTTCCCAAAAATGGTTATCGTTATATTACCGCAAGAGTTCCCCTCAAGTGAAGTTTTGATGAAGGATAACTCTTCAACCATTTCACAGATCCTATACTTGCTACACAATTATTATTAATTCAGTAAATTCTCCAACTTTCGGGAGAAAAGTTCTTTCTAATAGGCCATCATATTGACAAATAAGAACTTTAGTTTAATGGTCACTTAGAATTAATTGAATATAAATAAAATAAAGACTGTGTGCAAACAGGCGAGAAAAAGAAGCATTCTTGAGAGTACAAAGAGGAATAATACTTTTTAAGGAAAAGAGGCCATGAGAAAAATGTGAAAAAATAAAGAAATGTCGAGAATGGAGAGTCATGAGAGGAGAACGAAGGCAGAGGGGTATTGGGATCGTGCGGTGACTAACGTGATGGCTTCCC